>CP136063.1:84110736-84534824 GCA_032622095.1 Siphonodentalium dalli | reverse complement strand
TATTTGCATCCACCGAAAACTTGACATGAATATTTGGCCATTGAGAGGGATTAGCCCGGCATGGCACAGGCCCATCCCCCACCCTAGCCAAGCATTCCAAAATTACATTTGTATCTGGACAAATTTTAGAAGTTTCGCTTCTCAATGACGATGAAGCGGTCGGTGGTGCACCCACGGCTGATGACAAAACCATCTGATTTGGCCCCACTATTTCCATCGGCTTCTGAACTGAATCCACCGCATCGGACCCACTTAGCCCGGATGAACCAGGCCTGTTGGGAACCGATCCAGGGAAACCTTTCCTGGTCTTACTTGGACAAGCAATCGGCTTTAAAAAGGAATCCACTGTACCAGACCCACCTAGCCCGGATGAACCAGCCCTGTTGGGCACCGATACAGGGAAAGCTTTTCTCGGCTTACTTGTACAAGTATTCACAGATTCATCCTTGTATTCCAGTTTCCCCATAACTGACATGCCTGGTACCGGTTTTCCCATACCTCTCCCGATTCCACACAACAAACCGGGCTGAAAAAGACCTCTTCCTATTGAGCGTTTTCCCACACCCATGTTTTCTTTATTTCCATCTCCAGCTATTCCGGCAGTGCCAGAACCACTAGCGATGGAAACTCCCTGCTTCTGAGTGATCGAGACAGTATCATTCCCAGAAGCCCTTTCGTTCACCCCCACAACCGTATCCCCAGTTATTCCGGCAGGGCCAGAACCACTCGAGACAGGCCATACAGGTGATTGCGGTGTCGAAGAAGCGAACAGAGATTCCGGTGTCCAATCTCCAGCTATTCCGGCAGAGCCAGAACCACTACAGACAAAGCTCCCGGATCCCTGAATAACGGTTGCAGCTGTATTCTCAATTTCTGGGGCCCTTCCCATCACTGGTATCGCCCCATCTCCAGCTATTCCGGCAGAGCCAGAACCACCTGAGATAGGCCACCCAGATGTTGGAATGATTGCAGAAGCGAGTTGAGATTCCGGTGCCTTATCCCTAGTTATTCCGGCAGAGCCAGAACCACCAGAGACACGACCCCCTGATCCCTGAATGACCGAAGCCCCCTGTTCTGATGAGTGGGTATACTGAATGGCTACCATTTTCCCTGTTGTTGTTGTATCTGTGCTTTTGACAGGAAGTGTTGATCTTACCACTTTTTTCGTGGAAGGTTTTGTTGAGGCTTTACAGAAATCGCCCAGATGTTCTACAATGAAACTCTTATCAAAGTGGTAATTTGCATGATCGTATGCTGCCCGTAGCCACCCAGTATTTCCCTCGCTCTTTGCAATCTTTATTTGACCTGCAAATAGGGCTTGTTGTTGTTTCCCAGTGATATTGTTGTCACATATCAAAGGATAGACAGCTTGCTTTACCGGTACCAGGACATGTTTGGCATTCTGCCCACGCAGAAATTCACCAAAAGGCGTAGCTCCGGACCAACCTAGTTGGCCGGGGGTTATGGGTGCACTACTACCTTCACTGCTGGGTTTAGACGAGTCCCTTCCGCCTTTCCACGTCGCCTTCCGCGAGTCCCGGCGATCATTAGAGTTCACCCTATTCGTGGGTCGGCTCCGTCTATACTTGTCACGGGATCCTCGTCCTGAATCCATGTCTGGATACTGGAATGATCATACAAGGATATTAGAAAATCTGTCACTCATTACACTCAGGACAGAAATACTTATTTATTTTCTTAGCAGCTTTCTGCGTAACTTGAACACACGCCCCGTGATACCATTCGAGACACCCATCGCATTGAATCATGAATTCATTATCATAGGGTTGTCTACAAATACAATAGAGGGGTTGAGTTGATCCCGACCCACTATCTGCAAGCGACTTCTGAACTATCTGAACCCACCGAGGGAAGCTAAGCTCCCTACACAATTTTATGCGATCATAATGTAAAACCACTTCAGTGCTTCTTAAACGCACTTTAAAAAGATTTGATGTTATGACATTTATAATCACACCGGGACCCTTCCAGTTCGCTTGCAGCTTTTTGCATTTACCCTTTATAGTGGCGGTATCTCTCATGTATATCACATCCCCCTTTTTGAAGGGACGTTTAAGAGTACGGGTGTTAAAGTTACCTTTCATCACCTTTTGAGCAGTCTGTAAGTTCTCTCTCGCTACCTCATGGGCGCTTAGAATGGCCTCCTCCAGATCCAACACAAATTGTGGAATATTGTCGTGGACTGGCTTACCTTTTGAGGGAATAATGAGGTCTACTGGTTTATTCACCTCACGACCCAACATTAAAACATTTGCCGTATAACCAGTTTGCCTATTCACAGCGGATCGGAGTGCCCCAGCTAATTGTGGTAAAAATACATCCCACGATTTTTGTTTCTTAGCTGTGAAGCAACGCACGGCGTCCATGAGGGTCCGGTTATACCTCTCAACCTGTCCGTTCCCAGACGGCCGATAAGGGGTACAACGGGATTTGTGGATATTCATAACTTTACATACAGCCGCAAAAAGGTTACTTTCAAAATTTCTGCCTTGATCGGTAAATATCTCAAACGGGAAACCAAACCGTGAGAAAAATTCATTAACTGCTGCTAAGGCAGTAACTTCTGCAGTTTGGGATGGCAGGGGGATACACTCTACCCATTTAGAGAATTGGTCCACCATCATGAGGATGTACTCATTGCCCTTCTCTGTTTTCGGCAGAGGACCCAAAAAATCAAGGTGGACCCTTTCCATGGGGTAACCCGCCTGATAAGATTGTAAGGCAGCCTTTGGGTGTCTATTTGGTTTCTTACTTAAATTGCATGCCTTACAAGCTGCCACCCAACCCTCCACATCTTTAGTCAGCCCATACCAGTAATACGAGTCCTGAACTCGTTGTTTTGTCCGTGCAATGCCCTGGTGACCGGACAAAGGAATATCATGGCACAACATGAGGACCTCCCTTTTCAATTTCCCGGGAACCACCACCACTTCTCTCCCAGACTTCCTCACTTTGTACAACAAGTTATCTTTGAGCATAAAAATCTCCTTATTTAGCCAAAAATACTTAGACGCTGGGCCTGCTATAAATAGCTCAGATTCCGATGGTTCCCTTTGGTTCTCCAACCAATCCAGGATTATCCTGAGATCTCGATCCTGGGATTGGAATTCCCTGAGTTCCTCCCCAGTATAAGTGGGCAAAGACACAGAACTTACTGCAATGAGTGGTCCCGAAATGTCCACACTGGTAATGGGTATACAAGTATGAGGAGAAGACGGTCTGACGATTACAGGCTTATGTGTCTCCAGAACTTCACTTGGCAGGGATAGCGGTTCTGAGAAGGGTTCTCTATACCGCCTACCTGTGCCAGGATCAACAGTTCCCCACATAGCTGTAGCATTTGGGGCTTCACCAGGTGCGGTTTGTCCTACACCCGGGTCAATAGCCCCCCCTGTTTCAGAAGTTTCATCCCAGCGAGTTTGGTCCTTGGGTGCACTCTCCCGTAAGAGAGATTTGTTAACACCCTCCCTACTCAGCTGAGAATCATGCACCTCTAGTCCCAAAGAATGGCTCGGAACCCTGTCTCTCCCATTTGATTGGAAAGGTTCCCCTTCATCCTTGGGATTCGATTCGAACTCAATCCCTCCCGGGTCCCAGACCATACGTTCCATCCCCAAATTCGAAACTGCTGGGGGCACTTGACAACTTGGTGACCCCCCTGGGTCCCCCACCGGATGGACGATGCCTGGAGACCGAGTTTCGTCGTCCCCTCCATGCGGCCTGGAAACAGGTCCTGACACCCCTGACTGAAGACCTTCCATTCCCACCCCCGAATCTTCCTCCTCCCATAGGTGATAGATGTCCAAAGGATCATCATCGAGGCTGGTGGGTACAGAAAGGGGCGTCCCTGGCCTTACTCTTATCTGTCGTACGGCTCGAAAACCGCCTGACGCCAGTGGAATTACATAATCTACCTCGTCCGAAAACCTCTCCCACCTCTCCTGGGCCCTGGAACAATACTTGCAGCCCTCACAGGGTAATGATTTCACCCCCAATTTCGGGCAACACTCCCCCCATGGAATCCGACTGAGAGCATCAGCATTGATGTGCAGATCTCCCTTCCGGTGTTTTATTACCATGTTATATTGGCTGAGCTCTTCGAGCCATCGAGCCAACTGACCTTGGGGCTCCCGAAATCCCATCAACCAAGCAAGGCTACCGTGATCCGTCCGGACCGTAAATTCCCGACCCAGGAGATAATGTCGATATTGACGGGTAAATAGAACCACAGCGAGCAACTCTTTACGGGTTGTGCAATAGTTACGCTGTTCTTTCGTTAGAGATAGACTACCGTAATGGATAACTCGTTCCCTCCCCTCCTGGAACTGAATTAATTCAGCACCAACACAGAAACCAGAACTATCTGTGTCAAGAATGAATGGGTCTACATTGTTTGGCAATGTTAAAGCCGGGGGCTTGGTTAGGGCCTGTCGGATTGATTCAAAAGCCCTGGCTTGGTCCTCCCCCCACACAAAAGGATTCCTACTTGTAACTAAGTAAAGTGGTTGGGCTAACTTTGCATAATCCTTTACGAAAGTTCGGTGGTAGTTAGCCAAGCCCAAAAACTTTTCCACATCCTTTCCATTTCGGGGGGTAGGCCACTCCAGGATAGCCTCAGAAGCACCCTCACCCATTTCCACCCCATCCTGACTTACTGTTCGACCCAAAAACTGAATTTTCTTCTGGAACAGCACAGATTTACGGGGTTTTAGTTTCAACCTGTGCTGCCGAAACCTCGTCAAGACTACACTCAGGTTTTTTAAATGATCCAAATAGTCTAAACCCATAACAACGCAATCATCCACGAACGCCAAAGCTACTTTCCACATCAGTCCTTGAAGAACTAGATTAATAGCCCTACAATAACTAGCTGGCGCCCCTGACAAACCGAAACTCATTCGTTTAAATTCAAACAGCCCGTATTTTGTAATGAAAGCGGACTTACATTGGTCTTCTGGTTTGATTCGTAATTGGTAATACGCCTGGTTAGAATCGACTTTGCTTAGCCATTTGTTACCGGCTAACGCATCTAAACACTGGTCAACTAACGGAACCGGGTATAAATCTCGTTTAGTGACTGAATTCAGCTTCCGATAATCCAAGCACCACCTGACGGAGCCATCAGATTTGCGAATTAACACGGGGGCGGAACACCAATCACTAGAACTTGGTTGAATTATACCGGCTTCAAGCAATTTGTTTAAGTGCGATTCTTCCTCCTCTACAAAATGAGCTGGGGTACGACGCATCCGGAGTTTAACCGGAAGCGCATCCCCAGTTGGGATTTCATGTTGAATTAAATCAAAATCCCCAAGGTCATAATCATGTTGGGCAAATACATCTTGGAATTCAATCAACAATTTTCGCAAGCCCAATTGTTCAAGTTCTGATAAGTGACCTCGCGACCTCTCGTACAAGTCCACTAGATAAGAAGGTATCTCATCAGCGTTTTGTGCAACCGATACTTTATTGGCACATGGCATTGGTAATGTTTGTGTGATTGAGTCCATGACAGCCGCACCTGGTGTGGCAATAGCCTGAGTGACCAACTGACCCCTTCGTAATCGTATCGCCCTGTCAGTCAGATTAACCACACATGCAACTGGAGATTCCGTGTTAGAGTGAAAACTACTGGCCACCAAAAGTGAGGGCTCATGAAAAGAACGCTCCAAAACGAAATCACCATTCAATTTTGATGTTTTACACTTAACCAAGGCTATCATATGAGGTGGGATGGTTCTAGTCGATTTCATATATACGTCCGAACAAATGTTATCAACTTGCCTCAGTAACTCATTGGGTGCCGACAAAATATCAGGTCCCTGTGAACCCACAGGTTGAATATCGCCCGGTGGCGAATCAATATTATCACAATAGTTTTCCGGGTTTGTTGAACATGACTTAGAAATCGAGACCTCTCCCCCAAACTCCGAACATTCTTGCCTACGTACCTTCTTATCATTTGAAATTGGAAATGGGCAGTGCTGTGAGTCGAAGTTCAGCCCGGATGAACCAGGCCAAGCCTCTCCCCCAAACCCTGAGCATTTTGCTTCCCCTGTCACTTTTTCACACGACATGGGACGCATCCGTTGCAGTGAGTCAAGATTCAGCCCGGACTGGCCAGGCCAAGCCTCTTCCCCATGCTCCGAACGCTCTTTATCATGCGATAGCTCTGTTCCCCTTGGTTCCTCAGTTGAAATTGCAATTGGAAATGGGCAGTGCTGTGAGTCGAAGTTCAGCCCGGATGAACCAGGCCAAGCCTCTCCCACAAACCCTGAGCATTTTGTTTGTGTCGCTTTTTCACATGATATGTGACACGTCCGTTGCAGTGAGTCAAGGCCTAGCCCGGGTGAACCAGGCCCAGCCTCCCCCACATGCTCCGAACGCCTCACATATTCCATTTCACATGGTTGTTCTGTCCCCATTTGCTTATGGGCTAAATTCTCATCGATCTGGGCCAAAGACTTACTACAACCCGGGGGCCCAACACTACAATTCCCCCTTCCTATCTCATCAGGTTCTGATGGAACATATTCCTCAAACCTGATCATTTCGCCACCCTCAGTGGGAATGCTTTCACCCCCAACAGACAACTCTTTGGCTAGCAAATCGAGAGAAATGCCATGTTTTTTCATAAAGTCCAACCCCAACAACATATCATCTTCAATAGGAGCGACATATATATATTCCTCAAATGTTTGACATCCAATATTTATTTGGATGGGCCCTACGTATGAACCAGTGAATTTTGAATTTCTAGCAGCCATCCTCATAGGTACTTGTTTAATGACACTAGGTTTACAATTCAATTTGTTAAAAATTGTGTCAGATATAATGGTGACATCAGCTGCCGTGTCAACAATTGCATGTAGTTCTAGCCCATTTACTAATAAGGGTAGATTTATCATTGACCTCTGAATTCGGCGAATGAAAATTTCCTTCAAATCGGATGCACCTGGGTCAAATACCTGTTCATCTTGGAAGAATTTACTGGAGTTCTCAGTTACCTCCATACAAAAATCCACTGGATCATGTGTTGATTTATGGTCGGGTCCCTCCCCACAAACATTGAGACTTGAAGAACTTATGTCTAACAAATTCCGATCCCACCCAGAATGGTGATCTACCTGTGGCTGTGGTACGCGGGGTTGGCAAGTCATTGACCGACTTTGCCCATGCTCGCACAGCCACCTGTCTTCATCACTCTGCGTGGGGTCCGGGAGGTCATTTGAACAACCGCGACTTACTCTCTGACCTCTCGAGGAGTCGCGCTGTAGTTTCCCTGTGCATATCTATTTTGTTGGTTCTTGGCTGGACAGTGTGCCCTTATGTGGCCAAAACCCTGACATCCAAAACAGCGAATATTCGTCAAATTCTTTGTGTACTGGGCTGTATTTGGGTTATTCGGGTTCTTATTTTGATTGGCCTCGTAATTGGTTTTCTTCTGGTAATTGTATTGCCCCTTTTGATTATGATTTCCCATGGCAACCTGACCCTGTGCCCTGTCATCAGAGGACTTCCTTACGAATGATGCTAGTTTACCAATTTCTGTTGTCAAATTGGACATACTCTGGGACATACTCGACTTAAATTTGTCCATATCCCCCTGGAGGTTTGCAATTCTATCCTCCTCCTCCCGGGTAAGAGACACGGCCGGCATTCCGAATGAGACTTGCCGGGCCTCTCTCTTTTTCCCATTTCCCTCACCCCGACTTGACAACATATATTGAACACTAGTTTTGGCCTCTTCCATTGACTCATGCCTAATGCCCTGGTGAAAACTGGCTACCTCTTTGTCCCTCAACCCACGGCAAAACCTCGATGCCAAATGTCCCTCCAACACTTTGGTTGATGACCCCTCAAAGACTCTGCACCCTAGATCTTGCAATCTATCGGCCCAATCCTCCAGGGACTCATGAGGTTCCTGACAGGCGTTATAAAAGACATTAGCCAAAGTATCTGGTGGCAATGTTTCCCCAAATCTAGTGGCCAATTTTCCCATCATCCATTTGAATCTCCCCTCTGGTTTTTGTTTTTTTATCATCGTGAAATACTCTGAGGCCTTCCCATCCAAAGCCCAACAAAGAGTATTACGTTTTTCGGAATCTTCCATATGTCCCGTACTAACAAACGCCATAATCTTATCACGGAAAGCTGCAAATTTCCCCTTTCCATCGTACTTAAGTACACAATGCGGCCTTCTGCCTTTATTTCCCCCATACATGTAGGTACCACCCTGGGAAACATCGCGACCACCCCCCTGGTTGCGAACTGGTGATGGCGATGAGCTACTACTGCTACTAGAGCTAATAGTGCTCCTTTTCCGATGACTACTCTTTGCATGTTTTTTACTTCGCACCACAGGTGATGCTTCTCTACGGGATTCGCGCTCCTTATGGGACTTGGTCCCCTTATAACTTGATTTACGTCTACAGTCGTGCTCCCTACTATCCCGTTCTGTCAATCGCCTTATGCGGTGGCTGATTTCATCGAACTCTCCCATATGGTCGGAAGTTATGTGCTGAACCCTGTACGGAACAATGTCTTTACATGTATATGGAATCGGTGAATACATGTTGGCAGTTGTTTGCTCAAGATTCAGCCCGGGCTGGCCAGGCCAAGTCCCTCGCAAACATTGCTGCCTGTACAGATTCGTGGAGTCGAATTGACCTGTGGCAGGTGTTCGCTCAAAGCCTAGCCCGGGTGAACCAGGCCCAGCCCCTCGCAAACATTCCTGTCTGTGCAGATTTGTGAAGTTTAGTGGAACTGTAGTATTTTCATATATGTTGGCAGGTGTTCGCTCAAGGCCTAGCCCGGGTGAACCAGGCCCAGCCCCTCGCAAACATTCCTGTCTGTGCAGATTTGTGAAGTTTAGTGGAACTGTAGTATTTTCATATATGTTGGCAGGTGTTCGCTCAAGGCCTAGCCCGGGTGAACCAGGCCCAGCCCCTCGCAAACATTCCTGTCTGTGCAGATTTGTGGAGTTTAGTGGAACTGTAGTATTTTCATATATGTTGGCAGGTGTTCGCTCAAGGCCTAGCCCGGGTGAACCAGGCCCAGCCCCTCGCAAACATTCCTGTCTGTGCAGATTTGTGGAGTTTAGTGGAACTGTAGTATTTTCATATATGTTGGCAGGTGTTCGCTCAAGGCCTAGCCCGGGTGAACCAGGCCCAGCCCCTCGCAAACATTCCTGTCTGTGCAGATTTGTGGAGTTATGCCGATTTATGGTATCTGGCAATGAGGTATGTATGGAATGTGGTTGTCGAGTTTTACTGTTATGTAAGATTTCCGGTTTTTGCTGAATGACGATGGGGTCATACTTTGCACGCATCTGCTCGGGGCTCAGCCCGGACTGGCCAGGCCAAGCTCCTTGCCGATGTGTGTTGGGGTCAAACCTAGTTGCCTGCATCTGCTCAAGACTCAGCCCGGATGAACCAGCCCAAGCCCCTTGCTGATGCATCTTTTGGTCGAACATAGTTGCCGGCCTCTGCTCAAGGCTCAGCCCGGATGAACCAGCCCAAGCCCCTTGCTGATGTGCCGGATTATCAACTACCCCCGAAAATTCCTTCACCATAATGTCACCCAGCCCCTCGCTCTCCGAGACTGTGGAGTCATTTCTTGAACGAAACGTGGAGCAAGTCAGAGTCCCTGACGAGTCCAGTTCCGATGATACCCTTGACGAATTAGAATCCCTTGAAGAATTAACCCTGTGACGTTTTGGTGAATTATTGTCAACCTTGGTGATAACCAATGAATTTCGGGCAGCTCGTGTTTTAAGAGACTTATGTTTCCCTGTCGACCTTGATGACCCAGACGACCTTGATGTAACTGATGAATGTGATGCATCTGATGACCTCGGCATGGCCGATGAACTCGACCGCCCCGATGACCTTGATACCCCCGATGAACATGATACCCTTGACCTGCTGGAAATTCTCGAGTCATCCAATCCATCCTCGGTCCTACCCCTATTCCCCTCCACCACAAATTTCTTGGATTTGGAAACTTCACTTAACTTCCGAGGGGTGGATTGGGCCATTGGCTGTACTCCAGACAGGTCCATGTATTTAGATTGGGGTTCGGGAAGTTTAACGTCTTTGGTTGGACGTGGCTCATGTGGCTCCACCATGGGGGCATTTGTGGCCATAATTGGTTTGGAATCCCCTCTCTCATTTGTGTAATAGCCCACTGGTATTTCTGATCTAGGGGCTCCTCGAACAAGATAACTGTGGGCAGGTTCTAAACCAGGCCTCTTCATCAACAACTTGTGGGGCTCCCTCAACTCCGGCGTCGCCTCCCCATCACCCCAAGATATCCACCCTGGGGAGACACTTGGGTTACTCTGAAGTGATGCCTCAGGGGTCACCCCGGTTGCAGTCGGTTGATGCCATGCGCCAGAAAGGTTCAAAACTTCCTGCCCTGACGTAACGGGGGTCAACAATTTGATTTCCCCTCCCTCAACCTTGTCCACAACACCCTCCGAGATGCTATCTCCCAATAGTCCTCCCGGGCGAGCTTGGGCGACACCCACTCTAGAGTCTGCACAATGCCCCAGGTATAATGTGTCTGTTCGAAGCACAGTTTCACTGTCCTCGAATCTAGGCCCCCTTTTATCCTTTGCATCATATGGCTCGTATGAGAAGCATTGCCTAATCTGAGGCTGAATGCATAAGTCGATGAGGTGGTTCTCATCGAGATTCCCATACATGTGTCTATTTAACAGAATTAAATCCGCCCTCTTTACCCCAACTCTCGGAACATTTAATAATTCCCCATAAGAACATAAATTTATCTGAACCGTCATGTCTGCCGTCAAATATTGCCACTACTGACTAACTGAGCAAATAGCCGATCTAAGTAACACTTCGCGTTTGTAATATAGACAAAACTGTACACTGAAACAATACCTGTCCTAATATCACCAACTAGTATTCCAGTGATATTTAACACCAACTCCACAGTGGTACAAGTATTACCCCAAACTGGTTATAGTAGTATCAACAAGAGACCTTCACTTCACCAAAATAATGATATTTTGGCCTGACCCTATAACCAATTTAACAGTGACTATACATACACAAGAAAACTGCAAGTAACACTTCGTGTTTGTAAATATTGACAAAACTGTACTCCTGAAACAATACTTGTCCTAATATTATAAAATATTTGACACAAACACCACAGAAGTACAAGTATTAATCTCAACGGGCTATATCTATCAGCTAACAGTAGCCATTTACTTCACCAGAATGTTGCATTCTGGCCGCACACATTGGCAAAACATGAGAAACTGATCAAAATAAACAAAATGTCTCAGCTGGAATTATTTTTGTTTACCGGGCGAATCACCACTTCTTCAAGATGGCGGCAATTATGAAAAATAGATCACCAATTTTCGTGACCAACAAACTCAAAGGAAATAAACACAATAAACCGAGTGAAATCACGCAGATAAAGTTTTCAACTGCTCGCAGCGCCATTGTTATAACTTTGCCTATTTTGCTGCGATGTGACAAAGTATAACTACAGTAATATTGCGTTTATACCAAACATGAAATACAAACGGGGCAGAGAAGGGGTCAAGAAAAGACGTCTCACCTAATCTGCTCGTCTGTGTTCTGTTTGGTCCGGTGGTCTGTTGTCGTGAATCTTTGGGCAAGTCCGTGTCGTTATCCTGGATGATGGCGTATTGTATGAGTGATGATAGATGATTGTTGGATGTAGGCCAACGTCCTAGAAAACTGTGATGAAGTCCGAATGTAACTTAGAACAACATGCGACTGTTCTTGTCGAGAATCGTAACCACAAGAGATCGATAGGGAGATGTATTCTTCCGCGCCACGGAAACCTTCCTTCGCTCAGTCCGTGCGCCACTCAACGTCCTGGATTCGGTCACCTGATACTTTGACCTTTGACATGATCATTCATAACAACAATAGTCAACAAAACACATGTGCACAGTCCACGTGTACCTCAACATTCACCACACTACTCATTAGGGTATCTGGGGAAGTTGGCTCCGTGCGAAATCTAAAAGGTACTATACTAGTTACTACTAGTAGCGACATTACCTCCCCCGAGATGTCGCTCGTAACTTACGTAAGCTGACTTCCGGTATTCTAAAAAAGGCAACCCGACCATGGAACCGGAGCGGGGCATTGCAATCTATGGAATCACCAGACACTCGATCTTTATAGATCTTTTTGGATTTCGCGCTAAAACGAAAGCCGAATAAATAAGCTATCATTTAGTGCTCAAATAAATAACCGGGATCAATTAGAACCTGATAAAATAATTTTTCCTTTCGAAAATTAGGCGGACACAGTAATTGGGTTTAAACGAACTTCACGTGGATAAAAAGTAATATTTGAGACAGAATTTTTGTTTATTTACCTGTCACTGTGCAGCGCTCTCACCGGCCACGCGGTATCATCCGTGGTTAAAGTAAATGATGTAACAAATTTTATACTATAGCGGCTATAAATAGACAAATAAATATGGCAAGGGGAATAATTCACTGAATAGTTGTCACTTCCGCTTTAGAGACCTGAAGCCAACCGCGTTTCGCAAACGGAACGCTTTTTACGAAGCAAAAGCTATAATAATAATTTATTTCACTTGTTTAATTTGTGGTAGGTAAAGCTAAACATTGATTACGTATATTCGGACTGCCATGACCTTGTTCCCATTGTCTCGACACAACTTATCAATTGTTGTCATTGCTGATTGCCGTTTTCAGTTTAACTGGTTTATACCTGAGTACCTGGTCAAACAAGCTGATCGCTACAGGTGTTAGATTAGATTTTAGTTTCTAAGTAAAAAAGTAATATTTGAGACAGAATTTTTTTTTATTTACCTGTGCAGTCCTTCCCAGGAGACGGGAGTGATTGCTCTCGCACCCGTACACACTCGTAATGTTCAAATCACGGGTGCTAAAACTCGCACCCGTCCCTCATCTCAAAATACTCATGGCGACTGTAATTGTTGGTTCAATAGTGAACTATTTGAAGGTTTATTTAGATCCTTTACCATCTCAGTTCAACTATGGCATATTAAAACGTAACTAGACATAGGTCTATTCCACAATGACTTTTTGTTTGAGAAAAACCCAACTTACACTTATAGTATGGGTGCAATATTACACCCGTCCTCTGAATTACGGGAGCAAATGCTCTCTTTGTGTTTTCCTCGTGGGAAGGACTGCCTGTGCAGCGCTCTCACCGGCCACGCGGTATCATCCGTGGTTAAAGTAAATGATGTAACAAATTTTATATTATAGCAGCTATAAATAGACAAATAAATATGGCAAGGGGAATAATTCACTGAATAGTTGTCACTTCCGCTTTAGAAACCTGAAGCCAACCGCGTTTCGCAAACGGGACGCTTTTTACGAAGCAAAAGCTATAATAATAATTTATTTCACTTGTTTAATTTGTGGTAGGTAAAGCTAAACATTGATTACGTATATTCGGACTGCCATGACCTTGTTCCCATTGTCTCCGACACAACTTATCAATTGTTGTCATTGCTGATTGCCGTTTTCAGTTTAACTGGTTTATACCTGAGTACCTGGTCAAACAAGCTGATCGCTACAGGTGTTAGATTAGATTTTAGTTTGGTAGCATTCATATGTATACATGTTGATAGTGCAGTGTTACATACAATAGTATAACTTGATATCTATATAAACTGTGTTTGTTACTTTTTAACATAAGATTGGTTTCTATAGATTATACTGTAACTGTGATGTACCGGTACCATAGGGCGATAGGCCCCTATATGTAATAATCTCATTTAAAGCTGTGATGTGTAACAGTAACAGCACAGCATATTGAAAATTAATTGGGTGCACTCACTGCACTGTCACTTGACTGAATGTTATCATGATAACATAATAAGCATATCGATAATATGCCCATTTATTTCCAATATGGTCCCCAGTGTGCTCATGGGGACACAGTTTTTAGTTAATTAAGGTGGAGTCAAGTGACACATTTTGAACTTCACATTCTTGGAGTTCTAAAGAAGTGAAAGACAATATTATCATGATCAAATCAAGGACATTCAATAAAGTGAGCTGGAGTGTCATTCATATAACTTAGCTGCAGCATGATGTGTCGTTCTGTAGGCTGCATTTCAGATATATATACATTACTCGCAAAATGTTGCAATTTTCTTTCGATTTTTCATGTTGTCCGCCACTTTCCCCTGATGGCACAGTCATTAGTGACAATTAATTCCATCAATTTCATCATATTTCAGCAGCACATAACCTTAAGTAAGGCAAGGACACACTATTACCTAACTGAGTAAATATATATATATTAATGTTCTAAATTACTACAATACCCAAAATCTCAAATACGAAGAAGTTTGTTATGTTGCTACTACTAGTATTATTCACCAGTATAGTATACTCACTCAGTCGAGTCAGTGACTCAGTCAGTATAGACTATAGTGCAGTACGCGGACAAGCAGCAATTTATAAGACTCAAGAATACAGGTAAAAAAAATACAGTGAAGTCACAGGAGTATGACATTGACAAGTAATTCAAAATTCATGGAATCGAATACATGTTTATTAGGATTAAGCCATTTTAGGATTATTTGACAAAATGACAGTATAAATGACTGAGTAAATAAAAATAAATATATATTATCCACTGCTCACTACGTTCATTGACTACATAAAGCCTGCCTAATAAACGTTACATTTATTATGTCAATGTAGCTTTATTAGGTCAACGTAGCTTTATTAGGTTAGTACTACTTTATGACGTAATTTGATATGCAAATTGCGCAGGTAACTAAGGACGTCAACCGGCCTTAATGACGTCATTGTGATTTCAGAACTTTTTATCGTGTATAATTAACTAAAATAATTCGTAAAATGATATATGTTTTAGCTCTAAAACATCTATAAATCCTCAGAACAAGGTCTGCTTATAATAAATGTAAAAATGCCAACGAACTATTCTGACAAAAATCAGAACTTGGTCAGATACCAAGTTTGTCACGCTGAAAGTCTCAATCGAGATCACTGCATAAAGATCCAAATGTCAAATGCCGACTTCCCCCCCATTACAACATTTGTCCAGGTACATGTGTATGTTGTTGTGGGTGCAGTACGCTGCCTGATCGGGAACAGACATTAATTCTGACCCGTGTACATGCCTCGGTGTGTGCACGTTAAATAACGCTACTGGAGTCACCACAGGGTTATAAAGTTACACAGCCATGGTAGCACCTGGACCAGTCAGTCTATGACCAGAATTGGTTCCTGCACTGAAACTGAAAGATATATAGATACAGATAGATCAATCTGACCGCCTGTTTCTTTCATTTAGCATCGCAATTCGCATTGAATATCTCACCCTATTTTCTCTTTATATATCCCCATGACAGCAGGTTTGATTTGCGAGACGATGTTATGCATTCATTACACAGACGGCTTGTTCAAAGAATGACACATGTCATTGCAAAATTGTACACAGAAAATAAAGGGGCTGAGGAATCTTTGCCGTTTTTCCAAGATGTAATTTTAGCTTTAAATGGCTTACTTTTAAATTAAAGAAATTTTATTGTAAATTCAAAGAAAGCTCTCCCATCGAGGAGGTTGAGCAATAAACCTGACCTCACCTGTGAAATGCTGCAGCTCATTATGTGTGCATGATCGGGACACACTAAATGTTGTATTCTGAGTCCGAGTCTGGGAACAGTTGTAGTTGGGGGGGATTTCAGTATTGTTTACAAATGTATGCCTAAAAATGTTGATTTTTGGTTTGTGATAAGCTATGCCAATTACAAATAAAATAAATTTAAAAGATAATTTGTAAGTCTTATATTTCAACTTTTATAGACATTTTGGATGACTGACCAATTAATCTATTATCCAAATAATTGTTGATTAATACATAGGAAACTTCATATATTCAGCCCTACTTTTAAATAGAGGCATGAATTATGAATGAAATGCATGGTTCTTTCTCATCCTCATTCAATATTTTTTGACACTGTGATGGCTATGGACCTTTCCACAGCTGTCAATAAAATAATTATTAGCGGATATTTTCGACCAATCAGCAACTGAGCCGGCCAATGGCTGCATTGAAAATTCTGCTGCCATCTTTCTTCCCCCTAATTTTGATATCCATGTATGCATTCAGTGTTATATTGGCTATACATGTATTCAAACATCTCTTTTGTTGTGAAATCATAATATACTGAGATTCATATTTGCGGCATGATGTTATACATTTATCCGTGATTTATAACAATGGTTTTCATTTACCATGACACTTGTCATAATTTTCACATTTAATGGCAAAATGAATGGGTATACCGGCAGAAGTTATAACAGCCTTATTTTTTAAATTAAATGTTTAAACAAATAAAAAAAATTCAATTTCAATCTAAAAAGAACATTAAAAATTTGAATTTAAATTAAAAAAAAATAATTAATTTACAAAAAGGTTTTAAAGTTTCAATCTTAAAATCTAAAAAGAAAATTAAAAACTAAGAATTTTGTTTTGTTTAATAAATTTATTTTTTTGTTCAACAGCAGATCAATCTGAAGAAAATTTTTTTTAATTTTAATAATTTATTTTTAAATCAAACTGTAAATTTGCACGAATCATATACATGAGTCTGTTTCAGGTAGTTAACATAAGGGCAAGTGCTGATGTGTTCACTTCGGAAGTCGATCTCGGGTAACAGACAATATTTATGTCGATAAAGTCTTTTTACCAGTGGGCGGTACTACTGCTGTGGGTGTGGCCTATGTGGAAAGCTCCATTGTTGCCAGTCAAGGACAGTAGCAGGCATTTTACCTGTTGTGAAATAAAACATGAACAAATTATTAATTGACACCAAAAAGTTGAACATGATTAGCTACTTCGCATTAAGCATTTAGCAATATTGTTGAAAATATAAATTATTGATATCCTACAACACAAATTTCCTTAGTCCCATTGGGACAGTGGCAACTTTAGTTGATTTTTCATTCATAGATCTTTTTGCCCTACCTAATTTGACGATACTACAAACAGTACGAGATATTTGGATTTTTTATGGAACCTTGTGTAGTTATTTAAGGGAAAACCAGAAAAAGAGGTTGTAAGCCTGAATCAAGGATTTTCTGAGGTGAATAACTTTTGACATCTGATTTGAATTCTTAATTTAAATTTTTTTCAGGATAATAGAAATTCAAAAGACACATTGCAGTTCAGAGGTAGGTTTAATTTTATATAATATTAAGATGTAAAGTTTCAATTATTGATAGCCAAATATAAAATTACACATGTACATGGATGAAAATTAAAATGTTCTCAATTTTGAGAATGTTCCATGTAATTTTGAAGAGAAATTATTATTCTATGTTGGTATGAGGACATTTGTTGATAAAGTTTTAACAGAACAAGTCATTAAGATAGCATGAGGGGAAGTTGCCCTGCCCCGTCAATTTGTAATTATCACATATCATAAAAATGACTTGAGAAGTTCAGATAATATATGATTTTATTTTTTTGCTGGAGGAATTTAATCTACCACAAAATTTCATTGCCAATGGTGCCAGGGTTGCACAGATATGATAAAATGAAGCTGATTCGTCTTTTTCTTCAGACATTCCACACGATGATGATCTCCAGTCAAAGAATGGTGTCCAAACCCATACCTTCTCCAAGTTCCCGCCTAATGCACAGTCTGATGAGGAAGAAGATGCCATGGATGGGGACAAGGCAGAGGTCAGTTTTGTAACAGTTCATAAATTACATAAGAGCTGTGAAGTTAGTGTGAACATGATAAAGGGCAAGTTAACCATATAAACATGACACCACAATGTAGAAATCAACAGTTCAAATAATGAATACAATAAAGTAGAAATCAACAGTTCAAATAATGAATACAATAAAGTAGAAATTAAATTTAGCTGTGAATGCCATATTAAATAATGGCTCACTTAATATTCGAGTCATGATTATTTTTTTATAGTGCCTTGATATACGGTTTTAATAACAATCTATACCATAAAATATGATTAAAATACTTTAATTCATCACCTTTTGAAATGTCTGTGTCTCGGAAGATACCCATAGAGAAATAGAAAACAGCTGAAATCATAAAAAGATCCCCCACCCCGTTATGGCCCCCAGAATGCAACAGAATTCTATCTAAAAATGTATTTTCAATGGAAGCTGGAATGGGAATAACTCTATCAAAAAATATATTGTTATTCCCCCTCCATTGAAAATAATACACTTTGCACAACAAAACCAGATGGTGTATCACTCGTTCCATGTTAGAAACGGTTTGAAGCTAGGTCATCCCCAGGGAAAGTTTTGAAAATTCAATGCACTGAGTCAATTTCTCAACAGTAATATCTTACTTTCAAATCTTAAAAAAGTTTACCCTATCCCTGTACTGTATCTGTAGTCTAATGAGTTGATGTGAATGCGACAGTAATAGATTAACTGTTGGCCAATTGAAAACAAAAACACCCTGGCTTTATAGATGTGATATTATGTCTTTATATGATAAAACAGATATATACATCTAAGTGAGAATCAAACTTGATTCTCATTATTCGCTTTGCGAGAATCGATTCTGATTCTCATACAAATTTTAAGCCCTGCTGACCCAAAGCAGTCCTGATTTTAAATTATTTTAAGACATATATAACCGTTTATCTGGCAGGACAAGCTGGAACATGAGCTGTAGAAATTCACAATGCACATTCAAAATCAATAATCATAAAAAGCTCATATTTAAAACTGAAATTTGCAAGGAATATACTGGTAGGTTTCGACTGTGCCGTGATTTTGAACATCAAACACACCATCAAAAACATTAAAGATTATGTGCCAGTGCATTCTTTTATATATACGAGTCTTCCATAGGGAGTCTCGCATATATAAGAGAATGCACTCGCTTACAAGGTCAAGTTATGCATTGGCACAGTGTTTTCACAGAATTTCAGGAACATCCAGTCATGGAAGGGTTAATAGATGTTCGTTAAATGCATATATTCCCTTTCATTTGTAAGTAAAATCACTCCTGCAACAAATATCTAGCTCATCCACTGCATGAGTTCCAGATAGCAGCTATCAGAACGTCTGAAGCGATGGTTTAGAGATTACAATAGTGACTTAGAGTACAAATTAACCAAATAACAGTCATAAATTATTAAAATTGTAAACAAAATAAAAATAATAATTGTTAGGCCAATGCATTCTCTTATATATGCGAGGCGACCTATGGTCGACTCGCATATATAAGAGAATGCATTGGCACAGGGTATATGGGTTGATACAAAAATCGACCTGGCACTCAAAGGGTTAAAGTACCATGAACTCCATTAAACATGCAAATTGTGTGTACATATAGCTGTGAACATCATAAAATACAAATTAGATGTGAATATTGAATAACATAATGTATAAATTAGCCGTGAATGACATACATGTGCATGTACATGCCATTAACCAATTACTAGTTGCCATAAACACTTTAAAGTAACAAATTAGCCATAAACTCATTAAGATAACCACGAACACCAACAATTTTATTTTGCAAGTTCATTACTTTTTGTTCAAATTGACCTAAGTAAATGGAACATTCAAGTATTCAAACTTAAAAATGTTTTGAAGAATGTTCTAAGGAAGCTGGTGTCCTAGAGATTTTCCTACCCACTATTTTTTATCTATAATTGTAATTGGAATCTTCAGTAATTACTCAGAGCTATCATTCAATGTTGCTAATTTGTGTATACACATGTATTTATCCTACAGTTACTGGCTTCAGGCAAACAGTCTCCATCGTTTTGGTCCTTTGACTATTACCAGCAGTTCTTCGACGTTGATTCTCGTCAGGTGATGTGGAGGGTTGCTGGCTCTATGATGCCACATCCCAGAAGAAATTATCTCCGGTTTTATATCAGACCCAACCCAGATCTCTATGGTAAGTTAAAGACATATTGTTCACTTATTTCAGTGAACAAAACTTATAAGCGAGTACCAAAGCACCTTACCTACTGAAAGAGAATAGTATTCAACTAATATTTCCGAATATTCAAGCCAAGCTGCTCCTATCATTTCAGAAAATATATTGTCTAAACAAATGAAAATATTTACTCTTTATTTCTTTCATGCCAGGAGCTGCGCTGGCACAATGTTAAAGATCATGTGCCAGTGCATTCTCATATATGTGAGTCTCCCATAGGGAGCTTCGCATATATAAGAGAATGTGCTGGCTTACAAGATCAAGGTAACTATTGTTAAGCCAATGTATTCTCTTATATGTTCGAGGCTCCCTATGGGAGACAAGCATGTATAAGAGAATGCATTGCTATCATTGCAAAATTTCAGGAAGGTCCAGTCATGGAAGGGTTATTCGGGCCAATTGATTCTGCCAAATAGAGTCACTGCATACAACTCAGACAAGAATGATGTGGCAAGCTACTAAGCACACCTTGCAGCCAAGCCTTGAAATAGCGTGTCTGTCATTTGCAGAATGAGGTCCCCAGAGGGTGAATTTAGTGATGCTACCCCCCATAGCGGGCTAGCATCACCAAATTCACCCTCTGGGGACCTCATACTGCTTACACGCTGTGCAGGGTAGAATCACTAAATTCACCCTCTGGGGACCTCATTCTGTAAATGACAGACACACTATTTCAAGGCTTGTTTGCAGCCCACATTTATTGGAGAAATGTGTTGCAAATTTACAGGCATGTTTAGGATCACCACTAGATGGGAACTAAAAGTTTAACAATTTTCAATGAAAAGCATGGCCGCCGGCAGCCAACTTGTATTTTACTCTTTGCAGGACTAAATCTTTTGGCATGCCATACAGACCACATCCCATGATGACCGATCATCACCAAACTTCGTATGGATCTTCAGGGTGACCTCTAGATGGAAGCCATTAATTTTTCCCGAAAGTTTAAAAAAAGAATGGCTGCCAGCAGCCATCTTCGTTTCAAATTTGAATCCATTGGCACACCCTGCAACCCACTTTTATCGGAAAATATATTTAATCTTTTACAGGCGTGTTTGGGTTCACATCTAGATGGAAGCTATCACATTTTTCCAAAACATGGCCGCAGGCACTGGTACTAAAAATCAGAATGAATTTACACATGGGAAATTGGTGAATTTTGTGAAATAAATTTGTAAAAATCACCAGAAAAGAAATTTATTTCTGAAATATGCATTTAACCTGAATTGTGGGATTGTCGGAATATGCATTATTAATCATCTAATTAATACATAACATATCCTTTTCCAGGGCCTTTCTGGATTTGTACAACATTAGTGTTCACTACAGCAATTGCTGGCAACATGGCAAATTACATACAGTCTGGAGGCAAAGACTATCAGTGGAGTTATGATTTCCACAAAGGTAAACTGAATACTTTCAATTTCTCTCTTATAAAACATAACTCATGTTTCGATTAAGGTTATCAAATTATAACTGTAAAGCTTCAAGACAATTTCTTTAAAGTAATAATATGCACTTATTGAACATTGCAATATGGCATAAGCTATCAACAGTGCATAAAACAGATAACATAAATACTACATGCTAAATATTTGTCCTACTAGAAGGCGAACCAAATATCGTAACGTCAAATACATAACATGAACACACTTGGCCCAAAGTGAACACTTGATTGACATCGGTCACTGATCCAGGTTAATGTCATTGGTTCAATTATGTTTTGTCGTCATGCTTTGGAACAGGAATGGTGGCTCAAAATTTGGAGTATGCATAATCTTATTTTCGAGTTACATTGTATGCACAGATAATAGGTCATGAGTGCAGACATTTTGCTTGAACGTTCATGTTACTGAAGATCTATAATATAGAAATTAAACAAATTTTATATTGCAAACTATTAATAATTGATGAACGGGAGTGTTAATAATCACTTTAACTTATCTAATATTTAATTTGTCTTCTAACTTACAATTAACACTTCATCAAATTTATCTAAACATGAGATCAGTTTAATTTGCCTTTCAAAGGGTAAATTCCATAAGTAGATTAAACAAGTGAGAAACTCTTTTTTATTTCTGTTCAAAACCATGCACGAAATTGAATTCCGCTGCTGTTACTGAGACCATTAATTATTGGTGGCTCTCGTTCACTGCCAGATTTTTTCAAAAATGGCCAAAAAGTTTCGAACCTCTCTCAGAAAATCACCAGATTTCACGAAATCTCTAACACTCATTAATAGTTAATCAGTACTTGATCGTCCCTCTATGTTTGGATAACAATTTACTTTTATTACACTTTTATGCGTGATTTCCATTGAAAAC
Source organism: Siphonodentalium dalli (assembly GCA_032622095.1). Lineage (NCBI taxonomy): Eukaryota > Metazoa > Mollusca > Scaphopoda > Gadilida > Siphonodentaliidae > Siphonodentalium > Siphonodentalium dalli. The sequence goes on along the minus strand of CP136063.1, from coordinate 84,512,484 downwards.
ACCATTAAAGGAATTATTTTGTCAATTTTTTTTTTTTTTTATCGTCATAATACTAATTAGGCCAAACAAATATATACCTGTGTTTCTGGTGACATGCAAGAAAAAAATAGGGGGGGGGGGTGGCTTTTCATTTTATTTTATTTTTTCATTTTATTTTCAACTATGCTCAAAATAAATATGAATGCGACCCCCAAGCCAACTTCTTGTTTGCTATTGACTATAAAATAATAAAACTAAGTAGATTCTATTAGAATATAGTGTAATTTGTTGTTTTATTGAATAAAACATGGAAAAACATGATGTTAACAATAGAGATCAATATTTGCCATGAATACAGATGAATAAGCTATTAACTTTCCATCAGAATGTGCAAGGAAAGAACTTCACATACATCTATTTACTGCATACGGTAGTGATCTTAAAGCGAAATGGCAGTTTGAGCTCCAAAATACACTTAATAAGGCCACAAAAAAAGTGTTTTGATTCTCAGGCAATTTTTTTTGAGAATCGATGAGGGAGCGAGGGTTTTATTTTTTATTTTTGTTATGGGGATAATGCCCATAGTTAGCATGGGTCATTATACCTTCCCAGGTTAAGAAGATCTAAGGAGAACATTGTTTTGATATAAACTAATGTATTCCACTATAAAGAATGACCAATTATCACATTATACTACCCGTACATCATATATATATTGTTGGTATATTTGATATATGTATGTACCTTTTTAGTGAAAAATAGGGAGATTTTGTTCAATGTCAGTAACATGGAAAACACTTCATATTTTGTATTTAAATGTCAGACTGTTTGTTGCATTTTATTTTAGTTTGCATCTGCCACACCTCAGTTACCTGTTTCTTGATTTTCTGCATTCAAAGGCACACCCGTTCGGTAGTATTCACAGTTTAGTACATCTATGATCTATGCACAATTAACGGCCTTGACACCGACTACCGAGTGTCTCTAATTTCTAAAATCACTGAATCATTGGGAATAAAATTACGATTTTTCGGTTATGGATCACGCTTTATTTCCAACAAGCCAAAATACAACGATTAAAAATATATTTGCACACTATAAAATGGTGCTCTCGGATAATTTTGTCGCCAAATATATACAGTAACATTGGTGAATTTAAAGAGAATATGCATGGACAGAATTGTTTGAGGTCTGTTCGATTCGCGTTCTCTGTTACTGCGTATATAAAACACGGAATACAACAAAGACGGAAACGGAACTAAAACAAACAAAGTTTAAATCGGGATTATAAATTTTATCTATCTACCGGTATATACTTTAATATTTGTCCATCTATACTATAGTAACTATACATGCTAGCCATAAAAACTTCAAATACTATTAAATTAAATTAGCATACACATCGCCAATACGCACCATATTTCTTTCCGGTTGAGTTCCCGAAATTGGAAATCACATAATTGTTTACAGCACGGAAACACATTTGACTTAATAAACTTGGGGTTTGGGCAGCTTGTGGTGACAATATACCTGGTAGTTATCGTTGCCTAGTGTCTGTTGTTGAATACCAACACATACACCATTGTATGTCTATCATATTCGATGTTTGAAACATAACTAATTTCTCTTTTCTAGATTCCTATTTTCGTGTTATCATTTGACAGGTTCGGTCAAATTGAAAATCGTAATAAAATGGTTCAACGCGCGACTTTTTTCCAGATGCGGCTATGCCCGAGAATCAAAATTATTTTTTTTGGCCTAATATATGCTTTTTAATTTTTCCCTGTATCGAAATAGGTCGATAAATACTCGAACTACATTTCTACGGACACTATATGTCCCAGAAGGTGTATTGAAGTCATAAGAAATGGAACTATAAACTAGTTTTTGGGTCCCAAACAAACAGCCATGTGCAAGACACTGAGCAGAATAGAGCATTCCATGCTAGTCTATTCCTGATATGGTAGAAATAATGAGCGTTGTTTCACTTTTGTGGGAAAAATTGAAAACAGCTGGAAAATGGATATGTCCATGGACAGTATTTTTATGTAGCCTTTAAAAATACTATATAGCATATGTAGCCGCTAATAGTATGTTGATATTTAATTTATTTGTCAATCTATCTTGCACTTCCTTCCAAAATTACATAGACAAAATTTGGAAGCTTAAATGAAGTCACAACAACTGTGTTAAATAATATTAGCCAGGAAGGTTGTTATGTCATGTAGCTAAAGTTAAAACTTATTATATTCAAAATAATAGTCCTAAATATATGTATGATCTTGATATAAATGAGTATTTAGAGTTCACTCCATTGCAGCGGCTATCCCAAAATAGCATGCTGTGTGAAAGCATGAGTTCCCTGTATGTGAACGATATTCAACCTGCTTAAAAAATCACCACCCTCCCACAAATGCTCAATGTTTGCATCCATACTACTATTACACCTTTTAATGCCTACCTATCACTCAGATTTAACTAAGCATGTTGAGAAATTCTATGTCAAACTGATTTAAATTCTATTAACCAATACCCCTTCACATATCAAATTGAGTATATACGTATATAGGCTCAATCATGAATCATAAGCCTAAAATACATCATTTTATCCTTGTTTCATGTTCCCTATTTTCGAGGTACCGGTACTACGGCGATACAGCCGTTATTTTGCGATGAAATTCACGTTTTTTGGATGTTTGATGTGTTTTGTGAGCATGATTTACACAGTTAAAGTGATGTAAAACACTCCAGTGGTGATCAAATAGAAATGGAGAACAATCTTGTTCAAAGTAGTTATTTTTACAAATGTTATACCGGGTATCTAAATTGACAACACACACCGTCATTCTTATATATTAATTAAATGTAGTGACTGCCGATGTCAAAATCGTTTTCGTTAGTTTATCGCCGATAGAAGCGTCCCGATTCGAGTAGTAAATATTTACAATTTAGCGTAGTTCAGACAATGTTTTCTATGGAGTGGTACGTTCGATTTGCGTTAGATTTTCGGTGATGTTAGTAGAATGCTACATTCCTCCTGTTGGTATAGCACTTAAATAGTAACTTATCAGTTTCACGCACCCGAAAAAATACATATAATGTCTTTAATTAACTTAATTATGCTGATGACTCAATGAATCAATTTAATGACTGCAACTAATAGAAAATGGAAGATGATTTTACATATTTCCGCTAAAGGAAGCCGTTCACACTGAACTATATGGATAGATGTCCTGCGTTTGTAAAACCATAGTAGAAAAGGGGTTAACTTTTTGTGTGTGGTCGCCTACGGTACCTCGCGGTCTTGCTCGGATTAGTCACGCATGCGCAGTCCCAATATAACCGACTGAATCCGCCAGTTTATTTTCTGCTACCAAAGAGAGAAAGTTCCGAATTTGTCGTTTAACAACTAGACAACAAATTCAATTTATCGATACAATAATTACTGGTCGCCTACGCGTTAGTTTTTAGAATTATTGTTTCGAATTCACGGACCGTTTCGCTTCAAAACATACAATTGTTCCGTGTTTTCGAATAGGCGGCGGACTTAATATTTTTCGAATCTGAAAATCGACATTTCGCCATAATCAGCCGCCATTTCAAGGCCTTACGAGGCGCATAGACTATTGTGAACAATTCATCTATGTAATTATTATAGAACCTATAAGGTATGATATAATTTGTCAGATATAAAAAATGCCACGTGTTTGTTACCGGAAGTCTCCTAATTTCGTGGGAATTTATTTACGCGTGGACATTTATTTAGCAATAATTACCATCGCTACTGACGCTATTTATCATAATGTTATGAACTACATTCTTTCTCATAATACTTTGTTGTTTTATGGCTCAATACAACTGATCCAGATGTGTTGGTCACATTTGAACTTACAAGTTGATTACAATTTACATCTGGGTTTATCAATTCAATGTAAAAACAGTAGTGTCATTATTACTTTAATAAATTGACAGAGATTGATATTGGACAAGTGTTATAATTATGTTCATGGTTTGATTCTCGTAACGGAGCATCACCTTCAATGTAACAATCTCAGCCATGTGCTAGCGGACCGGGGATTGCACCCTGGTCAGGGTATTCTGACAGAAATCAGAACTCGGTCCGATACCAAGTTTGTCAGGCTAACAAGTCCCATTTGAGATTACTGAATAAAATCCGAATGCAAATGCCGATTTTCCCCATTACAACACTTGTTCAGGTATGTTGTCGTGGGTGCACTACGCTGCACATGTACACACCTAGGTGTGTGCATGTTACAGAACACTACTGGAGTCGGTAGATCTCATCTAAACAACATGCTTTCACAAAATACTTTGTGTTTTCTGTTTTAATACTGTCACACATGTCTCCTATGATTTAGATGTGTTGGTCGACGCTTGAATTTATCAGACTACAGTTTATCAATATCAGAAAAATAATGACTGTTGTCGTACTAAGATTCGTTAGTGTCATTAATTTCAGACACGGATTGACATCTGACAGGAGTCAGAATTCTGTTGAGTACATGATTCGATTCTCGTACAGTGCTTCAACTTCACTGTCAAAATTTATAACTGCTAGCATTTAATGATTGCAAGCATGACACTAAAATTAATCGTGATGACAGTTTCACTATTGTCTCAATTCCAGATTTTAGTTATTCTGAATTGTATCCAAAAATTAACCCATCCTTTCAAAATTGCTGGGTTGTATCTCGACAAAATGGTGTCTCCTTCCGGAATACAAACATAATTGCTTTCCTTCCTGTGTAGGTTTACCGAAAAGAAGCGGGGGGGGGGGGGGGGGGGGCTGGATTACTACGATTCTGGATATGGCTCTAATTGGGACACAAAATTACAAATCATGGGTGCTCCGGTTTGCATTCTCTAGAGTAAGGCAAGAGGCTTATCGTCACTCTGACGGTGTTTACTCATGGTTTCACTATCTAAAAATATATTTGAAGATACTTTGGTTTGAACAACCTTTCCCCTTCTTGATTCAATTATGTGAATGATTCCAGCCTGACAGGTATTTAGAGTCGTGGTGACTTGACCCCTCCAGGTAATTGGCCCACTGGCAATAACTGGCGACCGTGGCCTGGATGACGTTCCCCAATGAATAACGATATAATAGCAGTGGTATTCCAAGACGAGGAAGGTGGGGGGAGACATTATTTATGACAAGTAACCATATCAAATGTGAGCTTGGTACAAGAACAGGCTGTACATCCAATACAGCATGTATTGTTCATAAAGGGCATGGTAGGTATTTTGAAGGTATTCATGGACTAGTTGGAGTCTCAATGAATTTTAAAATATATACGTGTCCCGACCTTTCATACCGTTGATATGGCGAATATACTTCACACACGAATAAAGCATATTTACATGGAAAGCATTTATATTGCCATGTGTCCCACGACCACTGCCAATAGCCTTTTCGACAAGAGGCCATCAGCATGGCTCTTCATACTTCTATTGCCCATATCAATTTGATTATCTGGCACATAGACAATAAAACATGCAAAGACGTTTGCGCTGTCCAGCTAAGCTTTCGAGGAAGCTCATTGACCAGCATTACCGACCTTTCCTAAGACGCAGGCAGGGGACCACCCCGTTCGAGTGGCATCCCATCCCCATGGCACAGATGCCCGATCATAAGGGCCTGAAGCCATGCTGCCAACTGCGCATTTCGGTCTATGCTGTCCTCTCTTCCTTAAACATGCCATAAGCGGGACCACTTAGGTCGGGGGAGTTCCTCTCTATCTTGGCTCTTCAAATTAAAATAAAACAACATTATAAAGGGATGTGTATCCTTTACTAGGAGGATGATAATTTCATTCCTTTCCTTCCTAGGGGAGCCATTTTTAGAGCGGGTCTTCCCCTAGTTTGCTGCATGCTTCACACTAACCGACCTATCACACACCTAGGTCGTTCTGCTGCATGTTTGGGGGGGCAGAGGCTCAGACCTGAATATTCCGTATGGTGACCGTGAAAATTTACCTGTGTTCATCATCTGACTACATTTTACATCATTTGAACTGATTTCGGTTGTAGAAGGCGCACCTTCATTTCTTAGAATCGGATCGCGGTGGGTATTCCGCTGGGAACGCGGACTGCTCTCAGGTGCCTAGTGGTCGTGATGGCCTAATAATAGTAATGTGTGTGGATTTAGGCTGAACATAATACTTGTGATTGCACATTTTGCTGTCTGTCTCCATTCCAAAGGATGGTGCTCGTTGGGAAATTTCTCCGAAATTAATACTCGTACCGACACTATTGTTTTGGCACCTGAGAGTAGCGGTTTGCTTTCTCATCGGATGCTCTGGTCACCTGCGGTGTTCGGCCATGTTCTCTGAGGGGCTATATATATATCTTTAATGATACATTGGATTGTGCCAGGGATCTCTGCTCTGGCTCCGACCATTGGATTGTTGGGCGCAGCTTTAGTAGGGTCTTCTGACATGATCTCATGATGACTTATATATCACCATGATATATCTATTATATCATTTTATATATCTATATATGCGAAAGATTTGTGTCACCGGGTTTCTGCAATGATATCTTGTGAAACGGTGATACATAGGTACCTCAGAGACATGAGACATGTTCTCTGTGGGGTTGTATATCTATATTTAGTGATACGTTGGATCATGACAGGGAGCTGTGATCTGGCTCCGCCCATTAGATTGATGGGCGCAGCTTTGGAAGGGCCTTCTGACATGATCTCATGAGGAAAACTTAATATGTATATCCCCCGGATATATATATTATATCATTTTATATATATATATACGCAATGTGTATATTGTGATACATAGGTACCTCAGGGACATGTGAACGTGTGATAACTGTTCTAAGGGCAGGACCAGTTCACGCTCCTCCGGTGACGTATCAATTCATTGGTTCAACCAATTCGTGGGGATACGTCTGGTGGAGCTGCAGGGGTACTTGGGACCTCCAGGCCATTTGGCCCCCACCAGACGCTAGCGGTTCTGGGCGCTAAAGCTGCCAAATAATCGAGTGCGTGCGTATCGACACCGGCTGGATGGCCTTAGGCAGCTTAAGCGTAGGGCAGGGGCCGTACCCATGAGGTAAAGCGCCGAGTCCCCCTGGTCACGATCGAATTAACGACACGGCCTTGCCTGGCACTCCTCCGTGAAGGGATAGGAGAAAAATGACCTCTCCCCACCCTCCAGCTTGGCCAGGATATTAGCTTGGGCATGACCACCTGCAGCATGCGATGGTGGGGGCTCCCTCTGATCCGATGGCTTGACTCGCTTATAGTTGTATAACCCATTGGGGCTGGTGGGCTCTCCATTTGATACCTGTACCATAGATTGGGCATCAGGTTATCTGTCATTTGCATTGGTGAACAGCAGTTAGTTAAACTCTTAATGTTGGTTGTCTTGCCATCTTTGGAGTGGGCCTCCTCCAGTGCAGGTCGTTATGTCGCTAAGGCGGAGAGGGAGTTAGTCTCCTCGAATCTCAAAATCGGCTGGATTCTTAGAACTGACGGATGAAGAACAGAGAATTGCTCGGTTCGCTCGCAATTCTGAATTGAATGGCACCACCTGGGATGTTGCTTCCAAAAACAAGGGGGGGAGGTACATGTTTGGGCAATATAGCACTCTAATTATATGAGTTATTTCACGTACCTAATCATAACAGATTCATTAAAGAGTTCATATTTAGGTACAATCTGTTTTAGAAGAGTGCATTCCCTCCAAAATTTGGCTATTAACTTTATTGCTCGTGCCTCCTCCTGGGCTTGCATTCTAATCCATATAGTTCAGTGTGAACGGCTTCCTTTAGCGGAAATATGATATTTTTAAAAATATAATATATATTTCCTTAAAGAAAGCCTGAACACTGAACTATCATAGGGCCCTCCCATGGCGGTGCCATTATCAACCCCGCAACTCGCCAATCTCCTGATTGAGTTGAAAATAAACTGGCGGATTCAGTCGGTTATATTGGGACTGCGCATGCGTGACTAATCCGAGCAAGACCGCGAAGTACCGTAGGCGACCACACACAAAAAGTTAACCCCTTTTCTACTATGGTTTTACAAACGCAGGACATCTATCCATATAGTTCAGTGTTCAGGCTTTCTTTAAGGAAATATATATTATATTTTTTAAAATATCATATTTGTACATGGAATTTTTCCAGGTGGCACGAAAATAAAACCGGATGCACACTAATTTCGCAAAATGAATAAAATGAAAACTGTCGGGAGCTCCGAAATAGGGGCAGGCTGGTCACCGGAAACACAGGTCTTTTTTTTGGCCTTATATATTTCTAACAGACCCATTTCGCCAAGAAAATTCAAAATCGAGCAGATAATATTTTCATTATTATGATATAAAAAAAATCGCGGAAGTATCCAAAGTGTAAGTCACGTGACTGAGAGTGCGATCACATGACTACAATGCGGTCACATGGTCAATCAGCTGCATCGTCGCGGTTACTTTACATGATTTGCTTATCGGTGACAGCTGTGGGCGGAGCTTGAAATAATTCCGCCAATCGCCTAATGAGTTGATAAATTACACATAAAATATTAACAGTCTCCTGTTAATTATCTTTATACAATAAATAGTGATTATTGAATAAAACTGTTTGAATGTGCTTATTATGAACTGGATTTGCTAGAATGTTAGATTATATAACGAATAATGAAGCCTAAAATGTACTTTGAATTGATAAACGTCTTTCTCCACAGAGTGACTTTCATGCATTAATTATGTGTGTTTTAATCATATTTGGCAAACCAAATTAATGCAGAAGTGTAATAAATAGAGTAATCAATTAGTTCCGAGCATTACGTTAAATAATTCACTCCAGGTGAGGGACGTTTAGGTAAGGAACTCATGCGCACTCGTCTCTTACCGACGTCTCTCGCCTCCTGAATTATTCAATGTAATTCTCAGAACCTATTGATTACTCTCTATTTATTCACCCAATCTTACTTTAATATAAAACAATAATGTATAGGTGCTTTTATGGTGCCCTTTCTTTATCAATTTGAGCTATTGCTATGGGTTGGTGTTAGTCGTTCGTCTGTGAGTCTATGCATGTGTCAGTGATCCATCAACAATTTCCTTTAGCACACCCTACACGTCACAACTCTAATCCAAGTTTCACCAAACTTAACATGGATCTGCGGGGGTTACATGCAGATGGGAACCTACGTTTTTTTTTATCGAAATTTGTTTAAAAACATGGCTGCCAGCAGCTATCTTGGATTCAAAGTTGAATCTATCGACTCACCCTGCAGGCCGCATTTATTGGAGAATATACAGGCATGTTTAGGATCACCTCTAGATGGGAGCTGTCACAAACAAAACAATCTCAGATCTATCGAAAAATATAAGAAACAAAACACGACCAAGTTATGTATACATACTTTTGGGGTTCAAACAATCCATGTCCATTTAAAATCACTTGCAATTGAAGTATATGCATCATATTAATGCATAAATTGACAAATTATGGTTAAATTATTGATCACCACATCTCACAAATGGACTATTGTGTTCTTCCTTCAAGATTGTTTCTGATTTTCCGATACGACATCTTCAATATTATTGCTGGCATGTTATGAACAACTGAACATTAACCCTTTCATGATGGGAGAGCTGTGCTGGTACAACATTAAGGACCTTGCCCCAGTGCATTTTCAAATATGTGCCAGTGCATTCTCTTATATATGCAAGTCTCACATGGGGAGCCTCGCATATATAAGAGAATGCACTGGCTTACAAGATCCAAAGTAAATATGTATAGGCCAATGCATTCTCTTTTATATGCAAGCTGCCCTATGTGCGACTCACATATATAAGAGAATGCATTGGCACAGGGTTTTCTCAAAATATCAGGAAGCTCCAGTCATGGAAGGATTAACATGTACATTATTGTGTTCAGTTGATGTGAAAATGGTCTTATCATTCACAGCTCGAAAATTACTTGAAATTGGCATTTTTCTTCCATGGCATTGCTGAAATTCTATATTGGCTTCAACGGCTTTTTCTACGGAATTGCCTTTTGCCACAGCTAATTTTGAGAGCTGGAGAACTGCGACGTGAGGATCGGTGGCATTCCGATAAAGAGACGGTGGAATTCCGATAAAGAGACGGTGGAAATCCGATAAACGAGACGGTTCGCTTTCGGCGACAAACGAGATTTTCTTCGTGTTTGGGCATTCAAACGGAATTGCCTTGACAAATCAGGTTTCATATCATCATATCGTTATTTAAGTTACTAATATCCATCAAAATATAGACGCTACAGTGACTAAAACCAAGAGAATAGCCATTTAAAAGTCACGCGACGGTTCGTTTTCCGATAAAAGACACGCGACGGTTCGTTTTTATCGGAAAACGAACCGTCGCTTTACTTTTAAATGGCGATTCTATTGGTTTTACTCACTGTAGCGTCTAGATTTTGATGGATATTAGTAACTAAAATAACTATATGATGATATGAAACATGATTTGTCACGGCAATTCCGTTTGAATGCCCAAACACGAAGAAAATCTCGTTTGTCGCCGAAAGCAAACCGTCTCGTTTATCGGATTTCCACCGTCTCTTTATCGGAATGCCACCGATCCTCACGTCGCAGTTCTCCCCCGTGCATATGACAGTTCTAATTCGTACAAATTCTATGTAATATTCATGTTCTTTCAGCCAGTTATTTTCTTGTATTTACAGTGTCATTTGCTGCGACGGCGGTGTTTAGTTATTGGTGGTTGATTCCGACGCTGCTGTTTGGGTTGCTGTGGTGGAGGAGGAGCGAGGCTGGATATACATTCCTAGAGATTATATCAGTTTATGGGTACTCTCTTGCCATTTACATTCCTATATCAGTAAGTACCACGCGTACCAGCCACATCTGTGTGCATCAGCAAATATTGTGTTGTTTCACATTGTCATGATTAATGTCTGCTGGGACTGAGATTCACAGGTGGTCAGGCAAAAAAAAAAAAAAACACGGTGTTTAGAGGTTTTCCTGCCTACCCTAGAAAAAGGTGCCTACCCAAAACTTTTTATTGCCATATTGGACTGTAGACACACATATTTTTTTTTTGCTCAGTGGGAATGGCATCGAAAGGTATCTTAACCATTTTCAAACCTCTCCAATAAAAAAGATTTAGAATTTTATTAGTCTAGTGCTCTGACTAATTCAAGGTTAACAAAATTTATTACTAAACCTTTCAATTAATCTGAATTGTGAAGCTTTCTAGATTGAATTGTCAATGACCCAATGGAATTCAGAATAACAAAATTAAAAAAAATAAAAATTCCCTACCTACATGTACCTACCCTAATTATTTTGGACACAGGTATTATTTTTTGGGTCTAATATTAACCCTTTCATGATGAGAGCTGAGCTAGTGCCAACATTAAAGATTCGCAAAATTTCAGGAAGTTTTCAGTCATGGAAGGGTTAACATCTAAGTATGCTACTGATCGGACTCATTGTGGCTGAACAAAGTTAGTCACCACTAGACGGTTGAGATGGACTTAATTTTCCAAGAATATCTGTTAGTTTCAAGAATTATTGGCAAAAGTAAAATTAAATGGCCTCTTTCTCATCCAATTTTATATTGAAGTCAGAGATGAAAGTTTTCCGGAATTTGACTGAATTCCGGGATTTTCAAAAAAAAATCACAAGTCTTCGGGAATGAAAATTAATTCCGGCATTATTTCATCAATATTCATTACTAAGCAGCTTTGGGTTATTGTTTCTTAAGATAACTACAAATCCCAACGAAAATTATAGGGGGTGAGGTTTGCGAAGCGAAAATCGGACATCGATTAAGTTCGCCGGCGATTTGTTGTTATTGTAAAAAAAAAAAGCCGACTGTTAATACGAGCACCGGCTAACTTTTCGATTCACCGGTCACAGACAAAGTTATTTACGATGCCTCTGTTGATTGGCGCTGCTATTGCAAGAGACTCTGCGATGCTTCAATATCAGCCAATCGCGATGGATTATACATTGAAATTACGGTGCCGATCTGGCGCCAATATATTTCCAAGAATTCGAAGTGTTTATTGCTCGATCGGCGATAATTATTTTGTGTTATCGGCATTAAATGATGTAATTGAAAAGTCAGGAAGACCTTTCGAAAAAGGAGGAGAATATTAAAAATAAATTTAAATGGAGCTGGCTTCAGGAAAATGATGCTAATGGTGACTATTTGTCTGACTTTGTGCAAAAAATTGACCGTCCTGGCTTCGCAAAATGTTTGTGGTGCAACAAAGATATCAGCTACGGAAACGAAGGAAAGAAGGCCTTAAAAGTACATTGAAACTCAGTGCTACATCGTGGACATCGTAAAAACATACAAACAAATCAGTCTCTACCTGCAACTTTCTTCAATGTAAAAGTCAAGCAGGGCATCTTATGTCGGAATGTCGAAATACCAAGCAGAACCAAGCAGAAGAAAACTAAGGCGGAAAATGACACTTAAAGCATGTTTTGTGGTGTATAATGGAGAAATAAACCATAATAATGCAACATGACGTGGTTTTATTTGACTTTTGATGACACAGCGAGCGTAAAACTAGAAAACAGTGCGGCGATCGCGAAAAACTTCAGCTTGGTATTTCGTCATTTACAGGTACTGCTTGGGTGATAGGTGATAATTAATTTTCGGGAACATATGGCACTGCGCGGTAGAGCCTTTGTTGTTGATTAATTATCGATGTGCGATCGCGGCTTACTCTGGCTTACCGAAAATATTTTAGGGATGTTTTGACAGTGATATTCAAGCAAGGTTTCACAGGTTTCATAGAAACCAAAATGGTTGAATAAACAATATATAAGTGATGATTAAATGAGTTGATGGTGTCATATCCATGCCTATATAGAGGTCTCATATTTTCTAATTCGCCATTCTGATCATTGATCTGAGTAAATTACAACATGCCTTCAAAGTCAATACTTTATCCATGTGGTGTATGTGCCGAGGAATGTCATGAGATTCGCAGCATCGGCTGCGATCTTTGTGATCGTTGGTTCCATTTGGACTGTGAACAGCTGAAGATAAGTGATTTTAATTTTTTCACCAAATCCTCTCTGAGTTACTTTTGCTCATTGTGTCTGTACAGGTCAGGTTCTCTTGATTGGGATGCGGCACATTTAAGACTAATGGCAGCAGCGAACAATGGTACGGTCCTTAATGACGCAAAAAGGGAACAAATATTTTTGCGTCTTGAGAAACCGAATGCCAATCTACCGTCCGTCCAGCAGTACCATCCAATGATGCCGTATTCAATCGATTCACAAGCAAGTGCACTCCTTGGTAGTCAGTGGAAAGATTCGGTCCCTATCGAAGTTCGAACTAATGGCAATTGCTTGTTCAATTCTGTGTCTCTTTGTCTTTTTGGTGATCAGGATCATGCAACTGAGTTGCGAGTTCGAACCTGTGTTGAGTTGTCGAACAATCGTTCATTCTACCAAGAGGCGCACAAACATACGAATATTCACCTCGTAAATCCGTCTCTCAATGATGATATCTTGTCGTGCGCCCAGGCTGGTGGAGGTTATAAAGCATTCTCCTCCGCCTGGACCATGCATGGTGTCTCAACGGTGATCAACCGACCATTGAAGTCTGTATATCCCACCAGGAATGGACCTGGGGATCATTGCATCAGTATTCTAAACACGTGTTTAATCCCCGGGGTCGTTCCAAGCGTGTGGACCCAATCTCTGTTCTTTGGGCCGGCAGTGGAGCATCCAAAGCTCATTGGATTCCAAATCACTTTGTTCCTCTTTTACCAACTCTGGCGCTTCCATCGCTCGTTGAAGTTTTTTCATCAGATTCTGAGTCCGAAAGTCGAAAAGATGAGTGTTCGGTTTTGTCAGAGAGTGAAAGTAGTTTCAATGTTCCAAGTGTTAGTTATTCATCTGTTGTTGCTGGAGTTAGTCCCTCTCATTCGATAGTGTCTTCTGCTACGAAAGTGTCTCAATCTCCAAAAGTGTCTGTTCCTCCGAAAGTGTCTCTATCTCCGAAAGTGTCTGCTCCTTCCAAAGTGTCTGCAACTCCGAAAGTGTCTGTAATCCCGAAAGTTTCTGCTCATTCGAAGCGCAACAAAGTGTCTAAAACTCCGAAAGTGTCTGTAATTCGTAAAGTATCTGCTCCTTCGAAGCGCATCAAAGTGTCTGCTCCTTCCAAAGTGTCTGAAACTCCGAAAGTGTCGACTACTTCGTCTTCGAAATTGTCAGTTGCTTCAAGTTCGGTCGATGTTATCTCATCTCAAACAAATAGCATCTCTCATTCAGTTAATTCTTTTGTTACTTCGTTACCACCGGTCAGGGCAGTGCAGGTTGTTTCTGATAGTGATAGTGGTGACGAGTTGGAAAGTGATTTCGATCAAGACATCACTAATCTCTCTTCAGTTGTTGAACATCCTTTCAAAAACCCGGATATAAATGGTTTGAGTGGTGCCTTTATCGCTTCAACTGATGTTATATATGGTCTCATTAGTTCCGAAGCTGATCCTGAATACAAGTTTATTCCTTCTGGTGTGAAAGAAAATGTATATTTCGTAGTAAATGATCAGGAAAATGTTAGGCATCGTCAAGCTGGAAAATATAATGTTCATCCAGATGATTGTGGAACTTGGGATTCAAAATCATTTTCGACCAAGAAACATCATTTTCTAAAGAAGGACTGTCTTGTTTGGTTGGATAAAAAAGGAGATTTGTTTGGCAAAGTTTCTATAAAAGTGTTCAAACCTCTCGAGCCTCAGCCGCAGCCAGATGATGTTGTAGCACTAACTCGAAAATGGTGTTCTTTACAAAGGAATAAAATGTACAGGAAACGAGTGAAGTGGATAGATGCCACCCCGGGCAAGTGTGTCGTGGAATACATTGGTTCGTGTCCCGATGAGACATCCCACGGCAATGCAAAGACAACGACGGCTCCTTATAGACGCTTGACGAACGAACAGACTGACATAATTGACGATGGCTTGCGACATGGACTCAAACCCAGACACATAAAGCGACAACTGGCAAAGGAGTGTCCCGATGACAATATCGACGTAAAAAAAAATTTGTGATCGTGCCTTCATCCAAAGAAAAGCTAATAGACCCGAAGGTGAGTATAGACGTAACACAGCAGACGACATAATTGCTATGTTGAATAAGGTTGTCGACAGCCCATTTATAAAGGAGGTTATATCAACCGATCCAAAAAAACCTCCTAGTGTAATTTGTCATACCAATGAACAGTTAATCCTTCTCAAATCGGCCATAGAAAATGGTCAAATTGTCGGAATTGACAGAACTTTTAATCTCGGTGCCTGTTTCTTAACAACAATTTGTTTCAAAAATCCCAATTTGGTGAAAAATGGCACTCAAAATCCTCCAATTTTATTAGGACCTGTTTTTATGCATTGGGATGGCACCACACAAACATACCATCGTTTTTTATCTTTTCTCAACAGCAAACTGACGGACGTACCGACGAACAAAATTGTATTTGGAACGGACGATGAGACTGCTCTGGTTAACGCAATCAAGGCATGTTTCCCAACAGCGGGTCACACGTTGTGCACTTTGCATTTAAAGAAAAACGCCAGACATAATTTAGGAAAGATAGAAAATGACAAGACGGTTAACAAAATTATCCATACAATTTTTGGCACAGACAAAGGACTGTTGACGATAGATGAAAGAGAGACTTATGACGAAATAGAGACTGATTTTCTACATCTTTACAGAACTAACACATATTTGACAAAGACGTTATTTCCAAAATTGAAGGCGAAAGTGTTTCTTCCCAGACTAAGTCACCAATCTGTTATTCCTCGCCTGTGGACGAACAATAATTGTGAAAGCATGAACAATGTAATTAAGTTGGAAAATGAGTGGAAAGTTTTAAAATTGCCTGATTTGACGGACCGACTGTATGACATAGTACAAGATCAACGTCGCGAAGTCAGAAGTGCGCTATATGGTGCTGGTAATTATGCACTTTCTGAAAAATTAAAAAAGCTTTACGTTCGACGTGAGACATGGATGGGTATGACAGTTGACCAACGCGACCGACGACTAAGACGATTGATGTCATTCAACCCGGACATGACGACACAAACTTCGACCGACGGGAGTCTAACGATTCCAAAGACCGCAGCAATTGCCAAAAAGCCAGGTCAGACAAAATGCGTCAAAACATGCAGGACAAAAACAATTAAACGACAGCAACTGGAGTAATTAAATCTAACTCAATTTCAATCTGTTTTACTACATTTCTACCAATTTTCCAATTTCAATCGAATTCAACAATTAAACAATTTTACTCAATGGTGCACGTGATAAGAAACGCTCTTTATTCCTGCTATATCAGACATTTGTTTTCGAATCAAATAAGAAACGCTCTTTGTAAATTTAATTAGTTTTCCAAATCAAATCAAATACAGAAATGCACCATGCAGCATGGTATATATACAAACGTTAGGCACGCATCAGAGCCATTTCCACCCACTGACTTCAAGGAGAAAAAGCTCTGCCGAAATTCGTTCCACCGAGGGCAGAGTTTGCCTACCTCTAATGTCGGGTATTCTTGAATGTCAGTGGGTGGAATTGGCTCTGGTGCGCGTCTAAATTTTGTGTGTGGTAATCACAAGATGTGCTTCATATTTTGTGCTTTTATATTGTGCTTCATATTTTGTGCTTCACATTTTTATGTTTTACGCTACGTGTGTTTATACAACTGACTCACACATTGTATATATAGTATATTGTATAGTACATTGAACATAACTGATAAGTTAAATACTGGCTTCCACCATGCAGCATGATATATATACAAACGTTAGGCACGCATCAGAGCCATTTCCATCCAATGACTTCAAGGAGAACAAGCTCTGCTCAAATCCTTTTTGCCGAGGGTAGAGTTTGCCTACCTCTATAATGTCGGGTATTCTTGAATGTCAGTGGGTGGAATTGGCTGATGCGTGCCTAAATTTTGTGGTAATCACAAGATGTGCTTCATGTCTTGTGCTTCATATTTTGTGCTTTTATATTGTGCTTTATATTTTGTGCTTCACATTTTTATGTTTATGCTACATGTGTTTTATACCACTGACTCATGCATTGTATATAAGTGTATATAGTATATTGTATAGTACATTTTTATGTTTTACGCTACATGTGTTTTATACCAATGACTCATGCATTGTATAAGTATATATAGTATATTGTATAGTATATTGCATAGTACATTGAATATATACTATGGCTGGCATCATTTCCACCAGAATTCCACCATCACCAAGAGATGTTATGTCACCAACTTAAACACGACGTAGAATCGCCAGATAACAAACATATGAAGATATCGCCTGATTGGATGTTGGCCAGACACATACATGTCCTGATGTCACGACGAAGAACTTAATAACGGTCTGTCGGTGTATAAACATGCGTGACGAAAACGAATATCAGTGTCGTCCCACAGCTATCAGAAATTGCTGCAGCATGTTAATCATTATATCTATGAACCAGGACATGTTGACATGATGTCATGAATAACCACTGTAAATCCAAAAAACAGGCATGGTGAACGTGTACATTTTATACGAGATGGTGATCGGTGAAAACAAAAGAGCTAGTCGGTGGTCATGAATTATAGAGCAGAGTGCAGTAACACAGATCTATGTTTTGCATATATATAATTTTACAATGTTTACTCATGATTGCAATAAACTATTTGAAAATTATTTTTCTTGTGGTTAGTATTGTACTCTCCGAACCATTTCCGCATGAGTACATGCTGTATTTTAACTCAACAACCGATTTACTACTTCTTAGAAGTCCGGGGCATGCTGAGATGTTCGCACTTATCCAGTATGATCCATCTAAACTACCATACTGTACGAATGGACTTGTAATAATAATGGGGAAGGGGGGGGGGGGCGCTAATATTTTAGTGAGAATGCAGACGAAAATGGCCAACAAAACAGGTTTTTCTCGCGAATAAAGCCTGCCAAATTCCATCTGCCATGGCAGATATTAATTATCACCTATCAGCGGATAAACTAATCCATGAGACCGAAGTTTGTGTTCGCGTTATACAAAACATCTAACAAAACACTCAGTATTGAACCAAACTCCACCAAACTTCGTATAGTAATAGTTTGAACGTGAATACATATACCAGATACAGGATGAGGGGAGTTTAAACAAGTCGATACTACTGGACGTGATAGAAATTATTAGTCTTTTCGCGAACCAAGCAATTCAATTATCACCTATCGGTGATAAACCAAGCAGTACCTGTAAACGACGAAATACCAATCTGAAGTTTTTCGCGATCGCCGCACTGTTTTCTAGTTTTACGCTCGCTGTGTCATCAAAAGTCAAATAAAACCACGTCATGTTGTATTATTATGGTTTATTTCTTCATTATACACCACAAAACATGCTTTAAGTGTCATTTTCCGCCTTAGTTTTCTTCTGCTTGGTTCTGCTTCATTCTGCTTGGTACTGCTTGGTATTTCGACGCACCCTCTTATGTTTACCATACCTGTATGTACAGTGTATAGATGAGTTAACTTTATTTAATTTGCAACTTCAACTGACTCTAAAGGAACTATCCAATGTGTGTTCTATCTATGTGAAATTACTGCAGTACCTGTATGGACAACAGCACCTTTGTATAAATGCAAATGGTCTCAATCAATACTTTTTGAGGTATGGTTATCATTCTATCAAATATTTGTGTATGTTCTTAATCTAATAATATAAAGAATTGGAGGATCTCCTAAAATATTGTGATATAGACCAAAATTTTGAACTTTCCAGCCAAAAAATGCCACTATAATAGAACCAGAAAAGCTGCCAGGAGAGGCTGAGAATCAATCTCAGAGCTTCAAAAACCCTAGAGCTTCCAGGGGCCTATGCGGCCCCTGGACCCCGGTCAAATTTTTTTCGCCTAGCTGCGCTCTGTTTCAGGGATTTTAAGAGATACCCTCTTTCATCTCTGATTGAAGTCCATTAAAAATACATGTGTTCTCATGGTAATTATTTATAGGATATTGGATGAGGGAGGGTATGCTTTTATTTTTTTGAGGAATTTGTGAAAATCATGCTCATAAAACACATCAAACTGGGGTTAATGGGCAACAATTTTATAACTAATCACTTTATTGTGTTGGATTCAGTTCTTGCTCACATAATACATAGACAGGCTTCACATACAAGTAGAATTTTAAGTATTAAAGATACTAGTATGTATATATTGTTTATTTAAAAAAAAAAATTACAAAAAATTATTCCTTACATACCTACATGGAAGAATTTTTTGCCTCCGTAATATGAAACAATTAAGTTTTTTTTGGCTTAATGCACTGTCAACCAAAGCCCATGTTTGGCATAGCTACCACAACTCGATCCTGCTTCTTTGAACCTATTCTTGTTTATTTGGTCAAATTGCCAGTCATTTATTTATAATGGCTTATCTTTTTTTAAATTACAAAAAATTACAAAAAAATATTCCTTACATACCTACCTGGAAGAATGTTTTGCATCCGTAATATGAAACAATTAAGTTTTTTTTGGCCTAATGCACTGTCAACCAAAGCCCATGTTTGGCATAGCTACCACAACTCGATCCTGCTTCTTTGATCCTATTCTTGTTTATTTGGTCAAATTGCCAGTCATTTATTTATAATGGCTTATTTTAGATATTCAACTGGTACACATGGGAGAATTAGGAATTGGAAGAACGACTCCCAATCAAGCCTGAGTTTAGCGTGCCTGTCATTTGCAGAATGAGGTCCCCAGGAGGTGAATTTAGTGACAATATCCCGCATAGCGGGCTAGCATCACCAAATTCACCCTTTGGGGACCTCATTCTGCATGGCCTCATCTGCTGTTGGAGACATAGATTGAAGTTCTCAAATTGTGAAGATTGTGATATACACCCATTGGGAAACTCGATTATGCAATGTGTCGTCTGCCAAGTTGGGGATATACATAGAAACTAAACTAAAAAAGAAATAGAATTTGATAATAAAGAAATTTTCCAGAGAAGATGAGGCCCAAGCAGAATGAGGTCCCCAGTGGGTGAATTTGGTGATGCTAGCCCGCTATGTGGGATAGCATCACTAAATTCACCCACTGGGGACCTCATTCTGCAAATGACAGGCACAATAAACTCAGGCCTGCTCCCAATTGATAACCATATATGTCACCAAATTTCCCTTCACAGTAAAACTCTAATTCTGTTCTCACAAACAGATACTCCTGGTGGTGCAGATTACTTGGCTACAGTGGATATTAGTGATAGTCGGAGCTTGTCTCTCTGGCGGGGTCCTTCTACTAACATTCTGGCCTGCTCTCCGAGAGGATAACAAAAAGGTATAAATATAAATTCTTATATAATATGTCATTTATGGTTGATTGATGGTACCATGGCTTGGACTTGTAGTATAACCAGGTCATGAGGTGACGAGGTTGAACCTTGGCCCCAAGCCGTCGATTACTACACCTTGTTACAATCAAACAACACCAAATAACGCATATGTTCTGTTAACAGTTCTGGTCATTCATGGTTAGTTTGAGCAGCATTCTCCCCCCCCCCCCCCCCCCCCCCTCCCCGCTGCTGTTTGGCATTTTTGTGGAGGAATGATCAGCGTGAAACTGTAAAATCTCTATAGGTCTCTGCATGACATTATTCATTGTAAATGACATCATGAAAAAGCAGTTCGGCGACAGTCGGTAAAACAGTCGTTTTGGTTTCCCTTATGTTATCAGATGGAGATGGATTATATCTCACCTCTAGCCAATTAACCCTTTGAGTGCCAGGTCAATTTTTGTATCAACCCATATACCCTGTGCCAATGCATTCTCTTATATATGCGAGTCGACCATAGGTCGCCTCGCATATATAAGAGAATGCATTGGCTTAACAATTTTTTTTTTTTTTTTTTTTTTTTTTTTACAATTTTAATATATTTTATTATATTCTTTAACAGACTTATTGTGTAGGTTTAGGGCCGATAATATCGGCCCCTGGCACTCAAAGGGTTAAAGACTTTTTTTTTTTTTTTTATAGAGGTGGAATATAGGTTTGTATCTCATATTCACTTGAGTTTTGACCCACCACAGAATGAGACTTAAGTCTTTCCTTTGATATGTGTATACAGATCAATTGCATACAACGATCATTGAGATTGGGTCCACATATCGGAATACTGCTAAATGGTCTCTATGAGATTCAGTACCTTTGAATACCTATCTAAAGCAATTCACACTAGCAATTGAGGGATAGCACACATCAGAGTTGAAATAAAGTCTGATGTGCATTCATGTACATAGGAGGTCGGGTATATATGTTTTTGCTTCCAGTCAAGTCTATCCAAACTCCTTGACCACTCACTTCTTGCATTTTAAAAATAGCGGAAGTTTATGTAATTGTTTTCTGTTACAAAAGACCTATTGTTTAAAAGCCAAATGCTCACAAATAAAAACAAATTTAGGATTTGCATTAAACGTAACTATTCCTCCATCAACAGGGTGACTTTTACTGCCAAATACACCTTTATTTGTATGATTTAGTTCCAGTTTAACACATTCACTGCTGACAACCATTCTGTTACATGCAAAAAGTATGAGATAACTCGTAGTCGGAATTGAACGTGTTAAGGTTTTGGGGAGGTAACAGATATGTTAACTGTCTCAAGATCTCAACTGAAAATTAGGTCTTAGCAGGGTTCTAAATGAAATGAAATCACGGTTCTTTAATTATGAACTCCAGTCTGAACTATTCTAATTTTTCGCAACTGTCACAGCTCACTGATTTCTCAGATAAATTTTTCAAAAACAATGTTACCATTACCAGTTGTATATGGTACAGTAATGCCCTAAATAATCGACTCCTTAACCACATCAGAATTATGGGTAATTTTTCAGGATTTAGTCGGAAATATGGCTTGTTACCATTTATCGGAAAGCTCTCGGTGAGAGCTTTCCGATGAATGGCAGCAAACCATATTTCCGACTAAATCCTGAAAAATTACCCATAATTCTGCTGTGGTTATGGAGTCAATTATTTGGGGCATTACTGTAAATCGCTAACATTTATTTTTATTTTCAGCTGGCCATTATTGTAATGGCATTGATCTTCCTATTCCATGCCACTCTTGCTGTTGGCTTTGTGGTAAGTGTCATAAAATTGAAATGCACTAAAAAGGCATGGATGGTATCGCTAATAGGCATGGACAAAGATGAGTGGGGGGATGGGGTCAGCTGAAATAGGATGAACTTGGTTTTGGTAGTGATAGGCAAGCACCTGCTGTAAGAACCTCCTACTTTTGTAAGAACATTCGCCCGCTTTTGTAAGAAATATCACCTGGTTTTGTAAGAATCTTACAAAAGTGGGTGAAAATTCTTACAATGAACTTGTTTTTTTCTTTAAAATGAAAAGTGGAGACCTCACCATCTAACAAAAGTGGGCAATTTTCTTACAAAAGTGGGAGATTATTGTAAAAGCTGGCAAATGTTCTTACAAAAGTGGGAGGTTCTTACAAAAGTCATCAATTATAACACCTGCACCTGCACTGTCCACTAATTTGATGTCTGGTCATAGAAACTATTGAAATTTAATATGTACATTAAAGAAACTTTTTCAGGGTTAGCATTTATACTTGAAATACTTACAAATTGAGTTTATTGCCTGAAACAAATTCCGCTGGTTTTTATGTTCTTCAGCACTGAATAAAAAAATTTGTTTCTTAATATAATTCTCTACTGATAGATGAAATTAAAGAGGACTCTGATCCCTTTAGCAATACAAATTTGAAAGCAGTTCAATCCGCAACATGATAAGATGAATGTGAAAGCATTGATCATGAAACATTTTGACATGTTTTATTGTCTGTTTTATTGCCTGTTTTTATCATTTATCATATAATTTATTTGACTGGCCACTTTCTGTAACTAGTGGTCATATTGTACTGAAGGTACCTCACTCACTTAACCCTTTCATGATAGGAGATGCGCTGGTGCAGCATTAAAGATCCTGTGCCAGTGCATTCTCTTATATATGGGAGACTCGCATATATAAGAGAATGCACTGGCTTACAATGTCAAGCTAAATATTATTAGGCCAATTTATTCTTTGATATTCGCGAGGCTTCCTATGGAAGACACGCATATATAAGATAATCCATTGGAACAGGTTTTTCGCAAAATTTCAGAAGCTCCAGTCATGGAAGGGATAATAAGTCTGTTATTTATTTTAGTATTACCAGGGATATCCACACCTCAAAATCAATTTTTGTTAACCCTTTCTTTACTAAATAATCATTGACGAGTAATTATTCCTTTGGAAATGTTTAGATAATAAGTTCAACAATGCAGTCATTTGTTGAACTTATTATGTGAACATTTCCCTCTAAAAATAGGTATCTTTCTGCACTTTTACTTTTTTTCATCTGCTCGTTTTTCCTGAAAACCCCTTCAAATGAATAATAGACCATTCCAATGTATACTTTTAAAAGAGAGTGTGAGAATCCATTTAGAAAAGACTTTAGAAAGGGTTAAAGGGTTAATATACAGTAATGCCCTAAATAATCGACTCCTTAACCATAGCAGAATTATGGGTAATTTTTCAGGATTTAGTCGGAAATATGGCTTGTTGCCATTCATCGGAAAGCTCTCAGTGAGAGCTTTCCGATGAATGCATACAAGCCATATTTCCGACTAAATCCTGAAAAATTACCCATAATTCTGCTATGGTTAAGGAGTCGATTATTTAGGGCATTACTGTACATATCTTTGACATTTCATTTCAGCTCTACTTCCTCCATGCTCCTGCCCTCGCTTCCAACAACATGACAACAATTAAACCTGGTGGACCGACTACTCCTGTTCATCAGAAAGCTGAGAATCAGCTTCAACAACTACAGCAAAATAAACCTCCAGTCGTTGCTGGAGCACAGGTCGCAGAGTTCACGAAAACAAAAAAACTTCGCAGAACCAAACCAAGTGATACCATGAAGGAAGCTACTGAAAAGCCTGGGAAACTTTTATCTGGAAATCTGGTTCAAGTTCCTTCAAATGATGTAAAGCCTGGAAATCTGAAAAGTTTCTTAAAAACTGAAAATCAACCTGATCTGAAAGCCAAATCAAAGGCTGTTAAACCAGAAATAAAACAATCTGAGATAATTAATCCTCCGAAATCCAACATTAATCCGGTAGGAGATGTAGAGAAACATGATAAGATGAAAATGCGGCGGCGAAATATAGCAGGAACCTGATTTGGCTGGCTGGGTTCATTGGTTTTAAATTACTCATTGAGATGTGGTTAGAACCTTGTGCATTTGGTTGCATTCAGTGAGTTATTACCAGTCAAAGTTTGATTGGTCGCTGTGATATTTGTGTGACATAATACCGTGGGTATTGAGGGAATGTGTTTGGGTGTAATGTAAGGTTATTTGACTGATGTTTTGTACTTCTATGTTACGTACTTTGTTTGATATATTTCTGAGAATGTAGAAATATGTTACATAAAGATTTTAGGGTAACCAAAATCATGTTTTGATGTATGAAATTTGTGTGAGAGATGACTTAGAGGGATCTAGTCGGAACTGATTTTCCTCCAAGTCATGTGTAGAAACCTTTTCATACGGAAGTTTAAGACAAGGACAGTTTTGTTTTGTTGAATGTAAGTTTTACTAGTATCTAAACTAACATTTGTGGATTTGCCAAAGTAAAAAATAGCTCTGTGGTTGTTTGGTTCAATTTTGCGTAATTAAATTAATTTACCACAGTATATCGTGGTCCATATGACATTCGTTGCAGTGGTTTAATATCACATGAATTATCCAACTTGTGGTTGTCTGTTGAAACTCAGTTCTCGTCTGGATGCAGATTCTGGAAAATGATGAACAAACAATTTACTCTGTTTCACAGCACAGTAAGCAGCACCAACAGGAGGACCACTCATTTGAATCTCTTGTAAATTACCGGTCCCAGGATCTGGTTACTTGTAATATGAATTTACCACTATGATCAGGTTAAAAAAAGGGGCTTCGGTTGCTCAATTGGTTAGGGGTACAACTCCAAGCCATCTCTCCCTCCAGCGCTGGCAATGAGGTTTCAAATCTACATGGACTTTGTAACTCGAATCGTTATCTGTTGCAGTTACTCGCGATGGCCGGTGGTTTGCCAAACATGGTTGACGAGTTTATCAGCCATTGAAATCACTGTTATATTAGCCGTAAATGTGCGGATTTCCTCCAACACTAAAACTGGCAATGTCGTGATATGGCCTTAGTTGCTGAAACAACATTGAACCCCAATCAATCAATCAGTTAGACAGGCAACAATGGACATTTCCACAGCTGTCAATCAAATAATTAGCAGATATTTTCTACCAATTGGCAACTGAGGCAGTCGCTTGCTGCATAAAGGGAATGCCCGCTGATACGGACCCTGGCTCTTACGGACCCTGGCTTATACGGACCCTGGCTCATACGGACCTCCGGCTGATACGGACCCTGGCTTATACGGACCCTCGGCTTATACGGACCCTGGCTCATACGGACCTCAATTAACATAAACAATTTTATTTTTTATGTTTATTTGATAATGAACGACTGTAGTGAACGAGAATTAACGATAATTGTTTTATAACTCACCTCTGTCACAAACCCGATGTGTCAAGCGGGAACATTCAGGTTCAATGCATGCAGCCAATAACCTCCTGACGATGCCGAATGGTATCTCCACATGAAGCACAGTTAGACATTGTGGAATTATGCCAGTCAACAATAAATCAGTTGAATATATACCAGTTATGTCTGTTTATAACACAATATAAAGGGATCACACACGAGTGTTTATATAACGGACAATGAATCAGTTGAAACAAGTTGTGTTTTTACTAACATGTTTTCGTAACAAATCAAACTCAGTGGATTCATCCTGATCACCATTCACTGATAATTTATCACCACGTGTCTGTTTATACAACGACATAAAGGGATCACACATGCGTGTTTATAAAACATCGAAGAGATTAATTAACATGCACAATTCAATAAATGCTTTTTCAAGTCAGAACATCACCTAAATTCTCAATTAATACAGATATATGTGTGAAAAGACAATCATAATTATATATTAAATTCATAAATATAAGTTTGAAAATCACCGAAAAAATCGGTTAAATTCATAAATATAAGTTTGAAAATTACCAAAAAAATCATCGAAATTCTCAATTAATACAGATATATGTGTGAAAAGACAATCATAATTATATATTAAATTCATAAATATAAGTTTGAAAATTGCAGAATTTAATTGAGGTCCGTATGAGCCGGGGTCCGTATAAGCCAGGGTCCGTATCAGCCGGTGGTCCGTAAGAGCCAGGGTCCGTAAGAGCCAGGGTCCGTATAAGCCGCATACCCATAAAGAATGTATACATGTTCTTAGATACTATATCATGTAGGCAGGCTCTAATTCTGGAGAAGCCTTGTCTCATAGCAACCATTAGCTCCTCCCACTACTTAGTATGTGTCAAAATCTCCATTGGTGCTTAATTTTGACCAAATATTCACAGAACCTGAATATAACGGCATTCTTGTAGATAGCATGTTATATCATAACATTTATTAAGTGATGCCATGAACCTTATGCACTGACCTGTTGCCCTGACTGGTACAAACAACATGTGAATTCTGATGCCACCATTAGCTTTAAAAGTGCATATATGTATATTGTATTGTTAACCCTTTGATGACTGGAGCTTCCTGAATTTTTAAGAAAACCCTGTGCTAGTGCATTCTCTTATATATGTGAGTCACCTATATTAGGGCGGCAATGATACACTTGATCACGATACGATATGAATCACGATACCTAATCAACGATAGGATACATATCACGATACACTAAATTAGTGTTTGCAAATGAATAACACCTGAATTATCAGAAACACAAGGTTATAACTGGAGGCAGAGTTCATTTTAAACTAAAATGGAGTTTAATTGTTGGCTAGATGAGTCAAATATAGATAGTATACATGTAAACTAGAGAGATAATTCACGATACATTGAATTCACACTGAATTATTTCAGCCCTAGCCTAAATGACACCTCGCTTATATAAGAGAATGCATTGGCCTAACAATATTAACATTGATCTTGTAAGCCAGTGTGTCCTCTTATATATGTGTGTGGCTCCCTATGGGAGACTTGTATATATAAGAGAATGCATTGGCACATGATATTTATTGCTGCACCAGCGCAGCTCCCGTCATCAAAGAGTAAAAGAGTTATTTCTATGATATTGTTTCATTAGTGGTTATTGCTCAAATGATGATGATATGATTGTGAATGCTTTTTGAATGAGTTATGACTTTGATAGCTATGTGAGAAAGGTTTCATCCAAGCCTGAGTTTAGTGTGCCTGTCATTTGCAGAATGAGGTCCCCAGAGGATGAATTTAGTGACACTATCCCACATAGCGGGCTAGCATCACCAAATTCACCCTCTGGCGACCTCATTCTGCATGGCCTCACCTGCTATGTGAGATATAGACTCAGATTGAAGATCCCAAATGGTGAATATTGTGAGGTATGCCCATTGGGAACCTCATTATGAAATGTGTCGTCTGCCAATTTGGGGATATTGAGAAACTAAACTAAAAAAGAAATAGAAATATGTGAAGAAGTTTCTATAGAAATTTTATAATAAAGAAACTTTCCAGTGAAGATGAGGCCTAAGCAGAATGATGTCCGCCGAGGGTGAATTTAGTGATGCTAGCCCTCTATGCAGGATAGTATCATTAAATTCACCATCTGGGGACCTCATTCTGCAAATGACAGGCACACTAAACTCAGGCTTGGTTTCATCCATCTTGGTGTGTATAAAGTGACTTGGATCGAGATGAAGACTTGTAAGCCATTTATTTATTCTATATCCTCCATTTGGTGGAATACACACGTCTCTTTCTTATGTAATTCTGTGCATACAAATAATTTATAGTTATCCCTCCCAATAGATCTACACAAAGCAGATAGATGATATTTCAGTATTCATGGTGGGGGAAATCACATATTTTAGAGGTTAGTGAGTACCACGCATTGAAAGTGCTTGAGGCAAGCACAAACAAGGACTCATAATATATGAGGAACTGACACAAAATGTAGCATTTTGACTGTTACAAGCATATGCTAGATTATTTTAAAAACAAGTTGATACCTTATTTGTTTCGAAATACTCAGTGGTTTTCTATAACATTCTGACCAAAGTTGCCAGTCGGAGGTTCGTGTAATACACCAGTCCATACATCTAGGAAAATCTGAATGACGTTCCCAGAGGGTGAATTTAGTGATGCTAGCCCGCTATGCAGGATAGCATCACAGTCCTTCCCATGAGGAAAATACAGCGAGAGCACTTATTTGCTCTCGCAATTAAGAAGACCGGTGTAATTGCACCCGTAATATAATTCTCAAACAAAATGTCAATGTGGGATACACCTATGTCTAGTTACACATTCACATGCCCATAAATTAACTGAGAAGGGAACGGTTCTAAATATATCTTCAAATAGTTAAATATTGATTCAACAATTACAGTGACCATCCACATTTTGACAAGATGGACGAGTGCAAATTTTAGCACTCGTGAATTTAAAATTGCGAGTGCATACGGGTGCGAGAGCAAACGCTCCCGTCTCGTGGTAAGGACTGGCATCACTAAATTCACCCTTTGGGGAGTTCATTCTGCAAATTACAGGCACACTAAACTCAGACTTGTTCCTTAGAGTAATCATATACCCAGGATCTCCACATCTCGTCCAATCATGTGGTGAAACCTCTTTCAAAGACACAATTAACAAGATTGGGGCGATTTTGGAATATTTAACATTTTCAGTTGTAAACGCAAGTGAATTATGATAGAAACATCTTCCGGTATATGTATACCTACAGTTATGCCCTGTGCCAATGCATTCTCTTATATATGCGAGTCGACCATAGGTCGCCTCGCATATATAAGAGAATGCATTGGCCTAAAAAAAAATCTTTTTTTAACACTTTTTACCATTTTTTCTTACATTCTTTAACAATTTTATAATTTTTAATGTGTTAAGCCAATGCATTCTCTTATATATGCGAGGCGACCTATGGTCGACTCGCATATATAAGAGAATGCATTGGCACAGGGCCCTTCTATAATATATATAAAATTGAGTGTTGTGAAAATGGGCATGGGTGGATTAGAGACGCTGATGTGTTATTGAATGTAAGCAGATGACTATGACATCATGCTTATTGGGCCAGATGTAGGAGATCCTGGGTACCCTAATCAACATTATTCAATCCTGGGTACCCTAATCAACATTATTCAATCCTGGGTACCCTAATCAACAATATTCAATCCTGGGTACCCTAATCAACATTATCCAATCCTGGGTACCCTAATCAACATTATTCAATCCTGGGTACCCTAATCAACATTATTCAATCCTGGGTACCCTTGAACTTGACATAAAGTTAATATTATTACATGTGACAAGTACATGCGGAGAGTGGGTTATTTTATCGTTGTAAGTGTCATTTCTAAGCTTGTTATTAGGTTTATGCCAACAGGATCAGAGTAAATGATAGATTTGGTGGGGCTTGTCGACAATACTAATTTATGTGACAATTGAGTTGGTTCTTCAAAACTCTCATAGAGTAACAAATATGTGAATTTAAAATGTTTATTTATATGTTTCTCTTCAGAATCTTTCTAATGATTTATTCCATAGATAATTTATAAGTATTGTCTCTTGTCTCTTGAAATATGACTTATTACTGACATTTTGAATTTGTTATTTACCCCAAAGGCATGGTCACAATTTTACAAACATGACAGGGATCTGGATAGATGGTTTTTGTTTGTGTGGGGGGGGATTTAATTTTTTGAATAACCAACTGCACCCCCCCCCCCACCTTCAACCAGGCCTGAATTCCAACTGTGGGAAACAGTGCCCTCCCCCTTGTGTTGGAGGGTTTACAATGGCCATCTGAGCCTCCTCACCCACTGTCAGAAAACTGCATTGGAGTTTGTGCCATTGCTGGGGCATAATACTTGATGGATTTTTCCACAGCTGTCCACCAAATAATTATAGCAGATTTTCTCTACCAATCAGCGAATTGAGCCGGAATAAAAATTTGGACGCCATATATGTTTACACTAATTTGGATATCATTGCATACTTTCTGTTTTTTTAAACGAGCAATTTGAACTCTGATGTTGGAAATGTATGCATGACTATAACAGTGCTTGTCATGTTGCATGACACTCATTAAAATTATTTAATTTAAAAACGAGAACAGTTATGTTCTTGTGTGTGTCACAAGCACATCAACGTACTTCAGCAGACAGTGTCTCCAAGCAACCGCTGTGGTCCTTCCGCTACGGCTGACTGGAATCATCCATTACAATGATCATCAAATTGTGTACCATTTGGCATTTCAACAGTCTGGAATTTGGGAAAGATTATGGATAGTCCTGTTGGGCTTATCATGGACATACATGATATGAGTTGGGTGGAGAATAAGATTTTCTTTGTTTTAGATGCCTTTATGTTGGAATGTGGTCACTTTGATGTCATTGATGCACACTTTGGTGTAACCATAAATTTCCTCTACCATGTCGGAGCACCCATTTGTTCTATATTATCCTTTTGCAAGGGATATATGTGTAGAGTTCGATGCACTATTGATACTAACTATCTACACTTACATTTGGTACTAAGGTAGCCATTGTTGATTATTGTCCCCCGACATTCTGAAAGAAAAGGGGAACTATAGAAACGGGCTCTGTCATTCCGTTCGTTTGTGCGTCACACTTTTGAGTACCTTCATGGTGTAATCATCTCCTCCTACAGTTTTCATCCCAGAGATTTGAAACTTCAGAATATTGTTGCCCATATATTGAAGATGTGCAACATGTATATAGATGACGGAAAAATTATTTTTTGACAGAGTTATTAACCCTTTTCGACTTAGAACATTTTAACATTTTTTTTAAATTTCTTTAACATAGCAGCATCGACTTGCCACGTTGTCAGGGGACACTGTGGTCGGCTGACCTTTTATTGGTGTGAAGTTTGATAAAAAGAGGGATATGAGAATACAATTCTCCAGGGGATAACACAAATAATCAACTAATCCCTTGCCTGTAGGTCTACGTGTTTCGAATCTTATTGATTTCTCATTCAGGACCAGCGGTGGTTTGTGCAAAATGTGCAGAATGACTCGCCTTTTGTAGCCATTGTGAGGCTAGCTTTAGTTTGATTGGCTGTAGCAATGGTAACTGGATGTCTGACTTGAATACATATTCTCATTGTGGGGGAGGGGGCTGCTATGTGGTTCTTATATGGTTCTCATTGTGAGAGAGATGTTTGGCATATGGTTCTCATTGTGAGAGGGAGGTTTGGCATATTGTTCTCATGGTATGGTTCTAATATGGTCTGCATTGTGAGAGGGATGTTTGGCATATGGTTCTCATTATGGATCAGTGGTATGTGGATGTTCAATGATATGGTTCTCATGACTGGTTCTCAAAGTTTGGTTAGCCATGTGATTCTTATATGGTTCTCATGGAATATTTGTGTCTTTCACCCATGTGGTTCTCATGGTATGATTCTCATTGTGAGAGGGAGGTTTGTCATATAGTTATAATCATGGTTCTCATTTGTGGAGATGGAATGGGGTGGATCAAGGCCTGATGATATGGTTCTAATATTTTGTTTAGACCTGTTGTTCATTTATGGTTCTCATTGTGGCTCACATGGTGGGGTGAGTTTTCTCCCACTGTGACACTAATGTTTAAGGACATGCGTGGAATTATATCGAAGGCTCAAATTCATTCATTTATTGCATATATTCTGTTAAGTATAAAAGGAGATGGTCCCATAAATAATTGGATTTAGTGTACAGTGCCCCTTTAAAATCACTAGTTCATACAATTGTAAAATGAATCTATAAAAAAAAGTGTGATGCATTCGTCTGTATGCACTTTGAAACATATGAAACCACTAGAGCTGTAACTGATATCCGAGGCCATTTATATAGGGTCGTTTTGTTAACCTAGTCTCAATTCTATCGATTCATTGCTACAGGTCAAAGTTCTGGTGTAGCATCCATATATGGAATTCATGAATATTCCAAACTCCATATATGGAATGCTACTCGACTGGGTTTATTGTAAACTGTGTGTCATAAATAGCAGGACTGGTGGTAGAAATTATGGTCAGCCAAGAACGTGTTTCAGACCCCTTCAAATATACCACTGGTATATATTGGTATTATAGGATTTTCCCCCAAGGGGCCTGTGGTAGTTAACAACCAGGCCCCCATATCTGGTGATAAACCTGGATGATTCAATTATGTTTGCGAGACACTGGTCATAACCAGGACAGGGCCTGACTCCAAGCACACTAGGAACAAGACGGGTGTCAATCAAGACAAGACGGCTGTCAATCAAGACTACACTCATCATGGCTTTTGCCGTTGGTCTGCCATACCTCTTGTGTTTGATGCTCATACCATGCTTTATTAGTACATGCATTAATAGATATATTTTGGTTAAATTTCCATATAACTGATCGAAATATAATTAATATATGCATGAATGTGAAAATGGAGGTGACATCCTTTATAGTTGCACGGTGGACTCGCCACTTGGTGCGAGAGGAAGTAAAACTTTCGACCTATGGCGTTCGTTTGAAGTGTTCTGGGATCCCGACTGAATGATTGGTTTCGTCATATACAAACATTGAAATCGATCGGCTGCTTTCGGGAAACTTAAAACACCGTGACGAGAGATTCAACCAGGACCGTCAGACTGAGGTCAATTCAGCCACAATGGTTCTCATTTTTTTCTCAATCCATTTCATGGGATATATCCAAGAAATCGGGGTCAGAACGTCAATATCCCTTGTAGTGGGGCGGATAGATCACACAATCGTGCATTTTATGGTAAAAGCACCAAACTTAACACGCATGTACTACATATAAAAATAAGACATTTTGGATATCATGCCAAGCTGGAAAATGCCCATGGTTGCCATGGCAACCGTGTTGACAAAAAATCTTGTTTTTCTCTCAATCCCAACAAGTATGCATCGTTATGACTCAGTTTCTGAACGAAAAACAATGCTTTATGTACCTATTTGTTGCTGAAAAGGGATCAGGCTATATATCCATTGAGACAGTGACTCATGTGTCCGTTATAGTTGGGTTGATTAAAAATGGTGGATAAAATTGGCGCCATTTGTTTGGAAGTCCCTATCATTGGCTGCGTGAATAAACATTTTATTGAGATGTGTGTACATTTTTTATTATAAAAATGTACTTTGACAAGAAAATATAAACTGATAAATCAATCTGTATATATATAACAATTTTAAGGATTGCAAAACACAAATTAAAGGCTAGAAGATGATGGAATAGCGTAAATATAATGCAAAACAAAATAAATCAATGGTATGTACATAGGGTTGTTTGTTTTGATTACTATAATTGATGGTTACAATGAAACGAGAAGCATTTCTATGATATAAAACTTCTGGATGTTGATTATGACAATCTTCCGCGTTAACTGTATATCATATTATCATTTTAGCGAGAGTGGGTGGACAATATTGGCCATTGGTCTGGTACAAAACTGCCTGGCAACCGTTGCTATGGAGCTACCCGATAACCTTTGTGCAGCTATAATAACGCGTACTCAAAATTTGACAAGCTGCTAATCATTGTGGAATTATATGCGCAACATACAACTACCGCAGTGTTTAAATATTTATGATATTAACTACAATTCTTCAAAATAGAGGTCAGCAAATGTTTTTATTACGAGTGTAGGTGCGAATTATGTGCGACAAGCTATGATAGGAATTGTTTACATTTGCAATAGGAATATAGTGAGATATATGTAATTCCCCATATAGTTGTTATAGAACTGAAGAGTGCTAAAAAAATTATTCTAATATATTATGAGAATCAATCGTGCAATAACTCGTGGCATTTCGTCACTCCAATATGGGATAAAACAATGGAAGACACTCATTCTGCTATTCTAATAAGTGGCATTCAAGAATGTGCAAAGGATAGTCATGTATGAAGAATTCATGACAAATCGCCAGTCAATTCTGCTAGTTGTGTGAACGCACCCTAAAGAGTTGGAAAAATGTGCATACATGCCACTGTTGGCAACACTTACGGTAATGCCCTAAGTAATCATCCTTTTAACCACAGCAGAATTATGGGTAACTTTTCAGGATTTAGTCGGAAATATGGATATTTATTTCCGACTAAATCCTGAAAAGTTAGGCCAAACCATAATTCTGCTGTGGTTAAGGGGTCGATTACTTAGGACATTACTGTATTTGCAATTGCAGCTGCATAGATCAATGCAGCGTAATGATGCCCTCGGGAATTTACAAATGTTTTTGCACCCGTTCTAGCAACCACATCGCAATAGATCGGTCCATTTCACACTCCAACTTCCTTCATAGTAGCCTGTCATTTGTATTAAAAAAATGGGTTTCGTAAACAAATTTGGGGATTTTGGGCAATGTAGTTAATCGTAAATTCCATATACTGGAAACATTGAAAACCAATGCTGACAAGCTTCTTATCGATTAGTTGCCTCAAAAATGGCGTTACCATAGCAACAGTATGTGGTCTCTGAGAATTATGGAAAATGATCATATATGAAGTATTTTTAGTGAGAATGGTTGACTTATTGGTGGATATCTCATATATATTTTGAAGACCTCTGTTTGTCCGTCTGTATATGTTTGTCTGTATGTATGTCATTTATACAAATCTACTATTCTCGACCGATCGGGACGAAACTTGGTACGTGTCTGTAGTTTGACCAGGCGGTCGTCCTTGTCGTATTGGCGAGCCCGTGCGACGCCCGTGCAGCGCATGCGCAGACGAGATATCGGAAACGGGTGGAGCTATCGACTTGAAATATGGTATGTGAATGTATCTTGCCCCGGATACGAATTTGATCGGGTCGCCGAGCCCGTGCGACGCCAGCTTCGCGCATGCGCAGATGAGATCTCGGAAACGGGTGGAGCTATCGACTTGAAATATGGTATGTGAATGTATCTTGCCCCGGATACGAATTTTATCGGGTCGCCGAGCCCGTGCGACGCCAGCTTCGCGCATGCGCAGGACAGATCTAGGAAACGGGTAGAGCTATCGACTTGAAATTTGGTTTTTGAATAGCCCGGACAACGTCGGGCTGGGTAGAGCTCTCGACTTGAAATTTGGTTTTTGAATAGCCCGGACAACGTCGGGCTCATCGGTTAGTCTATTATATATTTTGGGAAATCTGTCTGTCTGTCTGTGTGTTCGCGATGGACTCGAAAACGGCCGAGCCAATTTCGATGAAACTTGGTATGTGGGGGTACTTTCGGCCGTGGAGTGGCATGGGCCTATTAATTTGCCCGTGCGATGTGACCTTGACCTTGAAATCGGGTCATTTCAAGGTCGAACGTTAGTGAAAATTAGTGTCTAGGGATACTTTCGTATGGGAGTGTCGTAAGCCTATTCCTTTGCCCGTGCAACGTGACCTTGACCTTGAAATCGGGTCAATTCAAGGTCAAATCTGGAATTTTTTATGGGATTTCGACGAAATTTGATACATGGGGTTACTTTTGTCCACTGAGTGTTTTGGACGGGTCAAATCGTAACCCCGACCTGACCTTGACCTTCAAAATGATCAATTCGAGGTCAAATCGGGTAAAACCGGATGGATTTCGACGGGTAGTTTTGTCGGGTACTTTTGTCCGGGCAGTGTTTTGGACGGGTCAAATCGTGACCCCACCTGACCTTGACCTTCAAAATGGGCAATTCAAGGTCAAATCGCGCAATTCGCCGAAAAGCAGAGGGGAAACAGCCCGGACGAAGTCGGGTCCACCTGCTATAGTCTATTATATATTTTGGGAAATCTGTCTGTGTGTGTGTGTCTGTCTGTTCGCGATGGACTCGAAAATGGCCTAGCCGATTTCGATGAAACTTGGTATGTGGGGGTACTTTCGGCCGTGGAGTGGCATGGGCCTATTAATTTGCCCGTGCGACGTAACCTTGACCTTGTAATCTGGTCATTTCAAGGTCAAACGCCCGAGTATCACGGGATTTCGATGAAAATTAGTGTCTATGGATAATTTCGTATGGGGAGTGTCGTAAGCCTGTCCGTTTGCCCGTGCGACGTGACATTTACCTTGAAATCGGGTCAATTCAAGGTCAAATCGCGAATTGTGATGGGATTTCGACGAAATTTGATAAGTGGGGTTACTTTTGTCCACTGAGTGTTTTGAACGGGTCAAATCGTGACACCGACCTGACCTTGACCTTCAAAATGATCAATTCGAGGTCAAATCGGGTAAAACGGATGGATTTCGACGGGTACTTTTGTCCGGGCAGTGTTTTGGACGGGTCAAATCGTGACCCCACCTGACCTTGACCTTCAAAATGGACAATTCAAGGTCAAATCGCGCAATTCGCAGAAAAGCAGAGGGGAAACAGCCCGGACGAAGTCTGGTCCACCTGCTAGTAGTTAATCAAATAATTAATATCATGTCATGCCATGTCCCATCCAACTATTTCAATCCGCGTGTGTAGGTTTATACATTGAAAATGTATTTCGAAGATTTAAAATCGGATGGTGGTCATGTCATTCCCACGTATGGATTTTGTCTCGGAGAGATCAACAGGAAGTTATCGACAAATATAACTGCACTGTGGTTCCCCGTCTGCATTTAAACCGTCAACACATCTGTAACTGGCTGAACCAGTTTTAATTGTTTTCAAAAAGGAAAAAACGTTCGATACTAAGTCACGGAAGACTGCTAATTTCTGAAGTTGTCATCTATTACAATCCGACACCAACAGCGTGAATAACCGTGACAATTGTGTCATCAAGAACAAAAACACATTGGAGGGGGGGGCAGTCTTGGATTTTGTATTGGTTATGGCACAGTATGGTGTGGACGGCTGTTTCCTATGTGTTGCAAGTGACACATTATCGGCTACTGTTTTGGCGGCGATCAGTGGTAATTTCGGCCAATTTGGCCGGTTACTTCATGTGACTTTTTCATCTGACGTGTGTGTCGGAATAATGATATGGAGGATTTATGTAAATGTTAGCCCAAAGTACATTTCCAAGTAACGATGGTTTTGTTGTTTATTTTGAGGAATAATACCGCGTCAGATGAATTCAGCCCAAATATGTTAACAGTTGTCGTGTAAAACATTCGGCAGTAAGTTAGCGTTATTTAGTATTTGGGGATGTCCTTCAACATGGGGAAAATAGACTACTGCGCTTGAACGAGCATATGAATTGTCGTTTTTAATGTATAGCAACTTTATAATCAATAACAGAGGCATTCTCTGTCAAATAAGGTCGCTCTATTTACGATACCAATTGGGGAACTTTGTGAATTAAATTACGCGTAAACTTAACCTGCTGCAAATAGAAAAGGTGTCGGAATCGGTGTACTCGCCTCATGGCTAACTCGCCCCAATCGGCGAGTGCCAACTCGGAATAAAAGGCCAACTCGGAATAAAAGATGCATACGGGGTGTTATATGGCGTTTGGTCCGTTGTTTCTCAATGAATATTATTGAAATTTGGTGTATATGTCCGGGCTGGGACATGGAATACAACAACGTTTGAATTGTTTTTAAATTTACAAATTTGTTGATTTTATTCATTTTGTTTTCGTTCTGAAACACACTATAAAGTGTATATAATATAATAACGAACACGAGACATACATAATTTATAAACTGTTAACAAAAGATATCAAATTCAATACATGACAAAGATGACTCAGTGGAGTTTATAAAGTGAACATAAAAACATTGAGGTAAGAATCTTTTTAAGGAATGCAACTTTATTTAATGATAATAAACACATAAATTAAAATAACAAACATGAGACATACATGATTTATAAACTGTTAACAAAAGATATCAAACTCAATACATGACAAAGATGACTCAGTGAAGTTTATAAAGTGAACATAAAAATATTAAGGCAAAAATCTTTTTAAGCATTACTAAACCGTTTAGCACAGTCCACTTCACTCATCCGATCATCACTAAACTTGATATTTATCTTGATATTGATCTATCAGATGAGAGCTATCAAATATTTTTTTTATTTTATAGGAAAAAATGGTCGCCAGCGGCCATATTACATTTACGTTATATGTTATCGCGTCATGTCGATATCTAGTATTAGTTAGAAATTTCACCTTTCCAGATTCATAATTGCTCCATTGACTGTAACAGGTGGAATTATTCCCCTCTTCGGATAGAGTGTCACTGAAACTTTATTTTGTCAGACTGTCTGTGTAGTCACTGATTATATATGGCAATAATCTGTAATAAGATGTAGCACTATTTTATTTTATATTTACATGCAGTGCTGTTTTTATACAACAATTCTAATCCCCCCTAGAGCATCATGTGGTCGACCATACATCGCGCGAGGACCTGGTTGAATTAAGGGGGGTTTTATGGATAACTTCTGTCCTCAAGCTAGATTATACTTATGACATTTAATGGCATGTTTCTAACGTGGAGGGTTAGATATGCTTGAGACACCAACACTCTTCAATTCACACCAAGTTATCAGCTGTCATATTCGGATATTAGAACCGATAGTCATGATATATGGTTTATTTTGTGTATACTAGTAATATTGTTATTTTCAGTACCTTTATATACCAGTACTGTGTATAACAATGCATATAAATTAATCCATGTATACATGTATATTGATTCAACGGATTCAGTGGTTTTGTCCATAAGTCTATCAAATATGCGGGGGAAACATGGCCACAAGCAGTACACCCTGTTAAATTTCGAATTTGAATCAATTGGCGCACCCTGCAGCCAGCTTTTATTGGAGAACTTTTTCTCACGTGGATAGTTTGGGTCACCGCTAGATGTGAGCCATGTTTTGTTCTCAAGCTGTCCTTGTGAAGACATCACTGCCAGCGGTGATCTGGAATTTTACTATTTTTATGGCTAAATAATTTGGTTGATCCTACAGACGACACCCCTTGTCCGATCGTCACCAGATTCCACAATGATCTTCTGGATAACCAGGGTGAGAGTAATCTAATTTTCCCGAATTTCGTTAAAAAACATTACCACAGGCAGCAATTTGGTATCTTACTGTTTGATCCTCTTTTGCGTGACTGAATTGTTTAGCAACTGTACAGTCATATCCCTCATCTGATAGTCACCACACTTTATATTGATCTTCGGGCTGACAACTAGATGGGAGCTATCGAATGCTTTGAATTTTTTTGGAAAACATTGTCGCCAGCAGTCATCTTCTATTTTGGTTTTTATATACATGTATATCTCTTCATTCGGATAGTCAGTATTACGTAGGTACTTCAACTTTCCGCATTCCTGTCATCATTTGAAATATAAAAATTTACCTGATACCATGCACCCTTCAAAATTTGTTTCGTCGTATCTATTTTAATGACCCGTATGGTAATATTGATACAGATATATTTGTCAAACATTTCTTTGTACAATATACAGGTATTTAGTTTGTAACTAAATCTAGAAATATATAATAGTAGCTGGTGGACCCTACTTCGTCCGGGATGTTCCCCTCTGATTTTCGGAGAATTGCGCGATTTAACCTTGACTTGACCATTTTAAAGGTGAACGTCATGTCGGGTCACGATTTGACCCGTCCAAAACACTCCCCGGACAAAAGTCACGACAAAAATACCCGTCGAAATCCGCCCGGCTTTACCCGATTTGACCTTGAATTGACAATTTTGAATGTCAAGATCAGGTCAGCGTCATAATTTGACCCACCCGAAACACTCCTGGGACAAAAGTAACAGTAGGTATTATATTTCGTTGAAATACTTCCGTTTTACCAGATTTGACCTTGAATTGATCTTTTTGAATGTCAAAGTCAGGTCGGGATCAAGATTTGACCCGTCCAAATAGTCCAGAAACATGCCTACATCAGCACGTTCGAGAACATGGTCCCACGTGAAATTGGACCCGTCCATATTGCTCCCGGGATCGAAGTAGTCCTACACACAATTTTTTAGTCGGATCGGTCAAGGTCCAGAAACATGCCTATGAGCGAGGTCAAGTTGACACGTTAAATACCAAATCCGAGTCGGATCAGTCGAGCAGTGTTAGAGTCTATAACACATACACACATGCATTCGTGCATACACACATACATACAGACAGGTGTTCCAAAATGTATAATCGATAGCTACAACAATTCTATGGTAGATAGTTCACGGCCGACCTGATGCATGCATCTTAGTTTTCTTGTGTCATACTGACCACGCAGTACGTAGCGCTGCTGGTGATGTATCCTCGCGAATGAGAGTTTAATCTGAACAACAGACCATCAGCAGTGCCTTTGTCGATAGTCCACAGTTTTCGCCAGCATAACAAGTCCAGACAATAGCAATTACTGATATTCTCGTACGAGATCATTTTGCTCTATAAAGTATATATACGCCTCGAGTTCAAAACAGGCTACGTTTTAAACCAATTGTTCTGATATAAGGGTACACAGAGGATGACAAGAAAACCATAGTCAGAAATGGTAACGCCACCAAGATCGTATTATTAGCCATAAATATAAATAATAATACAATTATTCTATAAACTAGCTTTCAAATTTTATGCGGGAAATTTGCGTACTTCCATATTTCAAGTTTTCCCGTTTCTCGTGGCATACATTACTTTCATCAAACTGTCTTCTTTATTACACAAGCTGATAGGCCCGACTTCACCCGGGCTGTTTCCCATCTGCTTTCCGGTGAAAGGTGCGATTTGACCTTCAATTGACTATTTCGAAAGTCAAGGTCAGGTCAGGGTCATGATTTGTCCAGTCCAAAACACCCCCACCCGTAGAAAACTACCCATAGGTATCAAATTTCGTCGAAATCCGTCCGTTTTACCCAACTTGACCTTTAATTAACAATTTTGAAGGTCAAGGTAAGGTCAGAGTCATGATTTGACCCGTCCAAAACACCCCCCCCCCCCCCCCCGAGGAGGACATGTTGGTTGCTAATTGCTAGATATACGACGCGGTATTTTGAAGGTGTTTCAAACTAGGAGATAGAAGTATTCTGCCTTTCAAATGGTGATGAATTATAGTAGTTTATTCAAATTTTATGGCATAAATTGTTATTAAAACCGTATATACTATAAAAAATTAATGACTCGAAAATTAAGTGGGCCTTTAAACAAAGTCACAATTGCATTTAGGCTCATCTCATACTCGTCCATTCAGCGATATTCTACTGCGCAGTTTGTTATAGCCTCCAGTATTTATTGAGCGTTATACCCCCAACTGTTATAATTCGCCTTTAGCAGGCGTACTCTTGCCTCAGATTATTGAGATATTAGGTCACACATAATCACATTAAATCGCATCGTAACATAGCAATTGTGTGGGCTCCTTGGCGTGAATATGTAATGAGAAATAAGGTCATACGTAATGACATTAAACTCAAGAAAACCCTCGAAAACAAAACAAAATCACATTTAATGTTTTACGTTATTTCCTTCATAAAAAGAATCTTCGTGATAATGAACCCTCTCGTTACTTTAGAATATAGAATTAACCTTAAAATAAAAAAAATCTTTGGAACACAGAACCTTCGGAATAACGGACCTTCGGATTGGTGAACCTTCGGAATAGCGAACATTCAGAGAAATTTCGGAATAGTGGACCTTCGGGATAGTGAACCTTCGGAATAGAGCCATGCCCCCCAATATTCATATTATATGCCCAGAGTTCAAAGGTATGGACCCATAAAATTCTAAACTTGGCCCTTAAAATAATGAACTCCAAATTGGAGCACACACAGAACACCACTTAAGTCAACTGAACCTATGTCATGTCCCAATGCGGGAGGGTCCATATATACCACAACATTCATAGTATATGCCAAGAATTCAAAGGTATGGGCCCACGTAATGACATAAAATCTCAAGAAAACCAGCGAAAACAAAACAAAATCACATTTAATGTTCTAAGTTAAGTTATTTCCTCCTGTATCTGTATCGGTGCGCGCGCATGATCAGTTCGGATGTGAGCGCACACTCCATATAAAGAATCTTTGTGAAAATGAACCCTCTCAAATTAGTCTCAATACTTTAAAATATAGAATTAACCTAAAAATAACAAAAACCTTCGGAATAGAGAACCTTCGGAATAGCGGACCTTCGGGATAGCAAACCTTCATAATAGAAGCATGTCCCCACAATTACACCGGTGACGTAAACACATGTGCCAATCTTAGTTGTACTCTCGTAATTATCGGTACGATGAAACGGTGACGGAATCTGACGAGGTTTGCCGAATGTACAATCACCCAGTGAATTATCGATCGCCCATGCGATACAAAAAAACCAAAAGCAATAAACACCACACTACGGTGGCGTAATAACAGTATATAGTATTTATGAGTGGGTTGCCATGAACCGAAATAAACATGTGTCTCAGTTACGAATGAGATATTTATTTCCACTCAAAACAATATTTGTGTATTATACGCGTTGCAAAGAAATTCAACACTTACAACTATACCAGTCTGTTCTCGTTAAATTAAAGGTACTCAATCCGATTCGATGGTCCCCATATAATCAGATTCCAATAACAACATTATTAGAAATGCCGCTTCAGCTATCAGAATCGATTAATTGCCCAAAAATAATGCTAACCACTGTCAAATATAGTATAAAATTGCCCGAAACGTGTTATTTATCAACATGTTGTTTGACGAAATCTGGCCCTATTATCAGCACAAAGCCTCTTGATTTTAGAGTTATCCATCTTCATCCGCAATTTGGTCTGAGACCGTCGGCTCGTCGACTTTTTACTAGCGCACTAATACGTATCGATGGTGAATATAAATAGATTTCAAAAATCGATTTCTAATAACTGAGCTTTGATAGGTGGGTTCCTCGACTCGAATCAAATATTTGTTCTTACCCCCGAATCCAAATAAATAGTAATTAAGGGGCGCTCAATCGGATTATGCACTTCACTTATCAGAATCGCTTCACTTATCAGAATCGATTAACTGAGGTGCACTAAGTCTGATTATACATCTTTGAGCACATAGCGATCTTATTTTAATGAGTGAAGTAATCTCATATATGCATTATTTGACCTCAATATACACCCTATATGGGCGTACAATGAGGTTTTTAAAACAGTCCAATATGGGACTAGTTCCATACGAAATAAGCCAATAATGGCAATATTGTGAATTGTTTAATCTACTTTTTTCGCCGGCATGACTTACCAGATTCACGCTCTTTACAATGTGTCGCCTCTGTGGCCAGCGCCATTTAAACGGAATAAAGGGTATAAGCTCACCATATGTTTATTTGAGAATCGAATAAGTACAATGTGCATTGATGTGCATATTTAGGTCCAATATGAACCTATTTGTACGAGGATATGTTGACAATACTTGTAAGTTTTGTATTATAATCACATTCAATCGATGCACCAAAACAGCTGCACTGGAAAAAAATAAATTGTCAATAAGGCTAACTTAGTTTAGTCGAATGTTTGTCCACATGATGCGCAACTAGCTAACTACATGTAACTCGAGTCACAGTTTTGCACATTTTGATCTTTCTTACATTTTGTATTTAAAGTGATGTGAAGCACTCCGGTAGGGTTATCAAATATAAATTAGGAATAATCGTGCCCAAAGTATTATCATGTTATGTTTTTACGAATATTAATCCAAATTGACGATACACACCATTATTGTTATATGTTAATGTATTATATTATATATTATATATAAATGCAATGACTATTGATGGCGAAATCATTTGTGTTAAATATTTCATAGCAGCCATTGTCCTCAGGATCAGGGAATTTATGATAATAAAATGTAACATTATAACTCTTTAATGTCAACCTTTCGGCCCGAGCTGGACCTTCATCAGGACAGTCGAAATATTAGAACTACATCTTCATAGTACAGCAATAATGTAATTGATTTCTGTACTG
Organism: Siphonodentalium dalli; assembly: GCA_032622095.1. Taxonomy (NCBI): domain Eukaryota; kingdom Metazoa; phylum Mollusca; class Scaphopoda; order Gadilida; family Siphonodentaliidae; genus Siphonodentalium; species Siphonodentalium dalli. The sequence continues at coordinate 84,468,410 of CP136063.1, read as the reverse complement.
TCTCAAAATTTCAAACCTCATACTTACCCTTAGGTTAGAAAATTATCCAACTGATGACCATTTCAGTCCACAATTTTCACCAAACGTAGTAAAATAGTGTTTTCTTAACCTAATTAGCAGTTTTTTTATTAGTCACTGGGGAGGGACAACTTCCAGGCAACGAAGATTAAAAAAAAAGGTCATAATATAAAAAAGACATGACATGTTAAAATTAACCTGATGAATATGTGAAAATTGGGAAAACATTCTGAAGAAATATGGGGTAAATGATGTTTTTGATGTAGTTATAATTGAAGCATTTTTAAAATAAATAAATCAGAATCACCGAATATTGTTTTGTCTAGCCCAATTTTATTTTTTAAATAATGTTTTTTATACAAATTTCACCACAAATGGCGTTACACACATTACATAACAGGTTTTTTTTGCTCAAATGGCGGCCATTTTGAATCTATCCATATACAAAAGGTATATATGTTCTAACAAATATATGGTCTGACGCATATCCAATCCAAATAGATGCATAGCAAACAGTTTCCTATGAGGTTACTAGGCATTAGCAATCCATAATGGCTAGTTTTTTTGTTGGCAAAACACATGTGTTTTTACCAAATTGGTTGCCATAGGTTTCAAGCTTCGGATCATGTTCAAAATGACTTATAATGATGTGTTGTTCATGTGTCAACATAAAGACTAATAATATGACGTAAAGTATTCAAAACAGCATCGTTTGACAATAACCATGGTCTTTCACAGTGATCGTGACCCTTAGATCAGTACTGGCGTTCCGTTATAGATAATATATATATATATATATATACTAGAATATTAGCCCGATTCCGGAGGCATTCGTCCCATGGGTTTGTTCGAAAAAGCAATTGCAACAGCTTCCGAGACACGTGTGCTGCAATTGCACCAAACTTCGTCGAAATCCGCCAGTTTTACCCGATTTGAAGGCCATTTAAGGTCAGGTCGTGGTCACGATTTTACCCGTCCGAAACACTGCCCGGACAAAAAGTACCCCTACGAAATCCGCCAGTTTTACCTGATTTGACCTTGAATTGATCATTTTTAAGGTCAATGTCAGGTCGGGGTCACGATTTGACCCGTGCATGACACTTCCCGGACAAAAGTACCCATAAGTAGCAAGTTTGGGCTCAATCGGTCGAACCGTTTTCGAGTCTATAAAGGACACACACATATATATCATTTGTGGGTACCCGTTTCAAGGTCAAGATCACATCGGGCGGACAAACTGACCCGATGAAAATCTCCCCCGTTCATTGGGACCACTAAGTACGAAATTTCGTCTCGAAATCCCCAGTTTCTGAGACGGTCGGTATTTATATTCGTCGTGTATATAAACGCTCTTTGTCAACGACGCCGCAGATACGAACGCTCTTTAACTATCACGCGATTAACTTATTAATCCCCATTGTGTTGGCAGTTGAAGGATGAATAGGTGGTCGCACGGGCTCGCGAGTGGTCCGATGGCACTTATCGTGGCTTTTTACACTTAGATAGCAAGTTTGGGCTCAATCGGTCGAGCCGTTTTCGAGTCTACAGGCTACAGCGTGCACATATATATACGAAGCTCAAAACATATATGGTAGATATTTGCCAATGTATGTCTGTGTTATATGGAAATTCACAGGGACCATCTAGATAACAGAGGTTAGAATTGGTGCGGGTTAGAATTTTCTAAAGTGACACCATGTCAATAGTGGCGCCATTTGAGTCAGGGGTGCACGGAATGGAGAGGGGCAGAGGAATTGACAAACCTGTTGAACGCCGATTTCCACAAAGTTGATACACATTCATCTCCATGAAACGAGGAATATAATCATGTGATTTCAAGATGGCAAAGTGGCGCTACTTGAGTAAGGGGTGCAGTGAAGGGAGAGGGCCATCAAAATCGCACTTACACAAAAAGCCAATTTGGCGGCAATTTTTTTCGGTGGTTACCATGGCAACCATGTGCTCTCCCTATAGCTTGGCATGATATCTATATCCACAAGATATCACCTCCGGATGCTGTATACAACGTGTGTTGCTTTTACCATTAAATGCACGATTCACCCCTTTTTTGACACGGAGCCGCCGTACTATTGACAATTAGAGGTTTTCCGAAGTGCATGTGAACTTTATAGACCAGCCAGAATCTTCAAGTTTCCTTACTTACACTGATTGTTATTGTAATATCGATTTATACATCCACACAAATGGCCCAAAATTCCTTATAGCGCAAAAATGGCAAATACGTGTCCGATGGGGTGTATCTCATGCATGTCCCGACCGCCATCTCAATGGCAACATATCATTAAACAGGGGTCTTATGGCAGATATATATCACATAGAAAAATCCGGTTGGCTTCCTTATATTTCACAAATGGGAGGTTTGAGTGACAAAATTGGCTGTTTTTGGGATGTCCGTTATTGTGTATCCGATTTCATGAGCTCAGAAACTTGAGTAATCCGTTACTATATTATACAAGTGCTATGTAATTATCTCACTTGTATGACCGATTCTCGCATTAAAAACCGAGTATTCTATAACGTTACTATATTTGGAAGCAGTCCACCATGGTATGTTGTCCGTGAAAACGGTGTTTTCTCCGTTACCATCAATTTAAATCGTCATAACTGACAGAAACAACTTGCTGTACGTGCCTAATTTTATACAAAGAAACGCAGTATCACGTGTAACCTGGGGAACATATAGCTCTAAATACAAATGAATCATATGTAGAAATAACAAGAGATGAGTTGCCACTCCTAAAACAGTTTATTTAAGGATGTTTTCTCCGTTACCACCATAAAACATAGAAAATCAACGAGTTAACTACAACTGCTAATCTCATCTGACGGAACGTCTATCAAGCCCAAAATATCACGTGAGCATGTTGAAATTAATATCACAAGACTTTTGTATATGGTTGTAAACAATATGCGGTGTTCTCCGTTACCGTTTTCTCCGTTACCAGCGAACATCAGAAGGTCATTCTTTAGGCACATTTGAACCCTTGGCGATACTATATCGGCAGTCTGGGTTTGTTTGACTCAGTTCAACACAAAAAACTAACCCGGTTAATTTCAAATAGGGGAGACCCGGGCAAAGCGGGACACCAAATGTTTTCAAGGAATTTTAGATAGGATTTTCGCCGGAAAAATCTGGAAAGCCGTTGATTGGTATATAATTCATTGGCGCATATAATCGGGTGATCATTGATATCAAACACCATTTAGGTATGTCCCTTTTGGAACCTCTTGTTTTGTCCCACTTTGACCGTGCCTTTGGGCAAATCAGGACACCGCACTGGGCAAAGTGGGACACTGTGCCAGGCTATCCGGGCAAAATGGGATAGCAAAATCAAAGAGACAGTGTGGTTGCCATTGCTCACACTGCTACAGACAGACGGACTCTGAGTTGCAGATGAGTTTCTGTTGGGTTATGTATGATGGATTTCTTGTCTGGCGACCAGAGTTATCTATCTTAACGATATATTCACCCCGTTACAGTACCGATTAAAAGGTTACTTCCATTCCTTATTACTTATTCGATTTTTTTTATAATTATGTCAAACAAAGGGTTTTGTGTGGTGCCCCCCCCCCCCCACATATATTCTATACACGCACCCATCCAGATCCAAAGTGGCCGCCGTCCAGAAGGGTACAAATAGGGCACCATGCCTTTTCTCAGCCGATTTAGGTCAAACAAAAGGTGTGTGTAGGGAGCCAATCTAAATACCGCCCCCCCACCTTCACCACACCACGATCCAAAATGGACACCAGAGACGTTCAAATAGGGCACCCATGGCATTTCTCGACCCCTTGGTCGATAGAGGTAAAACAAAGGATGCCCCAAGATAATCTAAATAATCACCCCTTTCACACCACCCCAGATCATAAGGGTTCAAATAGGACAGCCATGCCATTTCGCGTCCCGTTGACCGATTTAGGTTAAACAAAGGGTGTTGTAGGGTGCGCCTCCTCAGGCACTCTTTCCAAATACGTCACACACATCAACCTGATCCAGAATTGTCGCTGTCCAGAGGGGTTCAAAATAGGACACCCATGCTATCTCTCAGGCCCTTGGCCGATTTAGGTCAAACAAAGGGTGTTATATATTGTTCCTAGTGTCAAATACATCCACTATACATTTCGGATTCACCCACCAGCCAATATCGAAACAGACATATCTTCTTCCTTGTCAGTAATCATTCTAAGATGGGCGTGAAAGCTACCTGGCAATAATTGGAAGCAGGTCACGGAAAGGGGCCGTGTGATGGAGTTGGAGGGACCTCCGAGAGGTTGGTTGACGTTGCAGTGAAGACCGGTAAATGTGTGATACAGAACACCGCATTTTGTGATTGGGGCAATCACACCAAGGTTAATGTCGCATTTATTCACCTCAACGAAAGCGCCCTGTAATTGGTTTTCCCGATGTCCTACCCGTTCCTATAACACTCAAGGTACACGCGGTTATTCCTACCAAACACGCAAACGGTCCGCTACCAGAGAAACGTCATGTTTCTGCGCCAATTGTTTAAAGTTTCTAGCTTCAAATGGTGAATCCGAACTGAAATGCAATTGGAAGTTTACAACGATGTCTGCACCACATGTTCGCGAGTCTATAATGGTCCACGGTCATCAAAGGCAAGCGAGCTTCAAAAAAGAGTGCGGAAAATAACTGTCAAGATGCGTATCCTTGTGGGAAGTGAGGATGGGTTTATGATGATCCACTCGACCCCAGTAAACGCGACGAATGGGTGTTGTGCTCAGATTGTGGCAAGTGGTTTCATGAATGTTGCGGAGAGGATTACGGTTTCTTTGACAACGGTGATAATTTCACGTGTTTGTCATATTTAGACATATAGACTCAATGTGATGACACTAGTAACGATGACATTTATTATATTGATTTATATAGGCAGGAATTAATTGAAGGCTACTAGCTATTTAAAATTAATTTCGAATTGTCGGTTGTGAAATTCCAACCTAAGACTTGGGAGTCTGAAGCCCAGTCGGGAGGGGACTTGTTGAGCTGGAGGAGGGGGTGATCAGTAGTGTACAGTTGGTAATTTCAAGGTGGATTTTCACCAATATACGTACGTGAAGTCTCTCGAGCCACATATCCTGTTTAGATCTACTTCTTTTAAAGTGATTATGAAAAGTTCTGACTGTTGTGATCTCCAGAGTCCCAGTCTTATCATTCTTTGCAGTCTGGTGAGCGACCACACAGTCATTGACTGTCTTGTTTTTGGAAACTTGTCCAAAACCAGTTTGAGTATAGCAAAATTTTCCTCATTCATAAACTTGCATACATGTCGTATATAACTATATATAGGTTTTTTCTCCGTTACCATCATGTCCATGCTAATATTACATCGGGCGTTTGAATTGTCAGGTATTCCTTGTTCGACATATATTAACACATTCTTATATTTATGTAATTAAATAAAATTGAATGGCATGATTATGCAGGTCTTATTTTTAGATGCACAGAATTGTGTGCACCAGCATAGATCAATGATATGGGTTTACTGGAAACACATGCACATTCAAAGTACATGCGACTGCATGCATGTAGTTTCAAATAATAGTTAATATGTTTCCAGCGAAGTTGGAAATTCAACCGAACACGTTTGTGTCACATATTATTCAAAATTTAGTGTGTATCAACGATTCGCAATATTTAGGAACATAAAGACCCAAAATGTGTTTTCTCCGTTACCACGCCCACTGTAATATATGTGTGTCGCATATCACAAACGCCACATCAATATTTTCCACATGTTTTGTTTTCGAAAACGTATATATCCCCACATAAGAAATTGGCCAATTTTGTCTGTTTATAAACCATATAGAGTGATAGAGAGTGTTCGATTCGGAATGAATTTTTAAAGGTACTCAACCCGATAAAACTCCTCTCAATTACTATTTCAATGGCTTCGGGGGTCAAAAATATTTGATTCGAGTCGAGGAAGTCACCCATCAAAGCTCAGATTTGTTAGATATCGATTTTAAAAATCTTTTATTTTTCATTATCGGGAATACTATCTGGCCCAGAACTCAGTCAAAATTGCCACTTGATTTTAGAGTTATCCATCCTTGTCTGTTTGAATAGATTTGGAGAACACATCCAGAGCAGATTACGGCAGTTAGCAGTACTCATCTCGAGTTTATAACAAATTTCAAAAATCAATATCTAATAACTCTGAGCTTTGTTTGATGGGTTCCTCGACTCGAATCAAATATTTTTTACCCCCAAAGCCAAAGAAATAGTAATATAGGACCCTCCGATCGGATTGTTGTTGTTGGAATCTGTTGAGATGGGGGCCCTCTTTACGGGTTGAGTACCTTTAATTGCACGGTAATCCTAAGATATACGGGTAGCCATTGACCCTAAACATATGGCTAGTGACAGCTAGAATCATGAGTATTTTATAAAATTGCATGCATGTGACTATAGCCACCATTGTGTATTGATTCTGACAATATAAAACTGTTGCCACATGTTTAAATGGACTGCACGTACCCATATGCTACCTTTTCGGGTTGGTAACGGAGAAAACATGCATAAAAATGCCTACCGTTTTCATGGCATCTGAAAAATAGGAACATGATCCTCCGGTGCTAATTTTAACGTGACACATACCACACATACTATATTTTCATATTATGATGATGATAACCGGCATATCGAAAATTTATTTTTTCGATTTGATTGCAAACTACATGTCGATTTAAGGAATTTTAGGCCAATTTTATGCGTGATTGAGGGATATCAGTGTCCAAATAATCTCTAAATCGGCTATTTCAAGACAAATGTAAAGATGTATTAAGTGCTCCAGACTTCCAGTTACAATTGTCTTCGCTTTTTACCCAGTTGCATCTGGGACTAATATAATATTAGTCCCAGGTTGCATGTACCGCTGAAAACATTTTGAAAACCAAATTGTGAAATAAACCCTATCTATTTATACACATAATACACCACATGAATGTCATTTTGTAATTCTAAAGTTACCAATTATTAATATTTCTCTCCCTCTAAAACATCGAAACATTAAATGGACGGATATATTTTTTTGAAATCAATTGATGTAAAATTCAATATCGGACAGGATGGTGTCTTACAGGTGGCACCTTCTTCTTCTTCTTCTTTTGGATGAGATTCCCCCGTTGATTATGCGAGGCACTCCAGTATTGGATGAATGTAGGATGTATTCCTCCGAATTGAATTGAATCCGTGAATATACAGCTGTGTACAACATATTTACATGTGGCGTCAGTTAAGAGCCTTCTATACCTAGAGAATACTTAAGGGACTTTGAGCTCGGAGCGAGTCTTGCGTGGTCTATGTGAAACTTTCCCTTTGACTTTTAGAACTGCAAATCTTCTAGTATGGAGCTGATATAGGAATTCTCTGGAGTAAAGTTCTAGCTGGTCGACAGAGTGTTCCTCCCAATCGATGATGTCAGGAATATCTGGATGGCTAAGATCAAGGATGAGTTGGGTAAAGGTTGCTGAGTTGTCTAGGAGGCCTTGATTTATACTGGGGAGAAGATTGTTGATCTTCTGTTTGAGTCTGGATCTTTCCTTCTGGTAGGTGGGACAGGAAGCGATAACATGTTCTCGGTCTTCTGGGCCAAGGTTGCATGTCAGGCAGGTAGGACTGACAGTGTGTTGGTTGAAAGCTGCTTTATTAGCCTGGAGAGTATAGGTGCCACACAGGAACTTGGCCTTAACTTCGGCACGTCTTACATCAAATATGCTAGGTCTAACAGAATTGTATAGTCTATGGACAGAGTTGTAGGCAATTCCTTCAGGGTTGAGTAGCCGTAGAGAGGATTTTGCTGAGATGTCATTTCTCCATTTTCCTGTCACTTTAGCAGCGACTGCCTCGTCTAGTGTATTCCGCCATTCGGTCTTAGTTGGAGGGTGTAGAATGATTGAATAAGCTGAAGGGAGGTTATACTCTGTTAGAAGTCGTCTGATATAGGAGAACCAGCTATTGTCATTGATGTCTCTCACGGCAAGTTGGCGACAAGCTATCTGATGTTCTGTTGAGTCTGGAGACCGTGCAATTCGTAGGAACAGGTTGAGCATGTTCTTGTGAATGATGACAGATAGTGGCGGAATGCCAAGAAGCCCTTTTACTGCAGTCAGGGCAGTTCTTGTTGGGAGATTCTGTAATTGTCGGAGCATTTTATCCTGGAAGGTGTCTAATTTGCTAAGTTGTGTATTTGTAAGCATGATTGATTCCAGACCATAGACGATGCGTGGGACAACGTAGGTTTTCCATAATTTGGCTTTTACGAGCTGTGTGATTCCAGTTCGACCATGCATTCCGGAGCCCATCAGTGCATAGGCAGTGCGTCGGCCAAGAATGATTTTTTCTTCAATGTTGGCAGTACTCTTCTGGTTTCTTGTGATACCCAGGTGTTTTGTCAGCAGCGGCTGCGGAATACTCTTTTCAAAGATTTGAAGATCTCGAGTCAGCTTGGCATTGTAAATGATGCATGCACTTTTTGCAGCATTAATGTTGTATCGGTTGTTTCGTGAGAAGTTTTCCACAGTATTAAGTTGATGTTGCGCTTCTACTGAGGAGTGTGACATCAGGGCAATATCATCAGCACAGGTCGTATGGGCAATCTTGATATCGCCGATGGTTGCACCTTTAAAGTTTGATTCCAGTTGTAAGAGGAGATTATTATTAAACCTTTTATAGTGTGCTGTTGACAGGATTCCTCCTTGGCGTACCCCTTGTGCTATACTGAAAGGGCTGGAGAGCTGGTTTTGCCATTTCACTCGAGAAGTCATGCCGGTATAGAGATTCTTCAAAAGGACCCAATCTGAGCCAGTGATCCCGTCCAGGTACAGCTTTCTGAGTAAGATGTTATGGTCTACAACGTCAAATGCTTTCTGAGCGTCAAGCGTGATTAGGATTAGTGGTTTGTTGGTAAGTACCGCTTCGTTGATGCATTCAGTGAATGCAGAATTCAGACATGAAGTACCCTTCGTGAAGCCAGACTGGAGTCGTGATTGGTCTTTCGAGATAACTGTATTGTGCCTAATGTTGAGAATATGTTCCAGGATCTTTAGTAAGAGAGGTGTGACGGAGATGCCTCTGTAGTTAGTTGGAAGGTGCGGGTCACCTTTCTTGTAAACTGGAGTCAGGATGCCCTCCTTGAGGATAGATGGGATCGATCTTCTCTGTATTAAGAGGTTGAAGAGGTTTTTAATGTATGTAGTGACTGCGTCAGGAGAGTTTTTTATGTGTTCAGCTGCTATTCCGAAAATGTCTGCAGCCTTGTTATTGTTAAGATTCCTGATGGCCTGATATACTTCAGTTATGGTGACTGGTGGAGTAGTGATTCCTTGACTATTACAAGTGACAGCTATTCTGGAGAGGTCATCATCAACGAGTTTCTTGTGATTTAGAGAAAAATTTGGATCTTCCTGTGGTGTAGCTAGTTTTGAGAAGTATATATTCCAGCCCTGAGTTATGTCTTCTGGGGTGTTATATGTTTGTTCATCAGTTATGAGTTCAAGTATGTGTTCAGATTTGGAGGATCGCTGTTGTTTAATCAGATTGAAGAATATCTTTGGTTCATCCTTGGCTTCCATTATCGCTGTTAACTGATCTTGGCGGATTTGCGCGAAATGTTGACGCTGGGTCTTCCTAAGCTGTTTTTTGGCTTGCTTCATGTGGAGTAGAGTTATATTGTCATCTCCCTGGGGTCTCCCAGCTTGCTTCCATCTGAAGAAGGCGGCTTTGCTAATTTTTACTGCTGTGGTGATTTCTTCATTCCAGGTTTTCTTTACTGGAACCCTTCTACTTTTGGAGATTGGGAGGCTTGATATAGCTGCGCACTTGAGAACTTCTGTTAAATGGAGAATAGATTGTTGTGTTTGAAGTTCATTTCCAGCTGAGGGGACTTCCTGATATAAGTTGTCATGTATATATCCATGATATTTGGTTTTGTCTAGTTTTGTCCAGTCTATCTTTTTCTTCTGGTGTTCCACGGCATCAGAGAGTGGGAGGGCTATTGATAGAGTAGCCGAGACAGGTACGTGGTCTGAAGTATTTGATGAGGATTTATTGTGGACGCTGATGGACTCTATTAGACGATTTCCTTGTTTTGTGGCTAGTAGGTAATCAATTTTTGATGTACTAGTGCCCGAGTCATGGAAGAAAGTTGGCTTGTCTGGCTGTAGGGTTGAGAGCTTGAAGTTAGCGCAGAAATCTCTAAGTTTGACGTCGTGTTCGTTTCCGGGACGGAGTTGCAAGGAGCCGTTCACGTCACCACATAAAAATATAGCATGGGTCGATCTAAATTTTGTCACTATTTCTTCCGCTTCAATTATGGTGGCTGTGTATTCAGATATTGAGTTGCTGGCTCTGGTCGGGAAGTATGCACATATGATGCAGAGTGGAGGGGAAGTGACCACTTCAAGAGCTGCTATTCTGGAGCTGCCATCCGGGAGTTTCCTCATCTTGACATTCAGGTTGTTGTTGTATAGGATAGCGACTCCTCCGTAGCCCCGAGGTACTTGCAATGGTGATATGGGGTCATTTGAGTCAACTGCCTTTGCATGGACTGAATGGTTTGTGGAGATCTTTGTGAGGATGTCTAGTTGGAAATCAAAGAGCCAATGTTCCTGGATGCACATGATGTCAGTGTCTTTGAGTAGGTTTTGGAGATAGACAGTGTTACTCTGGACGTTTTTGATGTTGAGAGTAGCTATGATAATCTTCTTCTCCGTCCCTCTGCGGTTGAGGCCCGGCCGTACTCTAAAAAAGACTGTGTACTGGTACTGGAATCTGGGCTGGTCATGGATACTGGTACGTCTACTTTTCTACTTTCTGGTGTGTTCAGAGGAGCTGGCAGAGGAGAGGTTGTTCCATTTAATAACTTCTTGGGTGTAGAGTGTTCTCTTGGAATGGGAGCTGCTGGGGGCTGTACGAACTTATTTGATGTTGGATATTCTGTTGTGAATGTCACTCTTCTGGGTGTCGGGTGATCAGGTCCGTTGGTTGTCTTGTGTGCATCTCTAAATCTCGGGGGTTGCCGGTGCTTATACAAAGTTCCCAATTTGGAATCTGGTGCTTTCCTATAGTTAACAGTTGGATGACGTCGATCAAGGGAGCAGCTGGGATAGGCATGTACCTTGGGATAAGTAGCATGCGTCTGGTAGTTTGTTGCCTGACTTTGTGGCGGATAGATAGGGGGTGGCGGTATCTGCCAGAAGTGAGTAGGATGACTGTGGTGGTAGTTATGTCCAGCGAAGTTATGTGATGGTGGCTGCACTGGCGGCGGTGGGCCCATCGGTACTTGCCAGTTGGTGGTATGCATTCCATTGTTGTTCACTTGAGGTGGTACCATACTGTTGAGTGTGGTTGGAAAGAGGTCGGCCTTCAAGGCCTGCTGCTCTAGTTTGTTCATTCTTGCCTTTAAGTGCTCGATTTCGAGTTCCCGTACTCGGTATTGTAGGGAGAAAATAGCATCTTCTGAGTCAGAATCATTGCAAGGGGTATGTCTTTGTTGGTTTTGTCGTTGGGGTGGTGTTGTTTGGCTATTTCCACATATGTTGGCAGTCGCCTGCATCCTTAAGATACGGTTTGAGTCCTCCAATTCACTCAGGCGAGTTTCAAGTTTGGAGATGATGGAGTTTGCGAGGTTTAGTTGTTCCAGTATTTCCGATGAGGAGGGGGTAATTTTTGCTTTGGGTTTTGGCTTCGTTGTGGGTCGATTTTTCTTCTTGTTTGGAGGAGAAATGCTCTTTTGTATTTGGTGGATATATATTGTCTCATCAGATGTCTTCAATTTTTGGGTTTGCTGGGTCTCTTGTACTACCAGTATACTGTGTGTGGACAAGATTTCCTCTTCTATAAGGGGAGTGGAGAGGACGTCAGGAACATCTTCTCTATGTGTAACATCAGCATCATGTGTTGAATAATTTATAGAAATTTCAGCAGGATTCCCTTGAGTTGTGTAGGAAGAGTTGTTATGAGATTCATTGGAGGCAGCTGACGATATGTGCGTCTGGTAGAGTGTTAGGTGTCGACAGGTGAGACAGCTATACTTGGGTGATCCCTCATAAAATTTCGCTAGGTCTTCATCGAGATACTCGCAGGTGTCATGATACCAATGCTGGCAAATATCACATTGTAGACCCTTCTGGTTGTTCTCAACCTTCATGTTGCATTGGGAGCATGTTTCACAAATTGAGATGTCGTGATTATCTTCTGGGATCTCTTCAGAGGGAGGTCGGGTAGGAGAATATGGTAGCGATGTTAACTTGAGAGGGTCACCGCATATGGAAGTGCTTTTTCCAGGGTCATCAATACTTTCCTTCACGCATCGATCAATGAGTGCAGCTATGTATCTGTCGAGTTTAGACATTTCCGGATTCTTCTTAATATTTTCAATGAGTTCAGGTAGGATATCGTCTTGGAAGATGGGTGTAGACCTGCCATTCACAAGAAGGGAGCACTGCGTGTGGTACATATTTATGGTGAATTTTATACGTTTTCCGGGTAGGCCGGTGGCTAGTCTGCTTTGGCATTGGATGACGACTTCTGGATTGAAGTTATTTTTGTCAAGGGAGTTTCGGATGGATGGAATGATGTTGTGCTTCGCAACCAATTGGGGTTGACTGAAGGTATGTAAGATTTCTTCTTTTATTAGATGATAACAACCGGCACTGCATTCAATCTTTAGTTGGGTACCTTTATCTTTGGGAATTATATTGATGAAAGGTTTATTGCATGTTTGTCGGATCTTCTGGATAGTTTTTTGTGGGTTGAGTGAGTAGTTCTTCACTATGTAGGGTGGATTTGCATACACATCAGGGTAGGGTGGATTTGCATACCCATCACTGGCATCAGGCCTCTTCATAGCTTGTCGAGCTGATGAGCGAGTCGACCCGTGGATTGGTGTGGCATTTGACCCTTGGATGGATATGGTGTTGGTCACTGAGGTGGGTCCGTGGCAAATAGAATCTAGCAAGACTCGCTGCGGGCTCAAAGTGGTATTTGAAATCATGGTAGGTTGCAGAATTAATAATCTTTGTAAGTTATTGATTGAAAGTTGTTACTGCTGGATGAATGTTCATAAAAATATAGATACTGACGATAAAATGTTCATTAGATTGTTAAAATTACACAGGAATACCACTGTAATGAGTGGATTAAAAGTTCATAATATTTGATAAAATTTTAAAATCAATATTTTAAAATCAATATGGCCGCCGCAGCTCCTTCGGAGGGCGGGATAAAAAACAAGTTTATAAAATAGTTTATAAAAACGCTAGAGAGTTCAGGAACTGACAAAAAGAAGGTCTATGCTCGTGATAAAACACTACGATTATATAAAACAGCGTTCACTGAGATGACACTAGTAAAACAACACAAAACAACACAAAAACGGTAAAATCTTGGAGCAGCCTTCGAAATCAGTCCGTCCTCATCAGCCTCGATCTCGATACCCACCTCTTTCAAATTTCACCGTATTATTTTATACCGTAGAATTTTAATGAGAAGTTAAAAGATAGATTTCATCATATTTGTCATGGTGACATGCGTACAACTCTTTAAATATTTTTTTTGTAGATAGTTTCATGGGTATGAAATAATACGTATGAGTTGCATGAAATCCCTGCCCGGAAATTATTCTATCAATTAGGACTAATATTGATTTTATTTCGATATTATTTTAGTTTATCAAATTATTGTTTATTATTTAGTTATGAAAATTAGTTTATTACCAATTAGCCTATACTCTCAAAAAAAATTCACGATATGATATTTGCCGAAAAAGTCTTAAATAACCAACGTCACTCGCGCGACTCCTCGTGAGATAGTTGCATTCCGGAATGCATCTCGTCCTGAAATGCAGGCGATCGACAGACGGAAGTCTTTTAACTTCGTCGATTTCAAGTTTTTGGTCGTAAGGTTTTGATTGAATTTTCTGAAACATCACAAAATAACTACGGTTACATGCAGTAATTAAACAAATTAGTTTTGATAAAAATAAAATCAGATCGTAAACTTAAGTGACAATCATAATGTATCCAAAATATCTAACTTATTACTATTATTATTAAAGGGGGACTGTAGTGTAGTGTAGTCTGTACACATTACAATCATAAAGACATAATCATAAATAATGACTAATGTCGTAATGAGTAATGTAGTAATGACGTACCGTAAATAATGTATCCAAAATATCTAACTTATTACTATTATTATTAAAGGGGGACTGTAGTGTAGTCTGTACTATAAATATCATGACTCACTTTAATGTGAGATCCATAAGTAAGAACATAGATAAATTATCAACCTTCCTCAACAATTGCAGACATAACTTTGACATTATAGGTGTTACTGAAACATGGTTATCTAATGACTCACCAATGAACCTCATGAAACTAAATGGATATAACTTGATTGAAAGTCACAGAGAAAATAAAGGGGGAGGAGGAGTTGGACTTTATATAATTTCTTCACTAAAAACTAAGATCCGTACTGATTTGAACATCAACAATGACTTTCTTGAAAGTATTTTCATTGAGCTGGAAAATGATAGAGGGAAAAAACAAATAGTAGGCTGCATATATCGACCCCCAAATTCAGATCTTGAGAAATTCATGGAGAAAATGGAGTCTATAATGTTGAAAATAACCAAAGAGAAGCGGGATTGTATCTTGTTGGGAGACTTTAATATTAATCTAGGATCTGATAATAATGCAGGTAAAGATTTCACCAATCTATTGAAATCTTTTATGTTCCTCCCAATGATAACTAAACCAACACGAATAACAGAGTTCAGTGCAACCCTAATAGACAACATATTCACCAACTGTCACCATTCTTCCCCAAAATACTCAGGCATTTTTGTTGAAGATATATCTGACCACCTACCAATATTCCTTATAATAACTGGGCATGAAAATAAACACTGCTCAAATAAAGAGATGTACATCTACCAACGTGAATTTTCAAATCAGAACATTCAAAACTTCAACAATAAGATATCCTCTATTATGAAAATGTAGAATTTTGATCTTCAGATTATTTAAATTGGTTTAGAGCAAGTTTATGTCAGATCATTAAATGAGAAAAATTCTTTATTTACAATTTTAAGTCATGTACTGTGTCAAGTCTGTGAAACTCATACTTACAGTTCATAACACACTCAAAATATAAAAGAGTTTAGATTTTCAAACATTTATATATGCGACTTTCAGTATTTTATATATGCGACTTTGAGTAAATTCTATTTTACTCATTGGAAATATACCAAATACAAATGTATCAGAAAATGATACTTGCAAATATTCATCGTTATCAATATACATATATATTTTTCCGTCTGAGCTCAACATGCAATACATGCATGCTCTATGGAGTGAGATAAGGCAGCTAGTCGTTGTCTCCCTCTTGTGTAGCATGTGGCCTTGCCAGGAGCGTTATACGGTATGTCAAAGTTAGAAGTTCAAACATTTACATATTTGATTTTGAGTAATTTCAATTCTATCTTACTCATTTGGAAATATACCAAAATGAAACCAGCAGAAGAGAGATAACTCTATAATGTGTATTGTTTGAAAATGTGGAATGTGACTTCGAGTATTTCCAATTTTATTTTACTCATCTGGAAATATACCAAAATAAAATCAGCAGAAGAGAGATAACTCTATAATGTATGCTGCATGAAAATGTGGAATTTTGAACTTCAGATTATATAAATTGGTTTAGAGTAAGTTTATGTCAGATCAATAAATGAAAACAAAATCCCTATTTAGAATTTTAAGTCGTGTACTGTGTCAAGTCTGTGAAACTTATACTTTCAGTTTATAATACATTCAAAATATAAAAGAGTTTGGATTTTCAAACATTTATGTATGCGACTTTCAGTAATTTATATATACGACTGAGTAAACTCTATTTTACTCATTGGAAGTATACCAAATACAAATGTATCAGAAAATGATACTTGTAAATATTCTTTGTTATCAATATACATATATATTTTTCCGTCGGAGCTCAACATGCAATACTTGCATGCGCTACTCATGTGTAGCATGTGGGCCTTGCCAGGAGCGTTATTTGCCAAAGCAATTGTTATTGTTATTAAGAAAATAGGGTCAACTTTTAGGTATGTACGGTCATGTGTTTGGGGCGAGGTCACTGTAGATCACTGGTTTGTTTCAAATTTTGCATTCAAGGATAATGGCTAAGTTAAATATTTGCTCATTGAATTGCCGTGGGCTGTCATCTGATCAAGTTAAAAGAAGAGATCTCTTTCAAAAATGTAGAGAAAAATATGATATATCAATACTGGTTGATACCCATTCAACAAAAACTATAGAACAGAAATGGAAAGCGGAATGGGGCTATCAAGCTTATTTTAATTCATTTTCAAGTTCAAGTAGAGGTGTTGCCATATTATTCAGAAACACAATAGACTTTACAATTCACAATACTCTTACTGACAATGATGGAAACTACATAATCATGGATATTTCAATAAATAACCGTCGACTAACTTTGTGTGCTATTTATGGACCGAATGATGATAAACCAGATTTCTATAGGGGCATCTTCTCAAAAATTGAGAAATTAGACAATGTGACGACCCTGCTTGGTGGTGATTGGAATGTGCCTCAAGACTATAACATTGATACAACAAACTATAAACACAAAAATAATGTTAAATCAAACGAAGTTATTTTGGAGTCAATGCAAAAGCTAGACTTGCATGATGTGTGGAGGTTGACAAATCCTGACAAAAAAAGATATACTTGGAAGGGGCCTGGAAACAAAATGGCTCGTCTTGATTATTTTTTAGTATCCTCAGATATGCAGCCTTTCATCAAATGCTGTGACATACATACAAGATATAAGTCGGATCACAATCCAATTAGTGTGAACTTTGAATTTATTGATCATCCTAGGGGAAGGGGATTCTGGAAATTCAATGACAGTCTATTAAAGGACCCAGAGTATACAAATATTGTCAAAACTGCAATTAGTAACACAATACAACAATATTCAATAGAAAATTTAGCAGATTCTGATGAAATTTCATTTTCTATAAACGACCAACTACTTTGGGAAACTCTGAAAATTATTATAAGGGGGGAAACAATTGCTTATTCCTCTAAATTAAAAAAATCAAGAGACAAAAGAGAAAACGATATAGAAAAAAAACTTGAAGAATTAAACTTAAAATTGGACAACGGTGACTTATCTGTTGTAGGTGAAATGGAAAAACTCACAACAGAAATGGAATTGATTAGAGACAAAAAGATAAAAGGCATTATTCTGCGGACAAAATCTAAATGGAAAATTGAAGGTGAAAAGGCCACCAAATATTTCTGTAACTTGGAGAAACGTCATTACACCGAAAAATTAATTCCAAAAATTGTTAAATCAGATGGATCAGAAACTACTGACTTTTCAGAAATTCTTTTAGAACAAGAATTTTTTTATAAAGATCTCTACAAATCAAAATTGGGTAAAAACAATGAAAATGAGGCATTTAATTTTTGGGATGTAAATAACCCCTTTCTTAATTTCTTGGATGAGGAAGAATCAGAATCTCTTGAAGGACCATTATCTAATCTAGAATGTGCATCAGCACTGAAAGGCATGAAAAATGACCGCTCCCCTGGGAGTGATGGTTATACTGCTAGCTTCTACAAGTATTTTTGGAAAGACCTTGGTCAGTTCCTGATCAATTCTATTAATTATGGATATAACAAAGAACAGCTGTCGGTTACACAGAGGTGTGGAATAATCACTTGTATTCCTAAGTCCAATAAAAATAAACAATTTCTAAAAAATTGGAGACCAATCTCTCTTCTCAATGTGGACCTCAAAATAGCATCTTCAGTAATAGCTAATAGAATAAAAAAACATTTGCCAAAACTGATATCTAACTCCCAATTAGGTTTTATGTCCGGTCGTTATATCGGTGAATCTACTCGATTAGTTTTTGATTTGATAGACAAATGTGAGAAAAACAACATTTCCGCTATATTGGCAATATTAGACTTTGAAAAGGCTTTTGATTCGCTGGAATGGGTATTTATCCAAAAATGCCTTGACTTTTTAAAATTTGGCCCATCAATAAAAAGTTGGGTAAAAACATTTTACTCTAATATTTTCAGCTATGTTACAAATAATGGTAACTTAACAAATAAAATAGACATCTTTCGAGGGGTACGACAGGGTGACCCCCTGTCACCGTACATCTTTATTCTTTGTGTTGAAATCCTTAGTGCCAGCCTTAAATTAAATCCCAATATAAAGGGCATAGAAATAAACAATTCCGAATATATTTTGACTCAGTACGCTGATGACCTAACTCTCTTCCTAAAGGATGATCAATATACTCTTAACGCTGCACTCAATTTATTTGATGCCTTTGCTAACATTTCAGGTTTAAAGGTTAATTTTGACAAAACACAAGCATTATGGATTGGACCAAAAAGGGGTTGTGGTGACGAAATCCCAACGGATAGAAACATATTGTGGAACCATAGTCAGTCAGTTACTATCCTGGGAATTGAATTTGATCTATTTAATGATAGTTATATAGAAAATAATTATAGGACAAAATTGAAGAAGATGGAAAATCTGCTAAATGATTGGTCATTTAGAAACCTCAGTCTGTATGGCAAGACAACAGTCGTTAAGACTCTGGCATTACCAATCCTAACCCAGTGTCTCACTGTATTACCTTCTCCATCTCGAGAATTAACAGATAAAATACAATCAATGTTATTCAAATTTCTTTGGTCTGGAAAACCAGACAAAATAAAAAGGAGCGTAATGATTAATACTTTAGAAGACGGAGGTTTGAAATTCCCTCATTTAAACTCATTTTGTAAATCATTGAAAATGACTTGGATTAAAAAGCTTCTAGATGTCCACACAGAAGCAAATTGGAAAACTCTGTTAATTGATGATTTAGAACCCTTTGGGGGTTACAAAGTATGGCATCTACACAAAGAAGGTATTAATATAGTTTGTAAAAAACTCAATCCCTTTTGGACAGATGTCTTTAATGATTGGGCAAGCTTAGATGAGAAAGTCACCACAACCCCTGAAGAAATCTTATCAGAACCAATATTCTACAACCCAAAAATTATAATAAATGGTAAAATGTTCATCAACAAAAGCTTGATTAGAAAAGATGTTTATTTTGTGAATGATCTTGTTGATGCCACCTCCACCTTTCTGGATTATAACACATTTTGTCAAAACTATGACATCAAAATTCCTTTCACCACCTACCAGGGTCTTTTAGCAGCTTTACCTAAAACATGGAAAACATGTATAAAGGAAAATCAATTAAGACTCTGCACCGTGACATCAAAAAATGTTGAGAAAATTTGCGAGAAAGCATGCAGAACCTTTTACCCCAGTTTTTTGAGTCATGTCATCACAGTTCCTGAAATGTCCCAAAAAAAATGGCAGGAAAGACTTGGGCAAACTTTCATGCCCACTGAATGGAAATCAATTTATAAAATGGCAAGTAGGATTACAAATGACACTAGTCTATTGTCTTTTCAATTCAAAATAAATCATGATATTTTATATACTAACTCCAAACTTATGAAATGTAAAATATCGGAAACAGAAATGTGCTCTTTTTGTCACACAGGAAAAGAAACATGCCTACATCTATTTTATGAATGTCATGTAACAAAATCTGTATTACTAGAATTTCAGCAGACTATTAAAGATAAATGTAACCTGCAATTTGAAGTGTCACAAAATAACATTATATTTGGTGTACCTGATGGAAATCCAAATGAAGGAATAATAGAAATTGCCATACTTCTATTTAAGAGATATATCTACTCTTGTAAGATAAAAGCTACTAACCCTAATTCACATGGTTTTATAGAATGGTTAAAAACTTATAAGACAATTGAAATTGTGCCATTAAAGGGCTATTCTACAAAAAAAGATATCTTTTTTCAAGAGAGATGGAATATAATTAATGAATTATTTTTAACATAAACATAAGAGACGAAAAACCCACAAAAGTATCAACGGTGCAGAGTCTAAATTGATCAATATCTTATACCATTTAATATATACTCAATCATATAAAATTAATTGAACATGTTTATTTCAGCCTAGGACAAAACACTTTATATTTTATCCCACTCATATCAATATCTTTAAAATATTTTAATTCTTTTTTTTTTTTTTTTCTTTTTTTTTTAACCAAGTGCATGTATTGTGTCCTTGATTCCTCACATGTCTGTCTGTATTTATTTGTTTAGACCCGAATAAAAAATATTAAAAAAAAAAAAAAAAGATATCCTCTATGGACTGGGGCACTATTTACAACAGTACCGACTGCAATTCATCCTATGAAACTTTCATTGATTACCGTATATGAGTGATGCATACAATCACAGCTTTCCAAAGCGTAGAAAGAAAATTAGGACTCATAACAACAATCCGTGGATAACAGCAGGAATAGTTAACTCAATCAAGAGAAAGAATAAATTGTATAGAAACTTCTTACAAAACAGATCTAAATATAACAATGAAAGATACAAAGCATATAAAAATAGATTAATCACTATAATAAGAATGGCGAAACGAAGCTATTACCATAACAAATTTGAGCGTTTCCAAGGAAACATGAAATCAACCTGGGCAGTACTGAAAAAAATCCTCAATAAGAACAAAAACAATATTACTGTGAAACAATTTCTACATGAAAACAAGTACATAAATGGTAAAGTAAAAATTGCAGATAAATTCAATGAATTCTTCACTAATATTGGACCTAACCTTGCGGCAAAGATAAACTCAACTAAAGATCCTAATGAATTTCTCCCAGTTCCCAAATTATCTTCATTTTATATTGAACCTGCTGGAGAATTAGAGATAATGAATATACTAAATAACATAGACTCAAAAAAAGCTGCTGGATTAGATGAATTTAATTGTGGTGACTTAAAACAGTGTGCAGAATTCTTTATTCAACCTCTGACATATATCTGTAACTTATCTCTCTCACAGGGTGTATTCCCAGAACAAATGAAATTTGCTAAAGTATCACCAATCTTTAAAGCAAAAGACCCAAGTGTAATTGGCAACTACAGACCAGTATCTGTACTACCGATCTTTTCTAAAATACTTGAAAAACTTATGTATAACAGACTAATTAATTACTTGGAGAAACATAAGATTTTATATAGTAGTCAATATGGTTTTAGGAAGAATCATTCCACAATTCTAGCACTGACTGACCTCATAGAAAAAATAACTGGTGCCCTAGACAATCGTGAGCACACTATTGGGGTGTTCCTCGATTTGTCTAAGGCATTTGATACAATTAATCACAGTATAATGCTAAAAAAACAAGAGAATTATGGATGTCGTGGGGTTGCACTGAAATGGTTTCATGATTATCTTACGCATAGAAAACAATGTGTCCAATATGATGGTCACATATCAGAACTCAATGAAATTACATGTGGTGTTCCACAAGGTTCTATCTTAGGGCCTCTTCTATTTCTAATCTACATGAATGACCTTCCTAGTGTATGTAAAGATGTCAAACTGATTCTTTTTGCTGATGACACAAATGCATTTTGTTCTGATAAAGATATCCACAACCTATTTAACAGAGTTAACATTGAAATGGACTATATGAGTCAGTGGTTTGCTGCTAACAAATTGTCATTGAACATTGATAAAACAAATTATATGCTCTTCACTAATTGTTCACTACCTGAAGTATTACCAATACTTAATATAAATGACAAGACCATCAACAGAGTGACGAATACTAAATTTTTAGGTGTCACTATTGAAGACAATCTATCTTGGGACAAACACATAAGTTTAATATGCTCTAAACTTTCCAGTAATGTTGGAATTCTGAGAAAAATCAGTGACTTTGTTCCTACTGCTACATTGAAAACCGTGTATTTATCGTTAATTATACCCTACCTGACCTACTGTAATGCAATCTGGAGCTCGTCAACCAAAAAAAATCTTACTAAAATCAGAAAATTACAGGAGAATGCCCTAAAAATTATCTCAAATGGTACTAATAATATTTCCACATATTCCAGACAAGCCAAACTACTAATGCTTGATGACATTGGGAACATGCAGCTAATTAGAATACTGCATGACTACCATACACATGCACTACCCGATTCCTTATCAAAATTATTCACAAACCTAGCAGATATACATAGCCATAATACTCGCTCAAAATCAAAAGGTAATCTATATCATGAATTTAAAAGGACCAAACCCTCAAAAAATGCAATCTCAAACAAAGCCCGAGCATTATGGAATAGCCTCCCTGAAGATTGCAAATTACGCATTGAAACATGTATTGAATACCCCAAATATCTAAAAGATCACTTTATCAATAGCTATAATGTATCATAAATGACCCATATGTGTTAATCACCTTCTATATTATTCAAATTCATCAAAGGACAAAAAACAAACAAAGCACCATATTCTTAGCCCAAATCAACTGAGATCCACTGGTAACTCAGTCACATCCTTACACATTCATTAAATTGAAATAATAATGTTTCAGGAAATCAAGTAACATATAGTTCTATTGCTTATGAGCGTATCTTCAACACATTATGCACACCATTTACCAACCCACCCCTCCCCCTCCCCAACCTACATCTCTTTCTCTCTCTCAACTGTTCTTCTCCTCTTGCACCCACATTATGTCTATATTATAATTATTGTATTATTATAGGGCTCTGACACAAAAGCCATGGCTTCCACAGAGCCCCCCCTTACCGAAATCTTAGTGATATCTTAGTGCTTCCTTAGTGATTGAATGCTGGAGGAAAATCACTAAGAAATCACTAACAATAATCATTAGGTGAAATGCCTAATAGGGAAAGTGAATGCTAATCTTAGTGCTTCTTAATGCTCAAGCACTACCTTAGTGCTTCCTTAGTCCTCTATTTGGGTGAAATATTCATGAGCTTAGTGCTCGAGCACTAAGCTTAGTGCTCGAGCACTAATCTAATTTACATATCACTAGTGCTTGCCTTAGTGCTCAAGCACTTATTTTTAATGATTTGTGAGCACTAAGGTTGAAATAATAAATTCCGTCTAATATAGTATAGGCTAGTAGTAAATAAACATGCACATGTACTCACAATTTATTCTATAGGGTCCATATTTGTGTACCACGGGTGTATATATAATCCTTCATCAAGTTTTTAATGAAATACAGTAATTTTCAAATTGATAACTTTTAATTGGAAAAATAACATTTATACTAAACATCTGTAACATTTCATCGATTACTTTATCTAAATCACGAATATATGTACATGATTCTCTATTCTGGTCTTCCTCGGTTTAATTGTACTGACTTATTCCTGCAAAGAGAAATAAAAAATATGTTTAAAATTTGAATTATAACGTTGAATCTAGGCATACTATTACTGAATGAGTGTCTAATCTCCAATGGATGCAAATAGCAATTCTGCCAATATGCGTTATTTGCAATCCGATGCTAGCTTAAATTTAAAAAAAATTATTTTTGAAATAACAGAACTATATGCCAATATTATCATTATTCCTACCTGTTTTCCATAAAATAAGACCCAGTTGATCCCCATTGACCACTTCAGAAATCTTGGGGGCAAATGGCATATGGAAGAAATTCTGCAGTTTTAACAAAAATATCATATAATTAGAGCACTTAGAAGTGGTACAAGCTGTCGCTATACTAGTACGCACATATAATCGATCATGATCCCCACCCACCTTCCTGAAAATCCGGCCCAGTTGACCCTTTTATTCAGAAATCCTGGGGTGATGGCCCAGCAGAAATTGTGTAACTTAATTAATTTGTTAAGAATTGATCCAATATAACTTTCAAATTGGCCCAGATGAGCTCTTAAATTGTTTATATGCATTCATATAAATTAAAAAGTAATGGCATCATGTTGGGTCTTTAAGATTAAAGTTTTACAAATTAATAAAGACCATGCAATCAGTCATATGCATTCAGACTCCTAATTTACTGCATGCACATATATACTGATGATACTGTCCTAGCTGCCTCAAACTTTTGCAATTTAACTGTGAAAACTTTCAATGTTAAAGGAAATAATTAAAAAAAATCCTGTATAAACATCATTTTTGCAATCCATGTTTTAATAATTAGGCATTTCACACATTTGTATAACTCACTCTATAATCTCCTTCTTTTTTGCCATAAGTTGAGCTACCAGTACTGCTACTGAGAGATTGATTCAACTCCCTGCAATTCAAGCTGATTTCCTGCTGTATAGTCATGATGCAGTTTCTTCCCAAATCTTGCATGAATGCATGCTTCTTTGAAAGAGAAATTGTGAAATCTGAAATTAAAATAGAATAATTAATTTGTCTTAGCTATAAAGATATTAAAGTCATATTTTTCTCTCATTTTGATCTTGGGGGGTACCATTAAAGAAAATATATTGGCCTTATAAAATTGTTTATTGGGGAAGACAATTAGCACATTATAGTTAATTAATACACCCAGTGTAAGTTTCTTTTAAATATAAAAAATTGCAATATATCATTCAAATATGTATATATAGATTTACACCTTGGAGGTGTGAGTCATTTTTTTATTTTCAAAAGGGTTAAATTTCCTATGAGAATTGATATATTAAATCCCATTTATACATGTTTGTGTATTTTTAAAGGGAACCTGAGAATCTGGTGGAGAGTTTGGTGAATTGTGGCAGCTGGGCCTTGTAATGATCGCTGTAGCTATTTATATTTGTTTAATATTGCACTGTGTGTACTTGAGTTGGTGAAGTAATCCTGTGAATATTATTAGTACTGTTAACAATATCATAGTTTGGATTTTCATGAGGCAACATATAAATTAAAAAGATTTATGAGAGTATATACTTACATTGTTCCCCATCCTGGTGCTGTTGTTTCTCCATCAAAAACACAGAAAAAACTGAGAAATTATCTCTTTTCACATACATAAATGTGTTAGGTATATATATTGAAAACATACTTCTTCCATATTCCGATTAAACTCACTGATTCTTTAGAAAAAATATGAGAATAACAGCTAGCTCCATGTGTATAATATATGACTGAGAGACAAACTATGGGTAGTCAAAACAAGAGAGCACATACACTATGACAAACATCTGTTGCTGATATTAAAGAAGTGTCAAATTACAAGATGTGGCTGGATTCCTTTGTGATGTAACTAAATTTAGAACAAGTTCAAATAATCCTATATAGGCTCCAGGGGGTGGTCAGATTAGATGATTAATTTTTATATATATAGGCACTGTCTTGTCCCAGGAATATTTTTAGAGCATGCATATGATACAGTTGGTTTTATTGCAGTTTAATAGCTCCAATTAAGAGCCAGCTAGTAGCTAGTACATGTAGTGAGAACAATTCGATCATTACTTGAAGTAGTTAAGCAAATTGTCTCTTTTATAACTACTTTGATTCAGAATTGGGGTAGTTTCAATTCATATTAATTATCAACTACTAGTACTTATAGATCCAAAATGGTATTACATGTATTTCCAATGAAAAATTATATTTTTAAATGTATCTAAAAAAAAGCAATAATTTTTGTCCCTTTTCAGAACAAATAATTGGAGAAAAATACATTTGAATAACACAAACTCATGTTGACTGGTCTGCCTGACTGAAAACATTATATTTTATATAAAAAAAAAAAAACAATATTAATAAATAATAATAATAATTTATTTATATAGGATATGAAGGGGTTGACAATCTGACAATATACTTTATATTGGTCTCACCTTGAAGTGTTGATCAAACCACTTATTTTGATATATATAATGCACAGATCAACCAATTTTTGATGCAGCAATGGATTTGTTCTCACTTTTTCCATGAAATATCTGTTGAACCTGAGTTAGTTTAATTGCAAGAGATTCTCTGCTTGAAATAAACAAAGTTCTCAGCTGTAAGCACTAAGAGTGCCTTACTAGTGATTGAGAAAATCCCAGAAACATTAAATGACTGCTGTTATTTAGAAGCTAAATTCTTAGTGCTTCCTATTACTCCAATCTCATGGTTTTGACATTGTGTATTGAATAGATATCTTTTGTTGCAAATATTTCACTTAAAAGATAGATTTCCAATAAAAAAGTAAAGTTTTTAAATGTATCTTAATCAGCCACATTTTCCATCCTTGTTCAGATAAAATAAGTGGAGAAAATATGTTCATGTGAGTGCATGTATGTGACAAACTCACCCTAACTGGTCTGTTTCACTCAAAAATTATTTTTTAATATAAAAAAAATAATTGGTCTCAGCATGAAGAGTTCATCAAACTGCTTCTTTTGATATGTATAAAGCACATACTAGTCAATACTTGTTACAGCAATGGATTTTTTCTCACTTTTTCCGTGAATTCCATGAACCTGACTTTGTTTATTTCAAGCAGAGATTCTCTTGAAATTAAACTAAGTTCTCTGTAAGCACTAAGAGTTCCTTACTAGTGATTGAGAAAATCTCACAAACATTAACTGACTGCAGATATTTGGAAGATAAATGCTTAGTGCTTCATATTACTCCAGTCTCATGGTTTAAAACATCATGCAGCATTAACAATCAGATGGTTGGAGTACTAAGAAGCACTAAGAATCACTAAGAATCACTAAGAATCACTAAGAATCACTAAGGAGAAAATCCCTTAGTGCTCAAGCACTAGCATTAGTGATATTCTTAGTGCTTACACCCCACAAACATTAAGGAAATGTGGAAATTAATGATTGTTAGTGCTCGAGCACTAAGCAAGCACTAAGGAATCACTTATTTAGTGATTTCTTTCGGTAAGGGCCATTACCATATTGTAATTTATGTATACTGAGCATCAAATAAAATCACTTGAGTTTGAGTTTGAGTTTGAGTCATGTAGTATATGTATAATTAATTTTAATTATGTACCCTACAGCCCTCATAATTGGCTACGGCAATCGGCAATGCCGAAGCCATTTGCTGAAGCAAGCTGGGCCACGATAAAGGGTTGCCGTAGCAGATTGCCGAAGCCAAACAATCTGAATTAAAAAGGCTGACCCTAAATCCGGCGATTGCATTAGCAACAAATGAATGAATTTGAGCCAAGGATTAGTGCAAAATACACTCATGAGTCATGTGCTCTATGAGTATGATCGATGAAATTATAATAAATTCATTTTATTATAATACAATTACCATGGTGTTTGCATTCATAGAGCACATGTCATGAGTGTATTTTGTAGTAATCCATAGCTCAAATTCATTCATTTGTTGCATATAGACTTATAGATCTAGACTATTTTGTTGAAATTAAAACTTAAAAGGAGATGGTCCCTTAAATGTCCGGATTTAGTGTACAGTACCCCTTTAACACGTTGACTGCAATTATTTTATTTATATATCAACAAATACCATGGAATGCACCTTGCAAATTTTCTCCACATTGTATGGGAGCTACTAGTACTACTACTAGTAGTATACTACATATATAATTTGGCTATAAAGGCTAGGGTCCCGAAGTCAAGTGGACAAATCAACAGCAATGTAACAGTACATAGCACCATCATAGGCTGACCAGCGTTAGCCAAGCTGGTTCAAACCCCGATACCCTTGGATTTGTGATCTAAGAAAAAGGAGAATAGCCTGATTTGTGTATCTGGGCAAGTTTGTGAGTTGTCTTTCCGGGTGTCATTGGTGTCTGGATGTAGTAGTGTCAAGATTTCATATTGAAATAAACCTATTGTGTAGTCTTTCCTCCACCATTAAAACTGATGATGTTGTATAATGGCATATAGGATAGGGGTTGAGATGACAATATATAACCCCAAACTAAAATTAATTTAAGATTTGGGTAAGTTTAGGCAGAATTTTGAAACAAACTGATGCCCCAACTAAGGTTCTTCTAACTTTACCAGGTAGGCCTCATGTAGTGATGCACTCCTAATATGCTGTAAATTGCTGTTGTTATCAGTACCACCACAATTATCCTCACAAATATGAATATTCAGATTATAAGCATTTATAAGCTTTTATTCTGGCATTAGGAGCTACAAATTCCTTTCCCATGCAGTATAGTATAACACCTTACATTAATGGAAAATCTGGAAATCTGTCCAACTTTCAATATTCATACATTTTGAAGCATTAGAAGAATTAAATCAGCTGAATTTGGCATCACATATTTTATTTGAGGTTAACAGCCATGAAAACCTTTTAGAACTGGCAACATTTTTCAGTGCATTTAGTTCCTTCATCCGAAACCAGACCCATCCATGCTGTTAGGTCACACATAGTCAAATATCGAGAAACATTTTAAATATCGAGCCTCAATCATCCACTTGACTTATGTTTTGTAATTGCCTAATTAACTCATGATTCTGGCGTGCAGCGACCCACCCATCCGGACGTTGTACCCCCTGGCATTTTGTCGCTTTCACTCTCTCAGCCTCTCTCTTTCAACGGGTGCTAATTTGGTTAGAAGTATCATTCCCTAATATGATGTGTGTGGATGGAACTTCGAGATTGATTGTCATATAGGTCGCCAAAACATTGTATTGCTTTTGCAGATTGGCATGCATCTTGATGTACTTATTAAACTTAATGCAATTGTTTATGCATGACTAGGACCCGCGAGTCAACGACACCAATGGTGCTATTTTGGGTTAGCATCACCATAGTCCTAACATGGTTAGGTTAACTTAAGCGTATTATTCCGCTGATTTGGGTACACATGCAGGATCTCCAAAAATGTTGACCTTATATAGTCTTATCTGACAGATTTGAAACATAACATTGATATCAAACAATTTTTGATGTCAATGACCAATTATGTACAGTTAATCGATGCAAAGGTTACAGATTTTTATATGTGATCGACAAATGTGGTACAGTCAAGTGCATCGAAAAACATCGATTATCTGAACCACAGTTCATTTCTATCATGTGTTCCAAAAGACTTATCTAATCTAAACTAATGTTCCCATTTTGCAGCATGAATTTAAAGGGGCTTCCCAAGATCCAATTTTATCCTCCGTTGAAATCAGTTTAATTGCCAACTAAATGAGGAATATCATTGCAAAATTATTTAAAATGCTCACTTTTATTGGACAAAAACCTTTAGCCATCAACCAGGATATTGGAAAAAGAAGCATTTAGTGTGTAAAAATGTCGTTTGTGTAAATGCACTGCAGTCTGAATAGCCGAAAATATTGGAAAATCGTAAGAAAGTCAAAGCAAAAGGAAATCCTCGTGTACAGGCTTACACACTGATTGTTGAATGCGTAAAATTAGCGAGAATAAAAACATTTATTAAAATGTCAGAAAGTGATACAGACAACATCAATGATGGTGACACAGGCTTTGATGCACACAGTTCAATAATTTGTGTACATTCTTAGTCTGACTCACTGTGACTCCATGGATGAAAGTGGAAACAGAATGTTTATGGTTTATAACTAGGGACCGACGAAGCTTCGAGATTCGATTCGATTTCGAATCTTACGTTCCGATTCGATTCGAAAGCGGTCGTGTGATTCGGGATATTTCGAATCGTTGTACACAAGTCCTTTATCGCCGGGAATAGACTGCATTATATTCACAAAACATTAATCATATCCCCAATACTTAAATTGAGGCTCCTTCCGCGACCAACTGGGAACTTCGTGGTCCAATGTGTACAGGGTAAGTTGTCCAATAGCCCACTGCTCATATATATATTGGCCTCCCAGTCCCAGAGAGGGTTACTCGTGGCAGGTCGGTGGGTCTCTCGTGCGACCTGCTGGTATGTCTGTGGTGGTTCGCGTGTTCATCACGGTTGTACCATAATCGCAGCGCACACGGGTTTCCTCCATAAAACCAGCAATGTGGCGATTTTGCCCGGCCACAGCTGCAGAAGCGAGTGAATTTCTTGTGAGACATATTTGTATATCGGTATTTGATATTCTTATACCAGAAAAACCTATATTGTGTTACTCAGCTCAATAAAATAATATATATTATTTTTTTAATTTTTAAATTTAACACGATATAAATATATTAAATAAACATTCTGGGCTCCAACATGTCGTGTCTAAATTCGATCAACATCTTTATACAGAATATGTTATCCGGGAAATGGAATATGGATGACCATTTAGCTTTCATGACAACTCAATTGATCCGATGGACAGGCCCAAGTTGGGATACTATACATTACATAGTTCCTGTAATCCTGTTTGCCAAGTCACGATGCGCAATTCTGATATCGCGCGTGCCTGCTGTGCGCGACAGGGTGAAGCATACATGCGCAGAAGAGTTTCCGTTTGCAATGACTCGAATCAGAATCCTTTGACTCCAAATTTCCAAACTGCTTACTTTCACGAACTTCACGCATAGTGGCAGTGTCAAAAATATGAAATGATGGCGTGCCATTCTCATATATTAAACTGTTTAAACCCTGATTAAATATTGTTCATATCATGTCATAGAAATTAAATTTAACACGTTCACTGCCACTACGAGTTAACTCGTAGTAAACGGTTCCATGGGGACTGCTACTACGAGTTAACTCGTAGTAATGTTCATACCACATAAATAATAACACAATCCGCAAGCAATGTTGGTGTATGTGCCAATACATGCCCAATGATCCCATTGATCGATTTTATATGTATAATTACGATGGCTTGAGATACAACGAATCCCACAGCGTGAACGGGGTGGGGTCCAGATAGCAATCTTGGTAGGATACTCCAATTTACCAGGACCTCTTCTGGACGTCCCTGAACCATGAGACACATGTGCAACTAGACCATTCCCGGACACATTGTGTGTATATAAAGGAATTGTCGATCAAATCCGGATCAAATGAAAGATAAAACGTGTTATAAAGCTCCTACGAGATAACTCGTAGTCGGCACCTGGGATGAAACTCACCAGTGGTCATCGCTGGTGCTATGCAGCTACGAGTTATCTCGTAGGTACATGTAAATACATATTATGTTGTTGACGTCTTATTCGACGTAGTCTGTACCAATTATCATATATAAATTGATTTACCATGTCTTACATATGATATGTGTACATGTATAGCACTCTTCGTCATCTAAGACACTGCCAAAGTAATTGTAGTTACCTATGAGATAACTCGTACATGTAGCTGACACCAGGGATGAAACGTTAATAAATTCCATCACAGGTGCCGACTACGAGTTATCTCGTAGTAGTCTTATAACATGTTTCAGCATCATATGACCCGATATTGGTCGAACCATTACTCATACATACGTAAAATATCATCTACTATTGGCAAAACATCAAATCCCATGTCGGCATATGGGATGGAATTACCCATTGGTTTTCGGCAGTGAACGTGTTAATGAACCTCCTTCGTAATCTGAGTTATCTCACTGATGTTATAAAATCATTGGACAATTGCCCCCATTTTTGCTCGTACACCCCACTGATCGGTACCGCCAATCTACTAAAGTGTTTGAAAAAGATTTGATTCGAGATTCGATTCGATTTCGAATCATTATCGTGATTCGATTCGAGATTCGATTCGATGTTGAAATTGCCGATTCGTCGGTCCCTATTTATAACCTAAACCAACACTTTAATTTGTTTTATTAAGTTCTAGTTATTAAAAAATTAGCTCAAAACAATGTTCTTTTTGTACATTTATACATACCTGTAGTGTCGAGGTTCTTTCTCATAGGTGCACCAATGATAAATAGTGTGTCTGGGTAAAAAATCAGATGCACAAGTTACTGCACGTAGTTTTTTATTTGCTTGTTTTATATGGATATTTTTTCAATGAGATAGGACAAAATTAAAAATAATTTCTTCTGAAATCTTTCTGTTTTGTTTCCTCCATAAATAATTTCTTGCAATTTAGTATTAGCTTCCATGTAAGTACTGACCACGTTGATATGCTGTTTAAACAGTTATGAATTTATTGTGCTATATGATCCATTAGACTATAGGTAGAAATAAGGTATTTTGCAACTTGATTTTTTCTACTTTATATAACCCTAGCTTTCATTACGGGAGCTGTGTTGGTGCAGCTTTAAAGATCCTGTGCCAGTGTATTCTCTTATATATGTGAGTTTCCCATAGTGATCCTTGCATATATAAGAGAATGCGCTGGCTTACACGGTCAAAGTAAATATTGTTAGTCCAATGTATTCTCTTATATATGTGAGGCTCAAATGTATATAAAGAGAATGGATTGACACAGGGTTTTTGAAAAATTTCAGGAAGCTCCACTCATGAATGAGTTAAACCAACAGATAAAACTGTGGCATTAGTAATTTCATGCTTGATTTGGGGATCACTGACAGTGTTTCGTTCTCAATTTGTTGATATCTCATTTCCAAGTCATGGTGAAATTTTGACAATTCCGGATAGTTGCCGTAAGTCGGTATTCAGTGGTAATACATTTCAGGGAGCCGTTAATGTTTATTTCCACACTTCTCAGAATCATATTAACGTCACAAATGAAATGAACCTCAATGCAAATCCAAAGCATTTCAAACATTTCAGGATGACTGGGACTCGTATATAAGGTGTCGTTAGCTTCCAGAAACATTACCTTATTTTCTCTGCTGTCAAATAGTGGTGAACACAAACTTTGAAAATCGGAATTGAAACGTAGCGTCTCGATTGAGCGGCGTAGCATTTATCGGAAAAATGGCATTTCTTGAGTACCGAATGAGCCCCTGTGGAACTGATGTTATATAGACAACCAACAAATAAAACTGTGGCCTTAGTAATTTCATGCTTGATTTCGGGATCACCGACAGTGTTTCTTTCTCCATTTCCAGTTATTTACCAGCCTCTGACTGCAAATGACAAACAAGAAGCATCATGAGAAGATATTCGGAAGTCCACCGGAGCCTTATTTTAATTATGATGTGACTGGAGCAAGCCTGGAGCTACTCACAGAATGGTTGCTCAATCTATACTATGCCAATCAGAAAAGAATGCAGGTTGCTTCAAAACAAAAGGTGGTTAGAACATATGGAAACTTTTTTCATTATGCTCACACATGGAGCTATCAAAGATGTTTGTGAATTCTGAAACTCAGTATTTCTTCTTAACCCTTTACCCAACAGAATGGCCCTGTGCCAATGCATTCTCTTATATATGCGAGTCGACCATAAGTCGCCTCGCATATATAAGAGAATGCATTGGCTTAACACATATTAAAAATGATAAAATTGTCAAAGAATGTAGAAAAATATTATAAAAATTGTTAAAAAATGTAAGATTATTTTTAGGCCAATGCATTCTCTTATATATGCGAGGCGACCTATGGTCGACTCGCATATATAAGAGAATGCATTGGCACAGGGCATAACTGTAACCATCACAATGTGGTCAATGAACCGGTTCCAATGATATCCATATTTGTATGGTGTTATTGAGACAGACGGAAGATATTTTAGGCTGTTGAAGCTTTATTTGGGTGTTTTTGGCCGTTCTGTTGGGTAAAGGGTTAAAGCCACATGGCAGTTTGCGCTACAAAATACAGTAATGCCATTCATCACTGATAGCTTTCCGGCAACAAGCCATATTTCCGACTAAATCCTGAAAAGTTACCCATAATTATGCTGTGGTTAAGGAATCGATTATTTAGGGCATTACTGTACACCTAACACTTGTTGTGGGAAATTTAATCATATGCGCGCCCACTTCGTGTTTCACTGACCCGTGCAGTGGCGTTTTCTTGCCCGAAGTGGGGATTATGGGATGACCAGCATGCAGTCATGGAAGGGTTAATGTTAGTGGGACCTGTACAATGTGTTTGAAGTTGTATTTTTTATGATTTCAATGCGTCTTTCTGGGACATATATAATGCTTGTAGAAAGGTAGTTCAGGTATTTATCAACCTACCGGAAAAAATTCAAAATGAATTATTTTTAGGTGAATATTGGAGTGCAAAATGCCATGTGGCTTTAAACCATTAATACCAAGAAAACATTGAAAAATAGAAGGAATTTGTTCTTATTTTCTTTATCTGACCCTCGATCAGAGACAAGATGCCGAATGTTGAAATAATTGTTGGTAAACACCCAGCTGTAATTAAAAATATTTTTATTTTAGGTTGATTGTTTGTATAACTTGTGGTGTCTAGCAAATTGAAGGTTCAAAACAGTATAAAAATAAGGAAATACATGTAGAAATTTATATATACATGTAGTACAAATGTATAATTTTCTTCATTTCAGGGAAGAGGTCTCTATAAGCAAAATAAAACTGCAGAATTTGTGTTTCTCACATGCGAGAAACTCAAGATGCCAATGAATGCAAAATACTTGGCAATTGAGCTGTTTGACAGGTATTTTAGATGTTAATACTTGACACATGAATATTTTTCTTGGCAGACCAGAAAAAAATCCCAGCACTTTATGAGTGGAAGTAATTTTTAAAGTGATGTGAAACACTCCGGTAGACTGGTCAAATATAGAGTGGAGAATAATCTTGATCAATGTAGTTATTTTTACAAATGTTATATCCAAATTGACAACACGCACTGTCATTCTTACAAATCAATTAAATGCAGTGACTCTCGATAGGGAAATCGTTTTCGTTAGTTTTGTCACCGATAGTTGCATCCCGAATCAAGAAGTAAATATTTACAATTGAGCGTAGTTCAGATGATGTTTTCTCTGGAGTTGTATGGTCGATTTTCTTGAGATTTTTGACGATGTTAGTAGAATGCTAAATTCCTCCAGTTGGCATGGCGCATGAATACTAACTTATCAGTGTTCACGAACAAGTCCATAATATGTCTTTAAAGTAATAATGACTTATGTTTTAGGTGAACCAAGATATTATTCTTTGCATACTGCCATAGAGCTGTTGTCTTCGTTGAAGAGAAAGCTGAAAGTATAATTTTAGGAATGGGGTCCCTCCAACAGCCATGGGCTCCATTTCTCCAAACATAGTGGAAACCCTGATGTAAGTTAATGGTGGTATATCCCTTCCCTGCTCCATTTATAGATCCAATAATTTTGAAATGGAGAGACATGAGATTCTGACACATTTTACAACATGTTCAAGTGAAATATGTGTACCGGTATTTATAATACAACATGCTTTCAGGATAAAGTTCATGAAATTATTTTTATTGTTGGAAGTGCATGGTTCTGGATAAATTTTAACTTCAAATTTTACGGACGAAATATGGCTTGTCACTAAGTCACAGCCATATTGTATCCATCCAGCTCCCGTTCCATGGTTTAACCCTTTACCCAACAAACCGGCCAAAACCGGCCAAATAAAGCTTCAACAGCCTAAAATATCTTCGGTCTGTCTCAATAGAACCATACAAATATGGATATCATTGGAACCGGCTCCTTGACCACATTGTGATAGTTACAGTTATGCCCTGTGCCAATGCATTCTCTTATATATGCGAGTCGACCATAGGTCGCCTCGCATATATAAGAGAATGCATTGGCCTAAAAAAAATCTTTTTTTAACACTTTTTACCACTTTTCTTACATTCTTTAACAATTTTATAATTTTTAATGTGTTAAGCCAATGCATTCTCTTATATATGCGAGGCGACCTATGGTCGACTCGCATATATAAGAGAATGCATTGGCACAGGGCCCTTCTGTTGGGTAAAGGGTTAAGTGCTACAGGTCAAAGTTCTGGAGATGCATGACATATATGGAGTTTTGAATATTCATGAATTCCATATATGGAATGCACCTCCAGAACTTTGACCTGAAGCACTTAAATCACGGAACAGGGGCTGGATGAATTAAATATGGCTGTGACTAAGTTTGTTGATATGGTTTCTTTTGATGGGAAATATTTGATAAGCAGTTATGTAATTAACATCAATCTTTATTTTGATCATACAGCTTCATGTTTGCTCACATCCAAGGTTTATACAAGCATGTATGGGAATCATCAAACAAGTTCAAATGGAAGTGCTGGCTGGACATCCAGGATAGGATTAAAAATCAGATGTTATTGAGGATTGTTTCATGCTGTCAAATCGCGAGCAAGCTCACATCTCATTATAAGGTATTCCTTAGCGAATATTCAAAACGTCAGACCTGATTTGAAAATCTTAACACCTTGACTGCTGACTACAAGTTATCTTGTACTTTTTGCATGTAATTAAATGGGAGTTGGCAGTCAACGTGTTAGATGATCCCTCATGGCTTCAAACTCTGACATGTCAAATTTGAAATTTCGGGACCACATTATAACGTATTCCTTAGTGGATATTTAAATGATCCGATCTGATTTAAAAGTCGTAAAAAAATTAGATGAGTTCATGCGAGTGAACTCCGTTGGTAAAAAATTTGACCACATACTTGTGCCCTAGAGAATATTTAAAAAGTCAGACCAAAATTGGGATCACAATATAAGGTATTCCAAGTAGAGATTTAAAAGGTCAAACCTTATTTGAAAGTTATAAAATGGGCCAAAATTAGTGTTGTATATACATGCATTGTTGGAAGACATATACTAGAAATAGATCCTGCATGGTCAATTCTCAGGGATTTTTGCCTATGTGCAGAAGATAATGGGGGTCTTCAATATTTGCTGGAAAGCTATCGTAAACCGGGAGTCTCATGGCGAATCTGTGAGACTTAACCCCTCTGGTCCCAGACTACAGTAGCTGCTGTGGCTTTTAGGTTCAGTAATGTCCTAAATAATCGACTCCTTAACCACAGCAGAATTATGGGTAACTTTTCAGGATTTAGTCGGAAATATGGCTTGTTGCAATTCACTGAGAGCTTTCCGATGAATGGCAACAAGACATATTTCTGACTAAATCCTGAAATGTTACCCATAATTCTGCTGTGGTTAAGGAGTCAATTATTTAGGGCATTACTGTAGGTACCATTATTCAATGCAGGCCACAGCTGCTGGCAATGGTCAAGGTTGAGCTACATAACTAAATACCGAACTTGGTAATATGTTGATAGAATTAGGCCTAATGTTCCCATATCTATTAACCCAACTTTATATATTTGAAATATTCTTTTGCTCTAATGATATGTGCAGGTCATTTGATATCCAAGCTAAAAACATCCAGTCAACAAGCCTGAAAACAATGGTTCGGCCACTGTCATTGACTGACGAAAAACACCTAAATATTCAGTACAAATCTATTTGCGCCTGTCATCTTGACTGGCACCATTTGTGTGACGAGCTTGTTTTTAAAATCCTGCATGTTTTCAAACTATAGTAACCCACGTGTTTATTTATTTTCATAAATTAAATTTAGCGACTAGTAACTGTGCATGCTCGACTTCTTGTTCTAATTCGGCAACTTCCGTCCTGTTGTAGACATCTACCACCCGACGTGAGTCACGTGACGCCAATATATAATACACTTGTCAAAACTCGGAGCCTACCGAGGTGTGCCGAATGCACAAACTGTTGAGAGAAAAATGTTTGTTGAACCACTGGTTGAACACCCATCATGAGAGATTACATTTTCTCCACTCCCAAAAACAAATAAAGAACACACAATGACCTCTATCCCCCATATTTATCATACACAGTCGATGTGAGTTATACGAAAAAATATATGTAAATGGACACGCAATAGCAATTAAATTCCGGGCGGAAAAATAATGCGGAATTGTTGCTATTCTTAGTTAACTGGGAAAGACATGCACAGTACAAGATTAAGCTACAGCGACCTTGGCGGATGTAGCTTGGGACATTCAAATGCGGACATCCCATCATTGCCAGCAATCTCGATTATGACCAATATCAAGCGGACATGGCTGTGTCATGTTAAAGATGGGCTATCTCTTTGTAAACATGTGTTATATAGTTACCGGGTATAACATATTAGATATGAAACGAAGACCCCTTTCCAGAAATGCTTCTATGGATTAATATTGATTATATTTAGAATATTTTCTGGTCTAAAAAGGTGTGCATGTTTAACAAATGAACAATAGTGGTTACCAGAAATTTTATTGCGTAATTTTGTCACAAATAAAGGTTAAATAGACTCATTATCACTTATAAATATGTAATAAAACAATACAAACAATCGATCTGGGACATTTGATGTTCGAGCTTAGCTATTGAAACACCCTAATGATCTCTATCGCTATATGTTATTGCCTGAATGGTCTGTTCTAATAATAGAACAATAAAGTGTCTCACTTAATCATCTTATTTTGTTATAAAATATTCGAAATAAAATCAATATTAAGTGATAGAAGCGTTTCCGGACATTGGTCTTCAATACATATTTATTATTTTATACCCACGAGACTATTTAAAAATTGTTATATGAAGAGATAACTCATCTTTAAGATAACACAATATACAGTAATGCCCTAAGTTATCGACTCCATAACCACAGCAGAATTATGGGTAACTTCTCACTGAGAGCTTTCCGATGAATGGCAACAAGCCATATTTCCGACTAAATCGATTACTTAGGGCATTACTGTACCTTTTCTGCAAATCGAGCGTTATTCTGCTTCCGATTCCAGAATTGCAATGAATACAAATGTCACAATATTTGAATGGGACCCAATCATCGTGTTCGAAGTTGCATTTTTTACGACTTCAATGTGTCTTCATGGGACATGTAATGCCCGTAGAAAGGTAATTCAGGTAATTATCAACGTATTTCGATACCGGGAAAAATATTAAAGCGAATATTATTGGGTGTGTTTTGGAGCGCAAATCGCCATGTGGGTTTCTACTAGTGGATTCATTGAAAAAGAAGAGAACTAAGTAGTGCAAGAATTGGTTAATTTCGTAGGACAAGACACTGCGGCTTTAAAGGCCCACTTAATTTTCGAACCCCCAGATCACATATATGAAATATATGCCATATTATATACCATTTGAAAAAACATTGTATTATCAACTTATCCGGTGTAATAAGCTGTGAACATGTTGTTTTTGTTGAGTTGAGTTGTATTATTTTCAATGGAGGGGGAATAACTCTATATTTTAAAGATAGAGTTATTCCCCTTCCATTGCAAATACATTTTTAGTTTGAATTCTGTTGCATTCTGGGAGCCATAATGGGGGAAACTTTTTATGATTTCAGATGTTTTCCATTTCTCTATAATGTTTCAGACGATTCAAATGGTGATGAATTATAGTATTTTAATCATATTTTATGTCATATTATTAAAACTGTATATCAAGGCACTATAGAAAAAAATAATCAATGACTTGAAAATTAAGTGGGCCTTTAAAGTGATGTGAAACACTCAAATAGAGATTGGAGAATAATCTTGTTCATAGAAGTTATTTTTACAAATATTATATCTAAATTGACAACACACACCATCATTCTTATATATAATTAAATGCAGTGACTGCCGATGACGAAATCGATTTCGTTAGTTTATCGCTGATAAAAGCGTCCCGATTCGAGTAGTAAATATTTACAATTTAGCGTAGTTCAAACAATGTTTTCTATGGAGTGGTATGGTCGATTTGCTTCAGATTTTCGGTGATGTTAGTTGAATGCTACATTCCTCCAGTTGGCATAGCACCTGAATACTAACATATCAGTTTCACGCACCCGATCAAGTACATAATATGTCTTTAATTACTGTCTCTGTAATTTTGTATACAGATTGTAGGTGTGAACAGATGCAGACGATTGCTTTCAGAGACTGGCCACCATTATACCGCAGACAGCATACTGCAGTCAGAACTTAGAATCTTAAAGACACTGGAATATAATGTTTCCATAGTAACGCCTCTGACATATCTGGAACATACACTGGAAATTGTTGGTACAGTATCTTTCAGAAATATATTTTGAACTGTAAGGCCAATATAAAAAAATTGCTAGATTTGAATCCCCTCCCAACCATATTTTTAGTCTCCTCCTCAAAATATTTTGGATATCTTTTATGTAAACTTTTTTATCATGCGTTATAACTGTCAAATTACATTTCAATGACCCTTTAACCCCTTTCATGACTGGAGCTTCCTGAAATTTGGTGAAAACCCTGTGCCAATGTATTCTCGTATATATGCGAGTCACCCATAGGGTACCTCACATATATAAGAGAATGCATTGGCCTAACAATATTTACCTTGATCTTGTAAGCCAGTGCATCCTATGGGAGAATCACATATATAAGAGAATGCACTGGCACAGGGTCTTTAACGCTGCACCAGCGCAGCTCCCGTCATGAAAGGGTTAATGAGACTATTTTGATCAAATTGGACGATCCAAATCACCTTGTATTATATAAGATATATTTATAGCATACTGTTTCAATATCTAGAACTGTCCATGACTATTTATGTTAGGAAGTATATAAAAAACTAAATTTGCCCTCCCGCCCCATTTTATAAAAAATCTAGCAATTTATTCATATTGGCCTTAGGGCACAGAAATTTAATTACAACAATGCCCTAAATAATCAAAGTCTAAACCACAGCAGAATTATGGGAATTTTTTTCAGGATTTAGTCGTAAATATGGCTTGTTAGTCGGGGAGCCAATAAGGTCCACCTGCACCCCCCCGATGATTACAAATAACCTTATTTTTATTGTTCCCTATGGTATCCAGATAAAGAATCCGGAATTCACCGAAAAATAAAGGTGGCCCTACTAGGTGCTAGAGCCATTTGAATCCAAGATGGCCGCCATTTCCTCTAATTCCGACCAGCTCTATTTAATCGTTGTAATAGATCGGTTGTTAGCAAAAGACACAGACAAAATATATGCCATTTGTTGGTATGATGTCCTTCTTCAAAATGACGGCAAAAAATTTCGAAAAAAATTCAAAATGGCCGCCGAAAAATGACGTCATCTGCACGAAAATAGGAAATTTAATTAATATTTCACCATATCTTCCATTTTTCTTCACATTAATCATTAGTAAATGGCACAGGTTTTGAGACAGTCATCAAGCGTGATATTATAGCGTCATTTTAAGACATTTGCCATTGACGAGGGTTCCGTAATAGATACAGAAAGAGGATTTGAAAAAGAGGGGTAAAATTTTCGATTTTTTGCAAGACGATTTTGATAGTCATTTTATCGACAAACCACACAGGCTGTTTATAGAATGTCAACAACTATGTGCTTTATTTTATTGGACGGATGTTTTACTTCAATGGGAATGAAATTGGTGTAGAAAATTTCCAAAATGGCCGCCGAAAATATGAAAAATGGTAAATATTGCCCCAGGGTGTCCTGCAATGGCTTACAAGTTGTGGTTAATATATAAAATTGGCTAATCTGTATTATATACATTGCATACTAACATGTCTGATGCACCATGGATCATTGTTTCTATTGTCACCACTGACATCACCAGAAATATTGGATTTTTCTCTCACAAACTTGACATAAATTTCGGCAAAAATTAACTTTTCAGGGTTGGAAAATTGTTTTAAGTAAAATGCAACTATCATTGGTATCAAAGGTATTTATTGTTTTGGTGTATCTTAAATGTGTCACACTACGGTGTTTATAGACCAAATTGCTCAAGATGGCTTCCAAAATGGCAACCAAATTTGTAAAATGTTAATTATTTACATATATCCCGAACATTATTCTCTGCGTTATCCGACAAGGTAGTAAATTGTGACTCACTTGGTTATTGTACGTGTTAGTCAATTAACTGACAACTACGTTCTATTATGTTTGTCCCAGTTCCGTATGGGGCATGACAAATTCATTTTAAAGTTGCAGTATGGAATTTCGCGGAGAACCTCTTTTGTGTTTCTTGCCATATTATTGAAAGGAAATGGGCAGAACTTTGAAACGGAACTGAGATGAACCATAATATGTGGCTATTCTGGTCCATTATGATAAAACATATCAACTGGATACACGGTGGATGCCAAGATGGTAGCCAGGGAGTTACTATATGATCATAGATGAGGTGAATAGGTATACAGGGAGTTATTGTATGGTCAACGGTGAGATGAGTACATGTATGTATACAATTAGTGACTGTATGATCATAAATGTAATGAATAGCTATACAGGGAGTGACTAAATGGTCATGTGTCAGGTGTATGAGTATACCCGGTGTTCCTGCTTGGTGACGTGTAGGTCATGTGTAGGTTATACGGGTATACACATGTGTTGCTATATGGTCATGGGCGAGGGGTATGTGTATATAGCGAGCGGCTATATGGGCATGGATGATGTGCATATGCATACATGGAGTGAATATACTGACATGGCTGGGGAGTATTAGTATATCTTGAGTGGCTATTCTGCTATGGTGTGACAAATAGGGATACGGGGAGTGACATGGCCAAGGGTGAGGGGGGGGGGGGGGGGGGGGGGGGGGTGCAGGTGGACCTTATTGGCTCCCCGACTATGTTGCCATTCATCAAATTGCAACAAGCCATATTTCCAACTAAATCCTGAAAAATTACGCCCATGGTAATTCCAACAAAGAGCCATAACTCTGGTGAAATTTGACAGGCAGAACCCAAATTCGAACTTGACCTGTATTTTGAACTAGTAAACTCACATACCAAATTTCATTCCATCCAGTTGAGACTTAAATTACTAAAGTTATTATCCGGCAACAAAAACTCACATCAGCGATGCTCTTGTCAATATTCAGAGGGTATATAGACAACACCTCAGATTAGCGTGAAAGATCAATGAAATCAGGAAACTGTATGTAGCCCTCAAGCTGAGGTGTCAACGTTTTATCTCAAGTGGTTATTATACTTCGAGCACCAATGTTTGGTTTAGGCCAGAAAAACAAAATAGTTCGTTTATCATGGAAATTTAGCCTTGTACCCAGAGAACCTGCATCTCTTAAATATTTATGACCTGCCAAATATATGAATACTGCCTCATCACCAATTCATATCATAGAACCCTTAATTTCAAAAGTTAGCAACGTGCAACAATGCTTTATTTCTATAAAAATTAATCACCATTTCACAAATCATTATACCCCATCCCAAAAAAATGGGGGGTATACTGGATTACATGTGTTTGTCCATCTGTCCTTCTAGCCATGTGTCCATCCATCCGTCCGTCTGCTTATATATCTCAACCGTGTGTGATTGTATCTCAATGAAGTTTGGTATGCAGGTTTGTCATCAGGAGGGCTTTCAAAAGAGGGTTCATTGACATTGACACTTTTCACATTTTCCGTTCAAGAGTTATTCATCTTTGTTTATTTGAAAATGTTGGATTTCTGTCCGTCTGCTCATATATCTCAATCATGGGTTATCGGATCTCGATGAAATTTGGTATGCAGGTTTGGCATCATGAGGGCTTTCAAAAGTAGGTTCATTGACATTGTTCACATTTTCCGTTCAAGAATTATCCCTCTTTCTTTATCTGAAAATGTTGGATTTCCGTCCATTGTTTGTTAGAATTGTCTAGTAATTTGTTCGTTCATCACATTTTTTTTCTCACAATTTGGTTTCTGACCTGCCCATATTTCAATTTTCACAATGGGGCGTATCCCAGCACCCGTGGTGCAACCTCTTGTTCTTTTTATATACCAATTCATGTATATTCCATATCAATACCAATCCTGCCCATGCAGACCCTGTTGAATAAATTTTGGTGGGTGCAGCTCAAGTCTGAGTTTAGTGTGCCTGTCATTTGCAGAATGCGGTCCCGAGAGGGTGAATTTAGTGATGCTATCCCGCATAGCAGGCTAGCATCACTAAATTCATCCTCTGGGGACCTCATTCTGCTTCGGCCTCATCTTCTCTGGAAAAGTTTCTTTAATTATTATAAAATTTCTATAGAAACTTCTTCACATAGATTCTGTTTCTTTTTTAGTTTAGTTTCTCTATATCCCCAAATTGGCAGATGGCACATTGCATAATCGAGGTTCCCAATTGGTGTACATCACAATATTCACCATTTGGGAACTTCAATCTGAGTCTATGTCACCCATAGCAGGTGAGCCAATGCAGAATGTGGTCCCCAGAGGGTGAATTTGGTGATGCCAGCCCACTATGCAGGATAGCGTCACTAAATTCACCCTCTGGGGACCTCATTCTGCGAATGACATGCACAAAAACTCAGACTTGGTGCGGCTCATGAAGTTTCCTTCTCTCCATGAGTAATACTGTATCCACATAACTGTGCAACTGAAGTTATAAAGCTACATAATACGTACTGTATATTCTTTGAGATATCCGCCGTCCCATGCAATTACAAATTCTTTCCCACAGTTTGTCATTTTGTCTGGCATCCCATCCCGTTTGCCACGTCCCTGCATCTGTGACATACATGTATTTGATAAATTGTTATTCATACACAGCTGTTAGTGAGCACCTGATGATTACCTGTTTACAAATTAAGGGTTCTTGGAGATGATGATAATTTGGGATGTGATTGCTGACTATATCCTTAAAACTTTCAGGCCAAAAAGTTTGGCAAAATTAATTTTCTTTGGCCATTTTCCCAAAAATTGGTCATTATCCAATTTGGCCACCGACAGCGTGATCTTGGTGGCATTAAGGCCAATATAAAAAAAATTGCTAGATTTACATCCCATCCGACCCTATTTTTAGTCCCCTCTGCAATTTGTTTTTTTTTTCTATTTGAATATCTTTTATGTAAAAAAAAATTTCATGTCTTAAAGGTACTCAATCCGATCAGACGCTCCTAAATTACTATTTCTTTGGCTTCGGTGATAAAAAAATATTT
The DNA here is from genome assembly GCA_032622095.1 of Siphonodentalium dalli. Lineage (NCBI taxonomy): Eukaryota > Metazoa > Mollusca > Scaphopoda > Gadilida > Siphonodentaliidae > Siphonodentalium > Siphonodentalium dalli. Next base: position 84,423,724 of record CP136063.1, on the reverse strand, counting down.
GATTCAAGTCGAGCAACCCACCCATCAGATATCAATTTTTGAAGTTTGTTTGTGTAATAATATATGGCCCAGAAACACATGGTCAAGCAGAGGGTCTCAGACAAAATTGCGGATGAAGATGGATAACTCTAAAATCAAGTGGTAATATGGTAAAATTTCGTGATACTTTAGTGATAATACGGCCATATTTTGTTGAACAAAATGTTGATAAATAACAAGTTTTGGGAAATTTAATACCATAGCTGACAGTGGTTGGCATTATTTTGTTGCAATAAATCAATTCTGATAACTAAAGCGTATTTTTTTAAAGAAATGTTGTTGTTGTTGTATCTTGATGACCATCTGATCAGATTGAGTACCTTTAACTATCAAATTGCATTTCAATGATCCATTAATCAGTATATTTTGATCAAATTGGACAATCTAAATCACCTTGTATTATATCTGACAGGATACTGCTTCAAAATCTAGAACTGCCCATGACCATTTATGTTGGGAAAATTAAATATAAAAAATTAAATTTGCCCCCACCCTGACCCATTTTTCTAAAAAAGTTGGATGTAAATCTAGCAATTTGTTATATTGGCCTTCCATAAAACTAAAACATAATTGACATGATGTGTCACAGAGAATTTCTCTTTTATTCACAGGTCACAACTATCCTGGAACTGAAGTTAACATGTTGTATGATGTGTCACAGAAAGTCCTTGATATGGTGTATTGTGATCATACAGAAATCTATAAGCGAATATACCAGTTCACATCCTGTAAATACTCGGTGTCCACCAGCGACAGGTAAACATAATTACCTATTGGGTACTAATCACACTTCATCCATTTTGCTTGACATCAATTGTCTAAAGTACTTCATGGTTGATGTTCAGATGACATCAATATATCTTGAGTATATTGGAATATTGATTTGGTGTATTAATATTGTTAATGTTTGAAATGACAATCGATCATTTTGTAAATATGCTTATTTGGAACTTTTGTCTGAACAACCTTGCTACAAATGACCTAGTTCCTAACTGAAACACACTATTCATTGATAATGTTAAAGACCCACTTAATGATTGAGTCCCCGATTATTTCTATACAGAATAAAAAGGCGACTGAAAGTCTTTCTTGTTAATGCCTTGTGGCTGTAATTTAAGAAGCGAAGAGTGAAGATGCACTTTATCTATCTTCCTTTGTCCTGATGAAGATAAACAGTTATCAAATGTGCTAGGCCATTAAAAGGATATTGCAATGATTGAGAGCCTCGCTGGAGGACCATCCTCGCTTTTATTTCTTTCCTTACTTTACCTATAACTTAATGTTACATTCGCTACTTTTATTTATTTTTTTCTTAGTAATTCCAAGATAAAAGGGCAAATTTGGTACAAATTGGAAAACATATTCCCAGAACTAATTTACAGCCCATGGGTACACAGGGTACACATGGTTACTTCCGGTTAATTTACCTATTAGTTCATGTTATATTGGGTACTTTTTTTTTCTTTTTAGAAATTTCAAGATACCAGGGTACATTGGGTACAAATTAGAAAACATATTCCCGGAACATAGGGTACATGTGGTTAATTCTGGTTACTTTGCCTATAAGTTATTTTTACAATGGGTACTTCCATTTTTATACGCCCTTTTGAAAAAAGGTCGTATTATGTTATCAGTCTGTCCGTCCGCCTGTCGCACCGTCTGTCTGTCTGTCCGTCTGTCTGTCCGTTAACATTTTTGGTTTCCGATCGATAACTCCAGTTTGGATTATTTGATCTGAACCAAAGTTGGTATGTGTATTTCCCAGCTAAAGATACAGGCCAAGTTCGAATATGGGTTCCGTCCAGTTATTTTTACATGAGTTACGGCCCTTTTTCAATTTAGAATTTGATCATCTGATAAAATTTTTGGTTTCCAACCGATAACTCCAGTTTGGATTATTTGATCTAAACCAAAGTTGGTATGTGTATTTCCCAGCTAAGATACAGGCCAAGTTCGAATATGAGTTCCGTCCAGTTATTTTTACATGAGTTATGGTCCTTTTTTTACTTAGAATTTGACCAATTTCATAACATTTCGGTTTCCGACCGATAACTCCAGTTTCGATTATTTGATCTGAACCAAAGCTAGTATGTGTATTTCCCAGCTAAAACTACAGGCCAAGTTCGAATATAGGTTCTGTCTAATTATTTTTACATGAGTTACGGCCATTTTTCGACTTAGAATTTGACCGCATTTTGGCATTGAAATTAGGGGTAAATCAGATTTTCTTCAAATGTAAGCTCCAAGTATTATATTATTTTGCGGTAGTACAATTCGAAATGTCTAAAGGGCGTATTTTGCCACGCACTAGCGATGCTCTTGTTTGTTCTTATAAATCTCAAGGTACCAGGGTACATTGGGTACAAATTATAAAATCTGCCATATATGATCTAGCTCTGGGTTTAATATAATTTGCCCTTGGCCATTATAACCATAACGAATATCCACAATACTTATTTGATAGACTGGACTCATGATTTATTTCACCCAATTAAAAATTCCCCAATATTATTTTATCACTGCCCAAAAGACCATCTTAATTGACAATAAATCTAGTACATTGTTGCATTACAGTAACCAGATCGACATGGTGAAGGCGGACTATATGCTGCTGTCGGTGTCCGTGATAACAACTGCTTGTTATATCACAGATCAAAGCAGAACTGACAAGGTACTAGCACCACCGCTCTAATTCCTTCACTCAATTATAATACACATAGTACAATTGTAATGTTCCATTCTTCATTATTCGACAACCGTCAATATATAAGCAAATGCATTGTATTCAACATAAACACAGCCATATAAAAAATACATATTGTTCTATACCACATGCTGAATATAAGCCGGAACTTTTTGTGTTGTCATTGTCGCCATGCAATAGCGATTACGTAAATTTCGTCAACTATACCAGGGTTCCCACTAGAGAGGCAGTGCCAGGGTCCCTTTTTGGGACCCTTTCCCCTAGCCCAAATTTCCCCTCCAACATATTCCCATATCCGATCTACAGATTTAAGCCTACGGTAATGCCCTAAAAAGGGGGCATTATTCTACGTACATCACCTGTGTATCTACCACTAAATAAAACCAACAGGGAATGATATTAAATGAAGATAATTTTATTTTTGGCTAAAGCTGACCACATTTTCCAGAAAAAATAATTATGTTCAGGATGTTGGATTTTTTATATGAACATCCCATCCAAATAAATAATAGACCATTCCAATGTTTACCTTTTTTCACTAAGTTGGAGAATCCATTCAGCATATAAAGGGTTAATGTTAATGTTAGTTTTCTTCTGAGGCAATACATTTATGATTTCAAGGAGTTCTTCCGAGACATATAGACTGCATATAATACCAATAAAAAAATTGCTAGATTTATATCCCCTCCCGACCCTATTTTTAGTCCCCTCATTTTTTGTATTTGGATATCATTTATGTAAAGTTTTTTCTCATGGCATAACCATCAAATTACATTTCAATTAACCCATTAAAACCAGTCCATTTTGATCAAATTGGACAATCTAATTTACCCTGTATTATATAAAATAGGATATTGCTTCAATAGCTAGAACTGTCCATGTTATTTAAGTCAGAAAGAATAAAAGATAAAAAATAATATTCGCCCTCCCGCCCCATTTTTCAGAAAAAGTTGGAGGTAAATCTAGCAAGTTATTTATATTGGACTAAAGGTATTTCATGTATTTATAAAGTTATTTTAGTCACCAGAATAAAATGAGAGTGATCTATCACTAGGCCTGAACTAAACACTGATGATTACGAATCAATTTAACCCTTTCTGGTTTCTGGATTCTCCCACTCAGTTACAAAAGTATACATTGGAATGGTTTATTATTCATCTGGAGGGCTTTTCAAGAAAAATAAGCAGACGACAGATAATACAATTACAAAAGGAGTCCTATTTATTGGAGGGAAATGTTCAGATAATAAGTTCAACAAACGACCTATTTTCATTTGTTGAACTTATTTTCTGAACATCTCCTAAGTGATAACTACTCGTCAATGAGTATTTAGCATAGAAAGGGTTAAAATGTTTTGTAATGTGAGATACAATGATATACAACATGGGTCAATTCTAGACTTCTGTTTGTCTGTCAGCTTGCTATATCTGTTTACATTGCACATCGTCTGACATCGTCTGACACCTCCATTGATTTTTGGGTAAACAATGGTCAATGATTTGTGCGCCCCATAACAGCTATTTGTTTCGTTGCTGTTTTGGATTGGGAAGATCATTTGTTTCAGTGACATCCCTTTTATCTCTTCACATTTTAATAACGAAGAGACATGTTTACTTGTTACGAAGACCCCATTCATTATAATTTACATACCACATACTCTGATCCCTCAATTGATTTTTTTCTGTATAGATCTGTTTTCAGTAAGTGCTAAGGTTTCGTCACACACATTGTTGTGACATAAATATTCTGAGCAAAATATTGACAAAATCAGTGTAAATGTATCAACGAAAAAATAAAAACAAAAAACGTTTGTTTCAATTAAGGTTATGCAGTTAATATAACAAAAATTTTAAAGACAAATTCTATAACTCTTGTCAAGAGTTATTTCTTATAATTTAATCTGTCATTTGCAGTTGAACCACCATACTGTGTACACCCATAACTAAGCCTGGGGGGGGGGGGTGCCCAATGAATTTTTTTTACACAAAAAGTTAGGACTGAGCTTACCTTTAAGAACCCCCACATGCAAAATCTCAGTTTGCACTCATAGTGCTAAACTAATGTCATGTTTTATATCAATCATGATGTATATTATTTTATTTAATGGAAATAATTTGTTTTGTGTGTTATATAAATATTCAAAATAAGACACAAAGATCATCTTATATATTGTAATACAGCATTTTTTGAAACACAATTGGGCAGGTAGTATTAATGAGTTTGAAATATAAATTTTTGTCATCTTCATTCAGAGTTGACCTGAGTTCAATGTATGCTTGCCCTCTAAGTTCTAAAAATGGGGGTGGGCTTATCTATGAGGACCACCCCATGATACATAGACTGCATGGGCTTATCCTCAGGGATGGACTTACTGACGGGTATATACAATAAGTAGAAGATAGAAGTAAAATGAGTTATAAACTCTGATATTGTTTCCACCCTGAAAATGACCAGTTTGTTATATGGATATACCTGTGAATCTATACAGAAATTTCAAGGAAGAGATGCACCATCTTTAATCTGCAAGCCCGAATTTAGTGTGTCTGACATTTGCTGAATGAGGTCCACAGAGAATGTGAATTTACTGACGCTATCCTGCACAGCGGGCTAGCATTACCAAATTCACCCTCTGGGATCCTCAACTGCTAATGGAGACCTAGGATCAGATTGAAGTTCCCCAGTTGAAGTTGGTGATGTTCACTCATTAGTCCCCTCGATTATGCATTTTATCTTCTGCAAATTAGGGGATATAGAAACTCAACAGAAGGGAAAAAGTTACTAAAAACAATGTTAATTTGAGACTGTATAGATGCTTCCCCGCTGTGCTGCATATAATATCACTAAATTTACCCTCTAGGGACCTCAATGCAGGCTTTTTAATCTGCCTATATTTCAGATGATCAGAAGACTATCACAAGTGTGCAAGGTTTCAAAAGAAGACATCATTGATTTCTCCACTGTTCTGGTCCAACTTATTATGGAGAGTAATGGATGAAGGTACATGTACATGGTGTAGGTCCACAGATCATGCAATGAATCTCTACTCTGGCTATGCCTGTAGAGATCACATTCCACCTGTTCAAAACCGGGGAACTTTTGATTTTATGACCTGTTCTGGCAGGGGACTTTTTAACTGTGAACAAACAATGCAGGGAAATTGAGGGAATATATTTATTTGTTAATACTTGTTCCTTAGTAATCTATTTCACAGAAGGAGTGGTCCTAGCTCAAGATTGCATGATTTTTTGTGAGCCGATATTGCAATAAATATTGAATTGATTAATTACCCATGAGAAATTCCATGATTGTAAGCGACACAAAGCAACATCCATTCACAAAAGTCACGTATATCATGCAATCTCAAGCTGAAACCTTCACTTACTGTGAAATAAATTGTAAAGGAACAAGTATTAAAGACATATTATGGACTTGTTCAGGTCCATGAAACTGATAATTTAGTATTCAGGCGCTATGTCAACTGGAGGAATGTAGCATTCTAATAATGTCACCGAGAATCTCAAGCAAATCGACCGTACCACTCCGTAGAAATCATCGCCTGAACTACGAGCAATTGTAAATATTTACTTCTCCATTCAGGATGCAACTATCGACAGTAAACAAAGGCAAATGACTGCATTTAATTCGTATATAATAATGACAGTGAGTGTTTGTCAATTTCGATATAATATTTGTAAAAATAACTACTTTGAGTAAGATTATTCACCACTTCTATATGATCACCCTACCGGAGTTTTTCACATCACTTAACGAATATATCACCTGCATTGTTTTTTCGATGTAACAAAAACTGTCAGAACATCAAAAAGTTCAGAGGTTTAAACTGATGGAGTATGATCTATAGGGGCGTAGCCAGAGTAGAGATTCATGACATGATCAAGTAGGTGCCATGACACCAGGGTCCGCGCTGGACCAAAATTTACTGTTGCCAAATGAAAATATTTTTTACCAAATTCTTTTAGAATTTGCCAAATGCTCTCCCTGATAGTATAATTTTCTGCAACATTGAGTCTTATTTTGTGGTTTATCACACGACAATAAACCAATCACGGAGCAATAAAATTGTAGTGGGGTCGCTTCACCAGAAGGGCACATTACAAGCGGATTAGCTATGTAAACACCCCCACCACAGTAAATACGGGTAATCCCTTCAACCACCGACACCAATGCTATCAGGTTAATTGCATCTTAATAAAGGTGTTAACTTTTCCTTGGCCTTATAAAACACCACTAATATGATTGTGAGAGTTTCCTGAAATGAATGCTATTGATTGACCAATATTTTTCAACTTTCTTGAGGAATTAAAAAGTTACTTGCCAAAACTTTTGCCAAATGAAAATATTTTTTGCCAAATGTGAATTATTTTTGCCATTGGCAAATTTGGCAAGTGGCAGCGCGAACCCTGCATGACACCAGTCTCCATACACCATGATGCAGCTGTGATGCAAGAACTGACACTATAATTATGTGGAGTGAGAGCCTGTTTGATTCACTTTGGAACAGAGTCCCTCCAGGCCTCATAATATACATGGTGCCTGAAATTTGCAGAATGAGGTCCCCAGATGGAGAATTTAGTGACCCTACCCCACACAACAGGCTAGCATAACTAAATTCACCCTCTGGGGACCTCATTCTGCTTAGGCCTCATCTCCTCTGGAACATATCTTTATCATAAAATTAACAAGTTTTTTTAGTTTCTTTAGAGACTTCTTTAAAATAATTTTTTTAGATTAGTTTCTCTATATCCAAAAATTGGTAGACAACACAATGCATAATCGAGGTGCCCAGTCACCATCGGGGGAACCTAAATCTTAGTCTAGGTCTCCCATAGCAGAAGAGACCATGCAGAATGAGGTCCCCAGAGGATAATTTTGTTGTGACGCTAGCTGGCTGTGCGGGATAGCATCACTAAATTCGCCCTCTGGGGACCTCATTCTGCAAATGTCAAGCATCATATTTTGAGGCCTGAGTCCCTGAAACGAATTTTGGACAAGCCTTGAAATAGTGTGTCTGTCATTTACAGAATTAGCTCCCCAGAGGGTGAATTTAGTGACACTACCCCACACAGCGGGTTAGCATCACTAAATTCACCCTCTGGGGACCTCATTCTGCTTCGGCTTCATCTTCTGGGAAGAATCTATTGTTTTTCAAATTTGCCTAGTTTTAGTTTATTTTTCCCTTCTGTTCAGTTTCTATATCCCCTAATTTGCAGAAGATATATGCACAATCAAGGTGAATAATGGGTGAAAATCACAAACTTCAACTGGGGAACTTCAATCTGATCCTGGGTCTCCCATAGCAGTTGAGGCTTCAGCAGAATGAGATTCCAAGAAGGTGAATTTTGTGATGCTAGCCCGCCATGCGAGATAGTATCACTAAATTCACTCTCTGGGGACCTCATTCTGCAAATGACAGACACACTATTTCTAGGCTTGATTTTGGGACCATATACAGTAATGTCCTAAATAATCGACCCCTAAACCAGAGCAGAATTATGGGAAATTTTTCAGGATTTAGTCGAAAATATGGCTTGCTGCCATTCAATCGGAAAGCTCCGATGAATGGCAGCAAGCCATATTTCCGACTAAATCCTGAAAAATTTCCCATAATTCTGCTGTGGTTAAAGGGTCATATACTTTGGGCATTACTGTAAATGAGAACTGTTTTGTCGGAAACACTGGCTTATCGGATCTGTATTAAATTTAATATGGAGGTTTGCCATCAGGACTGCTTCAAAAGAGAGCCCAATGACCTTGTTCGTAGTTTCAGTTCTAGAGTTATCCTTCTTTGCTTATAGGGGGAGATGGTTTTCTCTCTCTCTGCCTGAGTGTTTCAGCCATGTTTGGATGTTCTCTATCACATGACTTTCAGTGAACTGATCATTTCCCATTTTTAGCTCAACTTAACTAAGTAATTTTGAGCTATTGCCATGGGTTGTCATTCTTGTGTCCATCTGTGCCACCATCCATCTGTCAACAATTTCCTTTTGCACACCCTACAGAACACAACCCTCATCCAATCATCAGCAATGTCATATATTGAATAAATTGCAACAAATTATATTGACATTTTATTCTTAGTCTGCAATCAAATTTTAATTTAGTCTTGGTCCATGATTTTTTATTGAAATTTCTCAGCCATGGCTTATTGGATCTGAATTGAATTTAATGTGGAGGTTCGCCACCAGGACTGCTTAAAAAAAGGGCCCAATGACCTTGTTCGCAGTTTCCGTTCTAGAATTATCCTTCTTTGCTTAGGCCAAAAAAAAAAGTTTTCCGGGCAATTTTTTTTTCAAATCAATGAGGGAGGGAGGGTTTTATTTTTTATTTTTTATTTTTTTCTGCGCATACCATACTGACCCGGGTTTAGGCCCAGGGGACCTTTGTTTTATTTGAGCTCAAAAACCCAAGTGGGCTTAAACTCGGATATGGCCCTTTGCAAACCAAAAATCCAAAGAAATCGGGACAGTAAAACTGATGAAATATATGAAAGCCGATCTAACGCCGAGTATCGGGAAATATACCCGGCTTCCAGATTAAGTAAAGGTAAGTATAAGTTACTTTGAGAAAGTAATTTTTCAATTAAATGTGAATATTAAAATATTATAATAACACTTCCAGTCATGTTCCCATAAATGACACTATTTGTATTAAAGCAGTGTGGGTTATCGGTAAATCCCATATCTATAGTCTAGCTATACTATAGTTTATATCAATGTTCAGACTTAATCCGATTAAGATAATAATAAACCCGGCGCTTTATTCGTGACACGTTGTCCACATAGAGGATGTTACAATAGCGACTAATTGCATGTTTAACAAAAGCCAGTGAGTGTAATTAATTAACAGTAATGACAAAAGACATGACGATGTATTTCTGCTAAAACATATGAAAAAGCACGTGTTTTAATATTTAGAGTTATCGATCCTAAACTGTTTATACTGTAAAATGTCAACAAAATGCAGTTTAAAAATGTTAATGTCGATAACCTTTATTTTGGTTTTGAGTGTATAACGTTGACGTAGTTTGGAAGACATGGTTTTTGAATGACAAGTTCCCCTTCTGCCCATTATTATACCCACTGTGTGTTTACATAACCAGGAAGCCAGTTCTTTGTGTTTGGCCACCTGTAGGAACATACCGACGTCACTGAACACGAAAGATCTGTTTTTACAGTACCATTGTTAACAGGTGCATTGTGCACGTGCATGGCTATTTGAAGCGATTCATGTTTACCGCGTTCTCATCTATACGCCGTTAGCGATTGGGTTCTTTTGTATTTGATGTCTGTTAACGATTGGTTTCCCCAGGAAGTATAATTGAATAAACAAATTAGATTTTAAGATTCACTTTATTTTATTTTATTGAATATTCTCACTTGCCTACGAAGTATAATTTTCCGTTTTTAATATAAATATTATATTTCTCGAGTTCGTCAATCTGTTTTGCTGATAGCAAATATTTACTTACCACCGCTGAAATTGAACAAAATTTGGGGTGGGCCTAAACTCGAATATACCCCTGTGCATGGAATTTGATCAAAAGATATGGGTGGGCTTAAACACGGCCATGGGCCTTGAGCCGGGTCAGTACGGTAGTAAGCATGGACAAAGATACCTTCCTCTGTCTAGTAATAACCAGAAATGTAGAGGGAACTGTTATGCATATAAACTCATTTAGTCTTATATAAAAATGACATTGTACTACCAGTGTATGACTGGCATTACCTAACATTATATAATGCCCCTGACATTAACTACTGTTATTGTTGTCTAAAAACTGATACCTCCCCATTCTAATATGTGAACCTGAATTAAGTCCTGTGCCTTTCAATTGTATAAAGTTACAATTAGTGTAAGTTGTTCACAATGACTAATTGTAAGAAGAGCATGAGGATCAGCTAATCATTTTCTTAATTATAGTCATCTACTTCATGTTGTAAGCCTGCAAGTCACTTTTTAACACATTACATGTTAGAGCCTAATGCACACTAATATTCAACACATATCTACTATGGACATGTTGATAAAATCCACAAAGTTTTTTTGTCATAACATCAGGCATTGCAATAAAAAGGCCAAATGCGGCCCTTTTTATTCAATGCGGCGGGGCCTGAGAACCAGAATTTTTTTTTGTGGCCTTATAGGGGGAGATGGTTTTCTCTCTCTCTCTGCCTGAATGTTTCAGCCATGTTTGGATGTTCTCCATCACAATGACTTTCAGTGAACTGAACATTTTCCTATTTAGAGTTATTTTAAATTTTTAGCTCATCTTGACAAAGTAAATTTGAGCAATTGCTATTGAGATGTGAGCCTCCTATTTTGACCGAATTTCGTTGAAAAACATGGCCGCAAGTGGTCATCTTGGAATTTACTCTTTGTATGACTAAATCCTTTGGCACACCCTACAGACCACATCCCTCATCTGATCATCACCAAACTTCAAATGGATCTTCCTGGTCACCTCTTGTTTATTTTCCTTCTTCTTTATCATTCTATTCATTACTTAGATGGGAGCCTCCTATTTTCACAGAAATTCATTAAAAAACATGGCCGTTTGCAGCCATCTTGGAATTTATTCTTTGTAGGTCAAAATCCTTTGGTGCACCCTACAGACCACATCCCTCATCCGATCATCACCAAACTTCATATGGATTTTCGGGGTGACCTCTAGTTTACTTTCCTTCTTCTCTATCATTCTAATCATTGCTCAGCAAAAAATTAACTCCTTCACAAGTTGAGCTACAGTGTCATTGACACGTACTTTCATTTAATTTTGCTGGCACGATTGTGATCACCTGTAGATGGGAGCTATCAAATTTGAATGATTTTCTATGAAAAACATGGCCGCTGTCGGCCATCTTGAATTTTACTTTCTTTGTATGACTAAATCCTTTGGCACACCCTACACAGGCCACAAACCTTATTCGATAGTCACCAAACTTCATATGGATCTTCGGGGTGTTGTATAGATGGGATAGGGCCCTGCGAAGCTTCGAAAATTCGATTTGGTGTCAACATCATGATCAGATTCAAGATCGATACCGAATCGGCTCTCCGATATGTATATTTTCGAATTGGCCTATTCTTTCCCAACAAATAATTTTTGTATTTATGGAGCTCAATTGCCGCATTGTACCATGTTTTCCCGCATGGAGGTCTCTCTAGTGTCGCATATGATGTAATTTAGAGTTTACACGTCCATTCGCAGTCCGTCGCCCTTTCATGGATGTCAGTACGTGTAACACTGGTGGTTCTTGCATGGACAATGCTGGGGTAAAATACAGTATATAAGGGACTATAATCACTATATGCAGGTCAAAATTCAAGACATAGCTGCGATTTATATAATTTTATGTAGTTAGTGTTAATAGTTTTACAACCATTCATACCTAATGTATGTTGCCAAGTTTGTTTTGCGTGACTTGCGTCATAACTATGCTAGTTTCATATTAATACATTTTAATCCCCCATGCTGTTAGTATCCAACAATCAACCTATATTAACATGTTAAGGCTAAAACGCACATTATCATTATATAGAATAGAGTTACCTCCCGTCAAAAGGAATGCATTATTACAAATTATAGTGTTTTAATCTTATTTTATGTCATAGATTGTTATTAAAACTGTATATCAAGGCACTATAACAAAATAATCGGTGACCTTTATAATGTTTCAATTTGCCAGCAGATGGGTGTTTGCATGTGTTCAAGCACCCATGGTGCAACCTCTTGTCTGACATTGATATTCAAGAAATATAGATTAACCCTTTCGTCATGAGCTGCTCTGGTGCAGTGTTAAAGACCTTGTGCCAGTGCATTCTTTTATATATGCGAGTCTCCCATAGGGAGCTTCGCATATATAAGACAATGCACTGGCTTACAAGGTCAAGGTAATTATTGTTAGGGCAATTCATTCTCTTATATATGCGAGGCTCTCTATGGGAGATGTTTTTGCAAAATTTCAGGGAGCTCTAGTATTTGAAGGGTTAAGAAAAATATAAAAAGGTGTCAACTAGATCATCTGTCCTTGAGTAATGTCCTATATAATTTGTATATGCGAGGCTCTCTATGGGAGATGTTTTTGCAAAATTTCAAGGAGATCTAGTCATTGGATGGGTTAAGAAAAATATAAAAAGGTGTAAACCAGATCATCTGTACTTGAGTAATGTCCTGTATAATTTGAGGCCCAATGAACCAAAATATTTGAATGACATCCGTGACAGCATGACCACAATTAGTGGGTGGTAATAATCAGCCTGTACCTGGTAATTGGGCATTTACTGTTGGAATTCATATAAAGTGCAGTGCCTACATAGCATAAATCAATAGTCTTTTATACTTGCATGTTATACTCAGTTGTTTCCTTGTCGTGAACTATTAAAGTACTTTCCGTCAGTTCTTTATGATGTATATGAACTATACGAGCCATTGTTAGTCTAATAGAGTATTACACGGAATGGTTTGTATTGAAACACTGCAAAAGCAACATTTTGTATATGATAATTCAGTTGTAGCCAAGGACATGGAGGCAAACAAGTGCACCTCCATGAAAACAAATAAATTAACCCTTTACCCAACAGAATGGCCCTGTGCCAATGCATTCTCTTATATATGCGAGTCGACCATAGGTCGCCTCGCATATATAAGAGAATGCATTGGCCTAACACATTAAAAATTATAAAATTGTTAAAGAATGTAAGAAAAAATGGTAAAAAGTGTTAAAAAAAGATTTTTTTTAGGCCAATGCATTCTCTTATATATGCGAGGCGACCTATGGTCGACTCGCATATATAAGATAATGCATTGGCACAGGGCATAACTGTAACTATCACAATGTGGTCAAGGAGCCGGTTCCAATGATATCCATATTTGTATGGTTCTATTGAGAGACCGAAGATATTTTAGGCTGTTGAAGCTTTATTTGGCCGGTTTTGGCCGGTTTGTTGGGTAAAGGGTTAAAGTGGTGCTATTTTGACCTCCCTTCCTCCTTGATAGACTGTAAAAAGAGAGGCAGCTTCCCTTGCTCCGGGTGTCCCTTACAATGTACGAGTCAGTGTTAGAAACCTTGAAATGGTTGGTACTCAAAACACCGCAACAATAATATTATATCATCATATCATATAAACAAATGATTCGCAGCAACTTGCATTGCATATATATTTTGTCCCAGAATATAGTTTAAAGCACCCTATTAACCATTCCATGACTGGAGCTTCCTGAAATTTTGAGAAAACCCTGTGCCAATGGATTGTCTTATATCTGTCCAAATACATTGGCCTAACAATATTTACCTTCACCCTGTAAGCCAGTGCATTCTCTTTTATATGCAAGGCTCTGTATCGGAGACTCGCATATGTAAGAGAATGCACTGGCACAGGATCTTTAATGCTGCATCAGTGCAGCTCCTGTCACAGCACTAGTCTTGTTAAAACTAGACTTGAGTTTAATTTCAATCTTACTTAGGTACTCTCATGGCTAAAATTATTTTAAAACGGGAGGTGTGCGCACCAGCGAAGTGCTTCATATCACTTTAAAGGGTAAATCCGACTTGATGGTCATCATCAGATTCCAACAAAATATTTTTTTTGAAATGCCGCTTCAGTTATCAGAATCATTTAATTGCTCAAAAATAATGCTAACCGCACTCAACTATAGTATAAAATTGCCCAAAACGTGTTATTTATCAACATTTTGTTCAAAGAAATTTGGCAGGATTGTCAAATATCTAACACCAAAGCCACTTCATTTTAGAGTTATCCATCTTCATCCCCAATTTGGTCTGAGACCATCGGCTTGACAAATATATGCCAGGCATGGCCAGGCTGCCAAAAATTACATATTTCGGGAAATAACAAATTAATTTTTTTTTATATCTGATCTCTCTGAGATTGCATGAATAAAATATTATTTACCCCCGAAGCCAAAGAAATAGTAATTTGGAAGTGTTAATTCGGATTATGCATCTTTAACTACTTGAATTTTGATAAATATCAGAATTTTCATATATTAATTACTTTCTGAGTGTTCCATCATGAATAAAATAGGTAACATACCATCGGTGGGCTTCTAAAAGGTCGTACCTCCGGAAAATAAAATTGTTCAGGAGACACAAACAACTATTTATATCTGGAACTAGAATTGATATCTGCCAATAACTTTGCACAATAACACTTAATGTCACAGTTGTTATAATAGAAACATAACTTTCATATTCAGATATTTAGTTATCTTCTAGTTGATGAGAAAACATGATTTGATTGTGTTATACGATACTTTAGAGGTAAAAAATGTAGAAATCTTGTCTATATGACATTTTAGTTTTGACGATTTCTGCGGCTTTGTTGGTCTCTGTCACTCAAGATAAGGAGGACACGCACTCCGGCTATTCTTCTTCAAAACAATCCAATCTAAATTATGCTACCCATGAACGCTTTCGGAAATAAAATTTATGACATTTCAGAATTTAAAAAAAAATTTGTGGGAAACCCACATACAACATTTTAGAACACGTATTTCCCTGAAAAACATCGAAAAATGGCCTTTATACTTGAAATATTGACAAGTTATCTCAGGAACTTATGTAATCGAACCTGTAGATTCCGAAAATGCAATAAAAAGTTTTGCGCAAAATGGCAGGTACAACCTTTTAGAAGCCCACTGACACATACAGTAATTCTCTAATTAATCGACCTCTTAACCACAGCAGAATTATGGGTAACTTTTCAGGATTTAGTCGGAAATATGGCTTGTTGCCATTCATAGGAAAGCTCTCGGGGAGAGCTTTCCGATGAATGGCAACAAGCCAAAGTTACCCATAATTCTGCTGTGGTTAAGAAGTCGATTACTTAGAGCATTACTGTATATTCACATATCATACACATCAGCCTCATGGTGTAATAGACACTGGGTGAACTTGTCATTTTCTTTTCTGTTCAAAACAAAAGTAAATCCTGTTAATTACGATCAAAAATGTCACTGAAAATGTCATCAGAGATATTAAAAAAAAAGTATGCAAATAAAATATAAAAAGTGTGCATATATCATTCCTAATAACTATGTTATGTGCACATGTTAGATTAATTGCCAAAGATATTTTCCAAAAGATATATTCTAAACAAGACTAAGTTATCAAATAGTCAATAAAATGAACATGGATATAAGCTCAATTTGTACACAAACAAGCCTGAGTTTAGTGTGCCTGTCATTTGCAGAATGAGGTCCCTGGAGGATGAATTTAGTGATGCTATCCCGCATAGTGGGCTAGCATAACCAAATTCACCTTATGTGGACCTCATTCTACTGTGGGAGACATAGACTTTAAGATTGAAGTTCCCAAATGGTGATTTTTGTAATGTACACCCTTAGGGAACCTCGATTATTCAAGTTTCGTCTGCCAATTTGGGGATATAGCTGGATATAGAGAAACTAAACTTAAAAAGAAATAGAATCTATGTGAAGTAGTTTCCATAGAAATTTTATGCTAGCCCACTGTGCGGGATAGCATCACTAAATTCACCCTCTGGGGACTTCATTCTGCAAATGACAGGCACACTAAACTCAGGCATGTACACAAATTGTGGGAAGATATAATTCAGTAAAATGCTGAGTCAAATTTTGTGGAAATTGCTTCTCAATTCTGACACTCATTTTGTTCCGTACAGTAATGCCCAAAGTATATGACCCTTAAACCACAGCAGAATTATGGGAAATTTCAGGATTAGTCGGAAATATGGCTTGTTGCCATTCATTAGAAAGCTCCCACCGAGAGCTTTCCGATGAATGGCAGCAAGCCATATTTCCGACTAAATCCTGAAACTTTTCCCCAAATTCTGCTGTGGTTTAGGGGTTAATTATTTAGGACATTACTGTATCTATTACACACAACATCCTTTTGATATGATTCAGTTAAATTGCATCTACAATAGAGTTATAATATCACTCAAGAGATACATAATATGAAGGCAGGGAGTCTTCATGGGTCCCATTAGTAATGTGTAATAACTATTCATCCAATCTAATTTCAAACTGCTGGCTGTGTTCATGAAATCACAAATTGAATATTAAATGATTTATTTCCAAAATATATACATGTACTCTCAAAATAGGAACATTACACATGATAATCATCAACGTATCGATTTGTTTGCAGCCCAAAACAGAAGATATGTAACACACCATTGTATAGTGTGTTAAAGGTGTGTGTATGAATTTTTGTGTGAGTTGTCCCATCATATTATCTCTATGCGAATAAGTAATTCCTGTGTTTATTTTTATAAATTCAAACATGCTAGTTTGAAGAGGTATGATTCCTGCCCCTACATGAGTCTGTGATAATCTGTTGAGATCATTCATCTGTTTTAATTTTACCTTTTTGTTTAAGTGTTTTGAATTGTTTGTCATACATATGCATATTTAAATTAAAGATCCCCTGTCTGATTTGACACCATAAAATACCAAGGGTTTGTTTTCTATACTATATGAGCCAATGAGCCCATTAACCCTTTCATGGCGGAAACTGGGCTTGTGCAGCATTAAAGATCCTCTGCCAGTGTATTCTCGTATATGGATTACATGGTCAAGGTAAATATTGTTAGGCCAATGTATTCTCTTATATATTCGAGGCTTCCTATGGGAGACTTGCATATATAAGAGAATGCACTGGCACAGGGTTTTCATAAAATTTCTGGAAGTTCCAGTCAATTAATAGGAGACTATGTTGGTCAGATATAAACTTTCAAATTTTTAAGTTTTAACATGTTTTTAATTTTGATTGCTGATCGGGCCAGCAAAAATTCCAATGATCATCTTTGATAAGAAGCGTCCATGTTTTCGTTATAAAAATTAGTAGATATTAAAGAGTGTTTCCAATTATGATCGTTTTAACTTGTTACTGATGGATAAATAAGTTTTGTGGATTTCTGAGATGTGGCATATGCTATATAATTTTACTGCTAGTAATTAATTTTTCCTTTCGCCTAGTAAGCTGGAAATTTGCTGAGGAACGTTTGACTAATTTGGTGTAAAATCGAATTGTTTTTCTTCAATTCTTTTAAAGGCCCATTTAATTTTCGAGGCCCCAGATCATATTATATAAAATATATGCCATATTATATACCATGAACCCCCAGATCACATTATATAAAATATATGCCATATTATATACCATGAACCCCCCAGATCATATTATATAAAATATATGCCATATTATATACCATGAACCCCCAGATCATATTATATAAAATATATGCCATATTATATACCATGAACCCCCCAGATCATATTATATAAAATATATGCCATATTATATACCATGAAGCCCCAGATCATATAATATAAAATATGTGCCATATTATATACCATGAACCCCCAGATCACATTATATAAAATATATGCCATATTATATACCATGAACCCCCAGATCATATTATATAAAATATATGCCATATTATATACCATGAAGCCCCAGATCATATAATATAAAATATGTGCCATATTATATACCATGAACCCCCAGATCACATTATATAAAATATATGCCATATTATATACCATGAACCCCCAGATCATATTATATAAAATATATGCCATATTATATACCATGAACCCCCAGATCATATTATATAAAATATATGCCATATTATATACCATGAACCCCCAGATCATATTATATAAAATATATGCCATATTATATACCATGAACCCCCCAGATCATATTATATAAAATATATGCCATATTATATACCATGAACCCCCAGATCATATTATATAAAATATATGCCATATTATATACCATGAACCCCCCAGATCATATTATATAAAATATATGCCATATTATATACCATGAAGCCCCAGATCATATAATATAAAATATGTGCCATATTATATACCATGAACCCCCAGATCACATTATATAAAATATATGCCATATTATATACCATGAACCCCCAGATCATATTATATAAAATATATGCCATATTATATACCATGAAGCCCCAGATCATATAATATAAAATATGTGCCATATTATATACCATGAACCCCCAGATCACATTATATAAAATATATGCCATATTATATACCATGAACCCCCAGATCATATTATATAAAATATATGCCATATTATATACCATGAAGCCCCAGATCATATAATATAAAATATGTGCCATATTATATACCATGAACCCTCAGATCATATAATATAAAATATGTGCCATATTATATACCATGAAGCCCCAGATCATATTATATAAAATATGTGCCATATTATATACCATGAACCCCCAGATCATATAATATAAAATATATGCCATATTATATACCATGAAGCCCCAGATCATATAATATAAAATATATGCCATATTATATACCATGAACCCCCCAGATCATATAATATAAAATATATGCCATATTATATACCATGAAGCCCCAGATCATATAATATAAAATATATGCCATATTATATACCATGAACCCCCCAGATCATATAATATAAAATATGTGCCATATTATATACCATGAACCCCCCAGATCATATAATATAAAATATGTGCCATATTATATACCATGAACCCCCCAGATCATATAATATAAAATATGTGCCATATTATATACCATGAACCCCCAGATCATATAATATAAAATATGTGCCATATTATATACCATGAACCCCCGGATCATATAATATAAAATATGTGCCATATTATATACCATTTGAGAGAGAAAGCTCCAAAACATTGTATTATCAACTTATCTGATGTAATAAACAGAGAACATATTGTTTTTGTTCAGGTTTCATCTGGATTGTACTGAAAAAGTCTTCTTTCTTTTTTCAATTGAAGGGGAATAACACTATATCTTGGTTTTAATTTTGTTGCATTCTGGGAGCGAGACAGGGTAAATGTTTCTATGATTTCAGCTATTTTCTATTACTCATTGGGTACTTTCTAATACACAGACGTTCCAAATGGTGATGAATTATAGTATTTTAATCATATTTTATGCCGTAGATTGTTATTAAAACCGTACATCAAAGCACTATAGCAAAAATAATCAGTGACTTGAAAATTAAATGGGCCTAACCACGTGTATCCTGTGTACCCATGGGCTGTAAATTAGTTCCAGGAATATGTTTCTAATGTGTACCCAAATGTACCCTGGTATCTTGGGATTTCTAAGAAAACAATAACTAACAATTACTAATAGGTAAAGTAACCAGAAGTAACCATGTGTGCCCCACACTGTTGCTCATCTGTTCCCCGAAAATCATTCATGTCCCGTTTTATGTTCCACTTCGATTTTGATCATTTCCCCCTTCGATTATGATTTTTTATTTTTTTTGGAAATGAAAAGGCTGTAAAACTTAGACAAAATGGCAGATATGTGAGTTTGTCAACATGTATTTTGGTCATTGTGAGGGTGATAAATAAATACAGCTCGTGGCGAACTGATATTTCACTCTTAGTTCCGTTAAAATAGCATTTAAACTAATTCATGTGTTTTATACAATGGAAATATGCTGAGTTGATTTCTTGCGAACCAGCCGACATATCGTCATGGAATCTTCAGATTTATAATAACTGGGTACCATTAGTTATACATGCAGCAAATCAACACGATTCTATGTCGTTTCCATGTGAAAAATGCGGGGAAATTTCACCCGAAAATGTTCCACTTTAAAGACAATTTTTTTCCCCTGATCAATTCTTGGCTGCTCCACTTCTTTTGTGATTAATCAAATATATGATGGCTCAAAACTCATCGAATTAAATATATACTACAGCCATATTCCTGAATTATATGACAACCCGTTATTATAGGGATTTCCTGACCGCATATGAGCTTCATTCGCGAGAAAACGGAACACATTTGACACAACAAACCCCAATTCTGATATAACATGCAATCACATAACAAATTATTCAGGCCTATATGTTTTCTGTCAAACCGCTATATAAATTAAATGGGCTTCAAAATTGGTTCTGCATGATTACTTTTCACGAAAAAGTGGTTAGTTCAAGTTTTGCAGAAATGGGCGATCAATGACGCGGGATGAACATTCGCGGGGTGGGGGTGGGAATCAAAATTGACAAGAATGTTTTCGTCGCCGATTTCTATCAAACTCATTCGAAAGAATTACCGCGCGTGATACGGATAATACAGCTATGTTATTTGGAATTGCCAACGTTGCTTCGCCCGATTCAGTGGTGGGGTGGGGGAGGGACAACGTGCATGGGGGAGCCATTATTAAAACAAATATGGTGCTGTTACCGCGATTCCAATCAAATCTTGATCTCCGCAGTACGGAGTTTATATATGACTAGCAGGTGATTCGACTTCGTCCGGGCTTTGACCTTGAAGTGACCAATTTGAAGGTCAAGGTCATGTCGGGGTAACGATTTGACCCGGACAAAAGTACCCCTAGGTATAAAATTTCGTCGAAATCCGTCCGTTTTACCCGATTTGAACTTGAATTGACCATTTTGAAGGTCAGGTCGGGGTCACGATTTGACCCGTCGAAAACACTCCCCCGACAAAAGTATCCCTACGTATCAAATTTAGTCGAAATCGGTTAATTTGTTTTATTTAATTTGAGTTAATTCTGCCTTTTTAATCAAGAGAAATGATGGTACCCGTCCCTAAAAGAGGTACGTTTGTGGGTACCCGTTTCAAGGTGAAGATCACCTCGGGCGGAAAAACTTACCCGATGAAAATCTCCCCCGTTCATTGGAACCCCTAAGTACGAAGACAGACATAAGAATTACACAACACGATCATATCTGGATACAGACACTCACGTCTGGCCCAGACATAAGAATCACACTACACGCATGTATACGCTCTTTATCAACGACACTGCGGATACGAACGCTCTTTAACTATCAACGCGATTAACCCCACAGTGCCAAGGACGGCCATTTTGGTGACTGGGGTGGAGAAGGGGTGATCGGAGCTTCTCCAAAACGGCGGTAAACACTGCCCGTGGGGTTTTAACACTAGATTGGAAGTTTGAGCTCAATCGGTCCAGCCGTTTTCCCGGCCATAGCTAACAGACAGAAGTCCCAAAATATATATTTAGACTAGCCGATGAGCCCGACGTTGTCCGGGCTATTCAAAAACCAAATTTCAAGTCGATAGCTCCACCCGTTTCCGAGATCTGGTCTGCGCATGCGCGAAGCTGGCGTCGCACGGGCTCGGCGACCCGATACAATTCGTATCCGGGGCAAGATACATTCACATAGCAAATTTCAAGTCGATAGCTCCACCCGTTTCCGAGATATCGTCTGCGCATGCGCGAAGCGGGCGCCGCACGGGCTCGCCAATACGGCGTTGACGACCGCCTGGTCAAACTACACACGCGTACCAAGTTTCGTCCCGATCGGTCGAGAATCGTAGATTTGTATAAGTGACATACATACAGACAGAGGTCTTCAAAATATATGAGACTAGCCGATGAGCCCGACGTTATCCGGGCTATTCAAAAACCAAATTTCAAGTCGATAGCTCTACCCGTTTCCGAGATCTGGTCTGCGCATGCGCGAAGCTGGCGTCTCACGGGCACGGCGACCCGATAAAATTCGTATCCGGGGCAAGATACATTCACATAGCAAATTTCAAGTTGATAGCTCCACCCGTTCCGAGATCTGATCTGCGCATGCGCGAAGCTGGCGTCTCACGGGCACGGCGACCCGATAAAATTCGTATCCGGGGCAAGATACATTCACATAGCAAATTTCAAGTCGATAGCTCCACCCGTTTCCGAGATCTCGTCTGCCCATGCGCGAAGCGGGTGCCGCACGGGCTCGCCAATACGACGTTGACGACCGCCTGGTCAAACTACACACACGTACCAAGTTTCGTCCCGATCAACCCGTTTTCGATTCTATAAATGACATACATACATACAGATTGACAGAGGTCTTCAAAATATATAGGAGATAGTGTGATTCAAAACTGCTTAATATTTAGTGCTATATATGGATTGTATTTGATTCCTTTGATGTTATACTTTATGCCTATACCAGATTTAGAATGTATTATTTGCACACATTTATCAAACCCTTTGATTGAACATAATTTATAGTACATGCTATAGCTCTTGTCTAGTGATCAAAAAGATCAATGCACCGAGGAAACATAAAGTAATTCAGAGTCATTCTAAGCCATACACATTAATACTGAATTGGACATAAAATTGAGATAAGCAGTCTTTGATTATTTGTGCTCCCCCCGACATTAATAACATCGGCGGTAATTCTGAAATATGAATTAATATTACCGATATAACTTGTGGCAATTAATATACATGCTAAATTATATATGCACAAGAAGACATGTCTTGTGATATTTATCAGTTAGTATTATATGTGCAATTTATTGAGTGTTTATAGGAGTGGCATATATGGAGAAAGTTGAGTGATATGTGGGTCATTTTCCCCAACATTTCTACCATTTTGTGATTTTTGTCACTGTCAAAATTATAAATACTCACAATAGCTAAAACAGTCAGTTCTAAAGGATTTCATTTATAAACTCAATGATGTTTTGTCTTAACAGTGGAACATTTATAATTGATAAGAATCGGAACATGCTGGATTTTTGGAGCCACAATAGGGAGCATCTGTCAACTAAGAAGTGGTACCCGTATGGTTCGGCGAAAAAGTAATATCTAATACCCGTAGATGTAATGCTTGAAACAACACAGCACGTGAATCGTTTTTAAAGATGTATTTTATCGTAATTTACAATTGCAGGCTTGTAGAACTATTTTATACTAGCGAAATTTACACTATATTGTCGGTCACTGAAGAAAAATGTGAGATTTGTTAGTGATCAGTGTAAATTTCTGTATGACTAAGAACATGCAACCAAATAATTGCCATACATAGCCGTTGAGTATTATCTACCAAACCTCGATGCGAAAGGCGACAAATCTAACTGTGATAAATTATAGTCCAGCTCATCTTTTTCTGTGCGGGTGGCTCCATCTTGTCAAAAAATCGCTAAGAAGGTAAACAAAAATCAACATTGAAGTGGAACATAAAACGGGACAGGAAAGATGTTCGGGGAACAGATGAGCAACAGTGCCCATGGGCCGTAAATTAGTTCCAAGAATGTTTTCTAATTTGTACCCAATGTACCCTGGTATCTTGAAATTTATAAGGGGGAAAAAGTACCCAAATGTAACAATAACTAATAGGTAAAGTAACTAGATGTAAAAAAAACATTGGTACCCCGTGTACCAATGGGCTGTAAATAAGTTCCAGGAATATGTTTTTTAATGTGTACCCAATATATTATGGTACCTTTAGATTTCTAAGGAAAACAATATAAGTACCCATGTAACAACGATTAATAGGTAAAGTAACCATATGTACCCCTTGTACCCATGGGCTGTAAATTAGTTCCAGGAATGTTTTCTATTTTATACCCGGTGTACCCTGGTACCTTGATGTGTCTAAGGGAGAACAAAATAAAAGTACCCAAATGTAACTATAACTAATAGGTAAAGTAACCAGAAGTAACCATTTGTACCCTGTATCCTTTGAATGTCTAACTGCACCCTCTTAAACCAGAGAGACACTACCAAGTCCACAACATTCCACTTACATCCAAGGTTGGTATTTTCCAACTGGTACAGAACATGTTCAGCTATTGGACATTGCTTTACTAACACAGTTTAAGGATAACGATGTTCACGAAGGGCAGTTTAAAGGTACTAAATCCGATAAAACTCCTCTCAATTACTATTTCAATGGCTTCGGGGGTCAAAAATATTTGATTCGAGTCGAGGAAGTCACCCATCAAAGCTCAGATTTGTTAGATATCGATTTTAGAAATCTATTATTTTTCATTATCGGGAATACTTTCTGGCACAGAACTCAGTCAAAATTGCGTTGTTATTATTACCACCTGATTTTAGAGTTATATATCCTTGCCTGTTTGAATAGATTTTGGTGTACACATCCCGAGCAGATTACGGCAGTTGAAGGCAATTATTAGTACTCATCTCGAGTAAATAACAAATTTCAAAAATCAATATCTAATAACTCTGAGCTTTGTTTGATGGGTTCCTCGACTCGAATCAAATATTTTTTACCCCCAATGCCAAAGAAATAGTAATATAGGACCCTCTGATCGGATTGTTGTTGTTGGAATCTGTTGAGATGGGGACCCTCTGTTCGGATTGAGTACCTTTAATTAGTGCAAATATTTGACCATATTTATGGGCGGCCATTCGGTCGGAAATTACATGAAATAAAAGTTAATGGTGGTTTGTGAAAACAATAGTCTCTATTTTCAAACCAATAGTCGTTCTTGGATTCAATAAGAGACGTGACAGTTCCGTTTCAATAGCCACATTCTCTTAATCAATGGCAATCTATTTCAAACCAATAGACTCCATTTCCAAACCAATAATCGTCCTTGGATTCAATAAGAGACAGTTCCGTTTTAATAGATATAGATTCGTAATCAATGTTGACCGATGCAAAATTAATGTTCTATTTTAATTTAATAGTATTTACTGTATTTACTAATATCTAATAACACACAATTAGTAAGATTCGCGCATATTCAATAAACGTACATTCCGTTTCAATAGCCATATTTTCTTAATCAATAAAGATATTTCAAACCAATAGACGATTTCCCACGAGCAATGATTATCGTTATAAAACTAATAGACCTTGTCATTCTTATATTTAATAGATATAAATTATCACCAATGCAAAATTAATGACGTTCTTTCAATTCAATAGGTTTCGTATTCCAACCAATATCTAATTGCGCAATCTACTATTTCCGGTCAAACCAATGATTAGGAATTCGAAATCAATTATTAAAACGTGAACTAACGCTAGGGGTCTCTAATGGCGATGTTTGAAGAAACTTTATTCATGTGACGTCAGAAATATATAAATAAACATGGGAATTCCCAATGTCATGTCGGTGTGACGATTTGCAGTAGTTCACTCGGTGCAAATCAAACGACGATAAATATTCACTATGGTCCACTATAACACAGTGGAGTAGATTAAATAAAAATTTCAAGACAATTATTAAAATTGTCTGACTAAAGCATGAAACTTTGCACATATGTACATATTTACATACGTATTGCTATTAGATATGGAGCCACGCTGGAATTTCACTTTAACCCCTCTTTTAAGGGGTTTTCCAAATTTGAAGAGTGTTTCGCGGTTATAAACATACACTCAGATTCATACTGATACTGACTATGTTTTAATAATAAAACAGTTTTATATGTGGCTATGTAGTTTACTCCAGACTGGTGAAGCACCCATATTAGTATTCGATGTATAGAAGGCATAATAGCCAATTGTGTACATCAACCACAACTTGTAAGCGATTGCAGGACACCCTAGGGCGATATTTACCATTTTTCCATATTTTGGCGGCCATTTTGGCAGCCATTTTGAGCCAAAGTAAGAATTTTGGTTCCAGTGAGTTGGAATATTCATGGGTAATGGTATGCCTCACTTAATTGCAACCTTCTGTTCATTTCTTGTTGAAATATGACTAGAATCCCAGTTGTGATTTTTTGTGTGAAATTTTATAAAACGTTCTGTAAAATCGAATTTTTGAGGTATCACAAGTGGATAGGACCCCAATAATTGCATATTTAATTGCTCCAATGATCAGTTAATATATAAAATACAAAATAAAGTCATTTTACTCAACCAGTTCTAAACAGCATGAACTTATCTAGAAGATATTTGTGAAAAAAATGTCATATTTTCAACTTCTGGCGGCCATTTTGGTGGCCATCTTGGATGGTGAGTTTCAATTTTGGCCCAAACTAGTGTCATTATGTCTTAGCTTCATGAAAATATATACATTTTACTAGATTAGTCATGTGAATTTGCAACAAATTCCAAGTTACTGGTTTTACGTCTGGAAATTTTTTTTGGGGGGGGGGGGGTATACTTTTTAGGGCGCTATAAAAAAAATTGCTCAAGGCTGACAGATGGCCAGCCGATAAAATCTTGATGTCGGATACCTGAATTTACAAAATCCGCAGAGAAAAAAACTTTATACGCGAAAACACGCATTCGTGAATTCCGGGGGTTTGGCGACCGGACTAATATGCCAAAACTATCATCTATAATTATTTATTTTGTTTGTAGAATAGAGGTCTCTTCGTAAACGCTAGCAATTGATCTCCAATTTTCGTATATAGCTACAAGCGTAATTATATTCTAGTCTGGAACGGATGGCGACACCAGCAAAACTGAACTGGTTATTGTCCAAGATGATTTCTATAATTTTAATCGCATAATCCATGGACACCATATGACATTTCCGGCCTGCAAATGCATCTATGCATGCAGCGATGCTCCCCTTTCAGGGTATTGGTGGATATAGCATTTTAACATCTAGACATGTGGAACATGATCGATCCCTCCAGTATTGTACCTTAATTTAATCTGTGCCAATTTATTAATAAAATCAGTAATGTCCCGACTCCCGAACATAGCTTGGTGTTGTCTGAACAAACTTGCGAAATTCGAACTCTGAGAAAAATACGGAAAAGGTCCTATATAATGATGTCCACGGATGATGCTATTAAAATGATAGAACTCGTCTTAAAGTATAAAACTTAGAATGTTCAACTGCGCCTATATACCGCCTTCATTAGCAAGAACAATTTCATTGTGAAATTTTAGTCTCTTTAACCCCACCATCCCACTCTGCATGGCTGGAAAGTTTCCAACTAAGTGGTATATATAAGAAACATCCTCCACACACAGTAATATGGCAACAATTAATGGTGGTATACCCACCCCAACTTTGGTCATATTATTCAACAGTTGGAAATTTGAGGCAGAACAAGATCTAAGTTTAATTCTCCAACTAATACTTTGTGCAACAGTGAAGTGTGTTGTGTGTAACATTACCGCATGCGGCATACAGTCCTTGCGTGAGTACAGGAGTATATGCCATTAGTGCATGCATTTATACATTATGAAATATAACAATTCCCGCAGACAACCATGGGGTCAAGAGTTAAAATTGTTATGTTCATATGAAGTCAGGGTCATTTGAGATAATTGCGACATTCAAAAGCCGCAGGTTTTCTATTTTATTATATGCTGGCTGAGTTGGTCACGCTACAGAATTCGGATAATCGATTCCAAAAGAGGTACTTATGGTGTTTGGTTTTATATTGATTATCAATATCAAAGTAGTTCTTTCCAGAGGACACAGGGTCGTTTAAAAGTCAAGTGCTGACAAATATAATAAATGTCTGCAAATTGTTCTAACAGTTTTCCATAAATTAACTTATTTTCTGGTGTTTTAACCTTTCCATGACGGGGGCTTCTTGAAATTTTGCGAAAACCCTGTGCCAATGCATTCTCTTATATATGCGAATCTCCCATAGGGTTCCTCGCATATATGAGAATATATTGACCTAACAATAATGTTCAAATTCCAGGGCCCAGTTTCATGAAAGCAATTTATATTATATTTGGGACTTAAGGTGGTCATAAGTTCCAACGTCAGTCATAAGTGTGTTTCACGATCAAGGTCCTACAACTTAAGATGGTCTTAACTTTAGTCTTAGCTTTAAGTCTGGGGTAAGGTGTCTTTAGATCATCTTAAAGTTAAGACGTAAGTTATGATCCGCATTTGGTCGGAAAGATGGAAGGGATCTAGTTCATGTATATTGTTATCAAGAAGTTTAACTGAGTAACATCTTCCAAACACGGAGGGTAACCAACTGGCACCTAAACATTTCCATAATACGTATTTAAAGCTACTCAATCCGATCAGACGTTCATAATTTACTATTTCTTTGGCTTGGGGGGGGGGTAAAATATTTGATTCGAGTCGAGGAACCCACACATCAAAGCTCAGAGTGATCAGATATCGATTTTTGAAGTTTGTTATTTCTCGAGATGTGTAAAAATATGTGGCCCAGAAACACATGGTCATACGGAGGGTCTCGGACAAAATTGCGGATGAAGATGGATAACTCTAAAATAAAATGGTAATAAGGTCAAATTTTGTGATACTTTAGTGATAATACGGCCATATATATTGTTGAACTAAATGTTAATAAATAACAAGTTTTGGGAAATTTTATACCACAGTTGATAGCGGTCAGAATTATTTTGTGGCAATAAAACGATTCTGATAACGAATGCGTATTTTGAAGACATGTTGTTGTTGTTGTTGTTGTTGTATCTTGATGGTATGGGGACCGACTGATCGGATTGAGTACCTTTAAAGTCTCAATTTAAAAGAGAGTGTATACAATTGCTTTTGGCTGTTCTGACCACCCACTCACTCCGGCATATTATCCTGCAAACATTTTACAACCTCCCGCCTGTTTCTCCATTAAAATTATTGTTTCTGAGTTATATCTTTTCCGAATGCATTTTGATTTTAAACATTTGAAGAAAAAAAGCAACGGACGCTTGTATGCCGTCTTGTAGCACATGGTCGTATTTATTTCGATAAAGAATAAATGGAAGTTCAATTGATTTAGGGTCACCATGCACGTGTTAAAGGTGCATTATCCCAAATAACGCTCCTATATTACTATTTCTTTGGCTTCGGGGGTAAAATATATTTGATTCGAGTCGAGGAACCCACCCATCAAAGCTCAGAGTGATCAAGTATCGATATTTGAAGTTTGTTATTTCTCGAGATGTGCAATTATATGTGGCCCAGAAACACGTAGTCAAACGGACGGTCTCGGACAAAATTGGGGATGAAGATGGATAACTCTAAAATCAAGTGATAATACGGCCATATTTTGTTGAACAAAATGTTGATAAATAACAAGTTTTGTGAAATTTTATGCCATAGTTGACAGTGGTTAGCATTATTTGTTGCAATAAATAGATTCTGATAACCAAAGCGTATTTTGAAGAAATGTGGTATATTGATGATATGGGGACCATCTGATCGGATTGAGTACCTTTAAAGAACTATCAACAAACAGCTTCAAACGGTTCGAACTCATGAATATCCACGTTTGAAACCATGAATGACGAGCTTTTTAGTTGACATGTTGCCTAGTTGCCCTGGAGGCGGAAATAAAAAAGACATATTATAATTGAGCAAAGTAGGTTTATGTGAGCTTCGAAAATAACCTTTGGCCCATTATTGGAATAATACCAATTCGATCACTCCCAAGAAAACACAACTATGTTTACTCTCATTTGATCCATATTTACAAAGAAATGATCAGTGTACGAAACCGAACCTGTCTTTCACTGAACAGCATCTGCGCGACACAGCATGCGATTTGTCTGCAGTGATTAGCCATCGATCTGATCGATTAGATTGTTTTGATTATCTTCTCGTTTTAGGTAACTGTATTTGATTTGGGTTTCGTTAACAGCAAACCTTGTTTATGTAGTCTAGTTGGTATGTGCGTTACAACACCATCACTTAGAACGATAAACACTTTTGCATCACAAATTTAGATATTTAAAGGCACGGGCGGCGTTCGTTGCAGAAATATTCATATTTGTTCAAATCGCCATCAACAGAAGGAATATTAAAAAATATATAGTTTGTTCATATGCCAAACATAATCAGCGCTTAAATAGTATATTGTCGTCAAGACGTACGATGTTGTACGTAAACAAGAGGCTACTTGTGCTACATAAATTGTGCTTCTGTTTACATAACACAGCGCAATTCTATTGGTTAATCACACACACATGATATAAACGCTCTTTATTATTTCCATATCAGGAAAACAGTAACAAATAACGCTCTTTATGTTTACCATATCCGGATCCAAACAAAAGCCAGGTAACGTAACGTCTTTTTGCTTTTGTTTACATAACAAAGGAAACAAAATTGACAATAACATACTGTTTATGCAATATTTCTGATTGGTATAAGAACAAAGCTTGTCTATATTTTACTAGTCTTTCTGTTAATGGCGGTTTTTGACGGAGCTGAATATTTTTACATCATACCCACCGCCAATGCCGCCCGTATCTTTAAAGGTGTACCCAGAGTTCCAGACATGGAGTTTACTGCGAAAAGAACACTACGTTCAGACCAATTCGCAGTATCGAGGTTGAAGGTTGACCATGGTGATACAGTACACAGTAACACAACGAACACACCATACTGAGTTATCCAGCGCCGTTACTTATTCAAATATATTTATACTAGCAGGTGACCCGACTTCGTCCGGGCTTTGACCTTGAATTGACCGTTTTGAAGGTCAAGGTCAGGTCGGGGTAACGATCGTCGAAATCCGTTATTTTTTTTAATTTAATTTGAGTTAATTCTGCCTCTTTAATCAAGATAAATTATGGTACCCGTCCCGTGATGGTACCCGTCCATAAAAGAGGTACGTTTGTGGGTACCCGTTTCAATGTGAAGATCACCTCGGGCGGAAAAACTTACCCGATGAAAACCTCCCCCGTTCCTTGGAACCCCTGAGTACGAAGACAGAAATAAGAACACGCTCATGTCTGGATACAGACACACTCACGTCTGGCACCAGACATAATAATAACACTACACGCATACGCTCTTTATCAACGACACTGCGGATACGAACGCTCTTTAACTATCAACGCGATTAACTCCACAGTACCAAGGACGGTCATTTTGGTGACTGGGAATGGAGAAGGAGTGCTCTGACGTTCTCAGAAGCGATGCGATGACACTTCATGTGTGATTTTACCCTTAGATAGGAAGTTTGGGCTCAATCCGTCCGGCAGTTTTCCCGGCCATAGCTAACGGACGTACGCACCACAGGTTACTTGTGAGGTGCGATCTTTTGTTTGCATGACTTGTGGGGTGCACCACACAAGTAACGTACAGACAGACATAAGTCCCAAAATATATATTAGATTATGGCTGAATTTGTCACTTTCATTGTACTTTTTGTGTGATAAAATTACCAAGGTTTGGGAAAAATGTGTTAACCCTTTCAGTGCCAAGTCCGATTTTTGTATCAACCCATATTTCCTTGATCATTTTTCAAATTTATTGATTATAATACGTGATTGATAGATTGATGGAAAGATGGGTTGATACAAAAATCGGACTTGGCACTGAAAAGGTTAACGCTCACCTAATATGCACACGTTTGACTATCAAAAGATGAATAATCGGGTCGCACAATCAGCTGGCGATATTAGTGTATAATCGCAACCATAGGTGACACGTGTAGTTTTTATTATATATTAAAATGAGTATCACATTTAATCACCTTATACGCACACGATTGGAGACCAAAATGGGAAATAACTCTATATGTAACGTACTTTGAGGAAATAAAGATTTGTTTGAAAGAATTTGCAACAGCCGATTGATTAACTCTGGTGAAATATAAGTCAAATTCTTCTATTGGGTGGGTGGGCTTGGGGAAGTTAGGGGAACGCTGTTTAAAACACCCTTTAAACACTTCAAATATCTCCGTTATTTAGTTAATACTGGTATCAGTATGAATACTAATCACCATGTGTTATATCGTTATTTCCCTGTATTTCCTATTTCTATATTTCGCTGCATTTCCTATTCCTCTATTTCGTGTATTTCCTATTTCGCTTTTTCGTTGTATTTCATATTACGATAATTCGCTTTTTTTAGATTAAATATCAATCACCATCCAATCGTGAAGCCAGGCTTAGGTATCATTCGCCACCCAATCGTATGCGTATCAGCTAATATAACCATCCCATTCTATTAAATCTGGATACTCATTTTGAAATACAATCCTAAAATCGCGTGGCACCTCTTACTCAGATTTATATATCGCTATCAAATCGTGAACCGCAATTAAAGGGATACTGTACTAAAATGTTGTTGTTGGTTTCTGTAGTCTCTGAGTCGTAGAATAAGGTAATCAGATTTCCATTATTTGAAAGTCTGTTGAGTACGAAGTAATGTTACGGATTGCAAATTAGCCAGAATGCAAAAATACCAATTGTCGAGTAATATTTGGACAGTTTTCAAGAAAATGTGTCAAATAAATGTTATATTATATGCACACCAGTCCCATATACTCATTTAAGTCATTGCATAGTCACTAGTCAGCGAGTGGCTTGAGTTTACACCCCGTATGAACATAATGTTTTACACGATCATGTGTGCTACGCGTTGCCCAATCCACTATCCGTGAATTATTTTGATTACGTCTTGTACACGGAAATTCGTAATTTAATTTATGGCCTCAGCCACAATTAACTTTGATTTTAAGATAACCTATTAACCTGAACGTTTATAGAATACATCTTCGACTCAAATTACTCAGTTTTCTATATATTATCGATATTAGATAGTTGTAGTCACAGGGAATTTATTGAAAATGGCGTACAGTACCCCTTAAAATGTTTTATGTCCAATCCTTGGCGTATTTGCTGTAAAGCTATATACCTTATATTAATCAACCAAGTGTTCATTTCAAATGACCGCCTTTATCAACCATCGACGAATTGCAAAACAAAAAACCGACATTTTCGGCATGGGTTTCGGGAGACGTACGGGATTATTCTTCAGAGAACGCATCATCAACGACCGTGCATTGACGTGGTGGCGGGATGGGGAGGGTGGGTGTCTCACCTATCCACGACTTTAGTCAACTTGTTCAACAGTTTCATGCCTAACATAGCAGTTGGAAATCTCACACCGAAATGGGAAAACATTTTTTGATAGTTTGATTTTCAAACCAGTATTTAGTGTTAAATATGTTATTTTTAGACCAAAGTCGCCTATTTTCATAGACTTGGTCGAATGTTTAGACCAGAATGGACATTATATGGGGGGGGGGGGGGGTGTCAGGTTGGACATTCACAATAGTTGGGAAACTTGAGGTACCAGTTGGAAAGTTAAGGGTAGGGCCCTAGTTGGTGCAAATGGAACTTCCAGAACTTGTGTCTGGTGCAATGGAGGGGTGTGCATGGATGCAGTTGGGAATTGTCAGTTGGTCACACCCAAACGGAGACATCACAACGACTCAACATCCATGTCAACGAATGGAATTCACCACATGGATTTCTTATAAATGCAGATGATCTCGATGCGTTGGAATCACTTATGTACTCTTTTTTTTATGCGAGAACGTTGAACAAGTTGAAACTCCGTGACATTCGGTTATGCACCTACAAAGGCAATCAGGCCGGAAGCGACCAAATCGTCAGGCTTGGGCTGGAACGTATCGATAAGATGGTGGGGTGGGGTGCATGTGGTCTGAATTTTATTGCGTAAAATTTGACCATTTTCATTAATTTAGTCACATTTTGGACTACACAACTATCAGTTAGAGAATTACAACCTAAATGGTGGGGTATACATGGAATTACCAAGAATTGTGGTCTGGTTCAAGGGGATAGGGTGCAGTTGGAAATTATAATTTAGACACCCACAAACGGAGACCCTCTAGCACACCCATGCATGGACGTGGGACATGGAACCAGCTAGGCGTTACTTCACTGTGTGATTTAATTCATAAACAATGTATACCATGTCACATACTATATGGCACAAGAAAAAAATTCATCAACATAATAATCATATTTATAAATACATACAATGTATATATGTACACATCTCGTTATTCTGGTTTGGGTACAAATTACACGCATAATGTTGTCAATGGCGAGATATTAATTTTGTTCTCTTTCAAACATTGATACCGGTCGTGTATATGCTTTAGAGCAGCGGCCTGGTTCAAGAATCAGCGGCCATCTTGGTCGCTACCTTGAATGCAATACAATAGAACTCGCTCTACTATATAATCGGAATGACCAACATTTTTTGTATTATTAAAGTTGAATGGCTTAGTATATCAAGGTGATTGTCGTGGCAACCAAACGAAATTTCTGACTTAGCATTCTTCTGAATTATGATTATACTTTCACCCTAGATCCCAGGTACACATAGTTATGTAGAATATGTTGCTTTTATCATAAAATGCACAATTTCCCAAAATATATGCACGAAGCCGCTATATACTATAATACAAGCAAGAGCATCGCTATGGCGTGAAAAAACACACCCGTAGAAAATTTAACAATGGGCAATAACTCAGGTTTTAAAAATTGGCGGGCTGAACCCAAATTCGAACTTGACCTGTATTTTGGGCTAGTAAACTCATATACCAAATTTAATTCCATTCAATTCAATTCAGACTTAATAAACTTATAATCCGGAAACGAAAATTAAGTACAAATTCCAACAAAATGGGCCGTAACTCTGGTGAAAATTGGCGGGCGGAACCCAAATTCTAACTTGACCTGTATTTTGTGCTAGTAAACCAACATCCACATTTCAGTCCATTCAGTTCAGAATTACTAAAGTTATCATCCGGAAAGGAACAAAAAGCGAACGGTCCGACGTCCGGCCAATAACATAATGCGTCGTTTAAACAAAAATCAAAAATGGCGTATAATGAATGACTAATTGAGTAAGATGCATTCAGGGCTAGAGGCTAATTTTTACGAAACCGATTGTACTTTTTGTTTCAATTTTAATGTATAAAATTACATGGAACGAAAAGCGCTAAACGATTGACGCTATTTTGTTGTTTGATGTTGATTTTCTATGCATTTATTGCACACCGTTTCGACCTTTTGAATTGACGCCAAAAATGATTTTGTTAGATTTTTCACAACAAAATGTTACTCTTTGATATTTATATGTCAACCAGTGTCAACATGTAGATTACATATCATATTTGGTAAATTTCAACAGCAAAAAAGCAGAAAACGATATCAAATACAAAAGTTATTAACTGGGAATCTTTAACCCTTTCTATACTCAATACTCATTGACGATTACTTACCTTATATATTTAACAGTTCCGAAAATGAAGCTGACACCATCTACTTTCATATAGGTTGCCCAATCGTAGGCCCAACGTAACTTATGATTGACCCAACGTAGGCCCAACGTAGGCCCAACACGTTGGCCCAACCATAAAAAATAGGTTGGCCCAACGTTGGCCAATTGTTTTCTTGGACACACGGAAAAATTATACATCATACCCAGATAGCAATAATATGTTGGGCCAACGTTGGCCCAACTGTTGGCTAAATGTTGGGCCAACGTTTAGCCAACGGCTGGGCCAACGTTTAGCCCAAAATATTATTGCTATCTGGGTATGATATATAATTTTTCTGTGTGTCCTTCCGCAATTGTTATTTCCGCAAGTTTACGACGTTTTGTTGGAAGAAATTCGCACAAAGACAGCAGACATTGCAGAAACTAGCAACGCTTATGGGATATGTAATTGCGACATTCATGTCTGTTTTATCGTACTCAAGTAACCAAACAGCTAGCTCAAGAGAGTTGAACTTGAAGGCGAGTCACGAGTGAGAGAGGCTTCGACCGGTATTTGATATCAATATGTCGGGATGTGATATGATGAAATTATATTTATTACACGATCCTACCCTTATTTAGAAATTAATATTAAATCATCGTTGAGGAAGGCCATGTGACCGAAAGTCTTCGACAAAGAGTGTCTACTTACTTTTATTACATGATCCTACCCTTATCCCATTCAACAAACCCATTCTATAAATTGTGACATCAAACGTTCGTTTAATAACAGGAAATAGTGCCAGGCGACCTTTGACTTCCGGTTTGTCGTCTGTTAACATTCCGTACGCTACGTCTAAAAATACTATGGATTCCAATATTTTTCCAACAAACTATCATGAATGAAAGGTTTGAAAAGTTATGTCATTAAATACGCCAAGGAGTCTTTATTTATCTGGGACTATTTCTTTACGCGGGCAAACAACGAATAGTTATGTGAAACGTCATCGCATGCCTTAAAGAAGCCGATGTTAGTTTCGCGTCCCATTTGTTGATTTAAGTATCTTTTGTCGATGCTTTGGATCATGTAATAAATATAATCTACAACTCGTCCCCAGCTTATTGCGGAAATTACAAAACTCGTCCAGTAAATTAGGTATGGACCTCGCCAAAAGGCTCGGTCCAGACCTAATTTACTGGACTCGTTTTGTAAATTCCGCTATAAACTGGGGACGAGTTGTAGATCCTCTATTTACAGAATATCGCTCAACCACCATTGGACGAAATTTGCTTTTCAGGGCCGAGAACTTATGTCATAATTTGCTCGAAATGTCGGCAAGATGTCTCACACATATATACAGTAATGCCCAAAATAATTGACCACTTAACCACATCAGATTTATGGGTAATTTTTCAGGATTTAGTCGGAAATATGGCTTGTTGCCATTCATCGGAAAGCTCTCGGCGAGAGCTTTCCGATAAATGGCAACAAGCCATATATCCGACTAAATCCTGAAAAATTACCCATAATTCTGCTGTGGTTAAGTGGTCAATTACTTTGGGCATTACTGTAAGATGGCGAATGGGCTACATGTATAATGTTCGCTAGCTCAATTTAAATCGCGTCCCTATATATATATGACTCTTGAGAAACTATAAGTGAGTTTGGTTACAATGTTTCGATCGAGGTTGTGAAATTTGAACGCAAAAATCTCCTTACAAATAATATGTGTTCGATGTCTCAGGGGTGTGTCGTTAAAACGAGTAAAATATAAATTAAAAATAAATATATAAGTTTAAAACGAGCGCGCCACTTTAAAGAAAATATATTGCTATACAAATACATAGTTACGTATGTATTGTATAGCGATGCATTTTTAAAAGGCCCACTTAATTTTCGAATGACCAGATTACATTATACACAACACAGTCTGGGTGAACGTCGACTCTATATTTGAAATATCAATGTTGTAATGAATATTTAGGTATGAGTTTACTCAGACTGTACACAACATATCCCATATTATATACCATTTGGAAGAGGAACCAAAATATATATATATTCCACCAGAATACGGAACAGCTGTGGTCTTGGAGTGTCCACCAAGTGAGAGAGATTTCAAGACTCACCATTGTCAACCCAGAATGCATCAGAAATCAAACTAATAGATAGAGTTATTCCCCTTCCATTGAGAATAATAGACTTTATAGTACAGTCTGGATCAAAATTAATCACAGAACACACCTCAGTACCTCGACAAAAACAATGTTCGCAGTTCATTCTACCGGATCAGTTGATAATACAATGTTTTGGAGCTTCCCCTTTCAAATGGTATACAATATGGAATATGTTGTATATAATGTGATCTGGTGGTTCGAAAATTAAAATGGGACTTTAAAGTGGCGCGCTCGTATTAAACT
Source organism: Siphonodentalium dalli (assembly GCA_032622095.1). Taxonomy (NCBI): domain Eukaryota; kingdom Metazoa; phylum Mollusca; class Scaphopoda; order Gadilida; family Siphonodentaliidae; genus Siphonodentalium; species Siphonodentalium dalli. The sequence continues at coordinate 84,385,772 of CP136063.1, read as the reverse complement.
TAAATATTTTTAAATGTATATTTCACTCGTTATAATGACACGCCCATGTGTTCGATATCCGGTTTGTTCAGTATCCGATATGAATTGTTGTAATAGCTAATTGATCGAATAGATTGCTGGTATCTTTGGGAAATAGAGAAACAACGAATGTTGAAATAGTCTGGCGTGATACCTTACCGTCATTTTGGAGCAAATTATGACGTAGTTTTCCGGCCCTGCATGTAGTCTGTCAATGCTTAAAGGCCCACTCAATTTTCGAACCCCCAGATAAAATATATGCCATATAATATAGCATCTGAAAGAGGAAGCTCCATAAAATTGTATTATTCGATGTAATAAACATGTTGTTTTTGTTGAGATACTGACGTCTGCTCTCTGCTAAAGTTTATGCACAAAGTCTATAATTTTCAATGGAATGGGAATAACTCTATATATTTAGATATAGTGTTATTCCTCTTCCATTGAAAATAAACAATAGTTTGAATTCTGTTGCATTCTGGGAGCCATAACGGGGGAAATGATTTTATGATTTCAACTATTTTCTATTACTCTATAGTCACATTCTGAGACACAAACGTTCCAAACTATGACGAATTATAGTATTTTAATCATATACTATGGCATAGATTGTTATTAAAACCATATATCAAGGCACTGTAAAAAACATAATCGGTGACTCGAAAATTAAGTGGGCCTTTAACGTGCGTCGTCGACGTCCTTCAATCTAAACCTATTCATTGTGAATTACATGTCACAGAGGCGCAAATAAATGAAAATAAGGTCGCTTGATTTATTACCAACAGTATTTATAAGACTACGTAAATGGTGGTATGTAAACACAATTAAACATGTTGAACATTATTAACAACTTCAGTACCAAATAATCAAATAACGAACAATTGTGCAACAAATATGATGGAGCATCATTCTGTTACTCAGTAGATGTGTTTATTCCACACCCATTGGCACGTTTATTGAACGTAATCGCAGCTATTGAAGACATATTTAAGAAATGAATACACTGCGCATCGGCGTGTATAGTAGAATTTGATCACAAAGAAACTGATTGTAGGACGACGCGAAGCAGAGTCCTTCAATCAGTTTCTGTGGTCAAATTCTACTATACACGCCGATTCTTTTGTAATTCGACTGTATGTTTTGGTCGAAATTTTAGTGACATACGTTAAACCTGCTATATAATAGCCCAGTTTCTAGCTCTGCGTGGTATGATTTTCCACCAAACAGTTCTTCTCTTAGAACATGACGTCACTTTTGAACGGCGACACCTTTTCATTTCCTTTTTTGGCAAAAAAATGTCAGTTAAGACTTATTTTTGTTCCATCTTAAATAAAATTAAGTAGGTCTATAGTACAGTAGATAGTCATTATATGTCTCTTTCTTCAGGCTATAGCATGACATTAACCAATGCCGGTGTGGTTTAACTTCTGAAAGTTTGAGGCGTTGGCAGCATTTCACTGATTGTACCACATTTTTTGGTGGTACAATTAAGAATATCTAGAATTGTACAACAAAACGACAGTCGTGTCTCCATGGGAATACAAGATACTGACCAATCAGGACGAGCCTTGTATGCAAGGTCATATTACAATGTTGTATACATACCACAAGTAAAATGCAAACCGGAATACTTCGAGTTGACATTGTTGCCAAACGCAGATAATTAGGCCTACAGGGTTTTCATCCGGCTTAAAGGGATACGGTACCCATATGTTGTTGTTGGTTTCTAAAGTCTCTGAGTCGTACAATAAGGTAACCATATTTCCATTATTTGAAAGTTTGTTGAGTACGAAGTAATGTTATACGGATGGCAAATTAGCCGAATGCGAAAATACCAATTGTCGTTGTCGGGTAATTTTTGGACAGTTTTCAAGCAAATGTATCAAATAAATGTTAATTTTTATGCATACTAGTCCCCCATATACTCATTTATGTCATTGTATAGTCACTAGTCAGTGAGTGGCTTGTGTTTACGCCCCGTATCAACTTATTATTTTACACGATCATGTGTGCCACGCGTTGCCCAATCCAATATCCGTGAATTATTTTGATTACGTCTTGTACACGGAAATTCGTAATTTAATTTATGGCTCCAGCCATAAATTAAATTTATATAAAATTATTAACTTTGATTTTAAGATAACCTATTAACCTGAACGTTTACAGATTACAATTTCGACTTAGATTTCTATATATATATATATATTATCGATATTAGATCGCTGTTATCATCGGGAATTTATTGAAAATGGCGTAGAGTACCCCTTTAAATAACAATAAAGGTAGTTATAGCATCAATATTATTGTGGTCACATTCATGAATTAAATTTATCCGACACATGGGGTATGTAATAAATACAAAACATAACCTGCATAATAATATAGTATCTTTTTATGGAACTCGTTGCCGGCGGCGCATGTTAACATGCCACTCGTGAAATAGATCCTTGCCCCCCCCCCCGCAACTCATTCGATAAAAAGATTGTCGATTAAGATACACGCTTTGTTCTGTCTATGTATTACATATAACAACAACTGTTTTCACTTATATACACAAGGCATCGCTATGTATATAGTAAACAGTAAACTACAAATTTTAAATCATGTATAAAAATAATGAATATTCGTTCATCAATAACAACAAAATCAAAACAAAAATCGTCGTTGCGAAACAATAGAAATATCACATAATGTTTTCAGCAATGTGGTAGAAGCCTTTGTTTACACATGCAGCTGCCTAAATTTTCTGGCAAATTTTATGAAATTCTTTATAGATTGCTATCGATCTATTGAACACTTTTGAATGGTGAATTTTGTAATTACATAATGAGGGTCTTCCACAAGCTTGAGTTTAGTGTGCCTGTCATTTGCAGAATCTCGCATAGTCCCCGAAGGGTGAATTTAGTGACGCTATCCCGCATATCGGGCTAGCATCACTAAATTCACCCCATGGGAACCTCATTCTGCATGGCCTCATCTGCAATGGGAGACATAGACTCAGAATGAAGTTCCCAAATGGTGAATATTGTGATGTACACCCATTGGGAACCTCGATTGTGCATTGTGTCGTCTGCCAATTTGTGGATATAGAGAAACTATACAAAAAAAGAAATAGAATCTATGTGAAGAAGTTTCTATAGAAATTTGATAAGAAAGAAACTTTCAAGAGAATATGATGCCTATGCAGAATTAGGTCCCCTGGTGGTGAATTTGGTGATGCTAGCCCGCTATGCGGGATAGCGTCGCTAAATTCACCCTCTGGGGACCTCATTCTCAAATGACAGGTACATTAAACTCAGGCTTGGTCTTCCATTAAATTCAACGAGTTGTTGCACGATTGCATCTTGCCAGATATGTAATGGGTTTTTTTTTGTACAACAACAACTTAATTACGCAATTACAAATATCTCAGTTAGGGTAGGTTCATACGCTGGCAAGTAATTTGCACGGTATGTTTTTGCGGGCATTTCGTAATAGAAAACCACATGGTGCCAGAATATGAACAGAACAGTCCACATTACATGCATCTTTACCAAAGTGAAAGACATGAGAAATAACATTTATCTAATTCCACTTGTAACAGTGCTATTGGAATTTGCCTTCAAATACCTGCATGATTTATTCTTGCGAGATAATTGCATGATATTTACAGGCAAATTCCGGTAGCATCGCCACAGGTGGAACTACAAAGATTCTACTTCGCACATAGTTAGCTGTGGCACAGTTGCACTTTATGTGCTTGTTTCCGTTCATGCATGTTATGGCACCATATCGTTTTCTACGACAAAATGCCTGCAAACCGTACCGTGCAAACTTGCCAGCGTATGAACGTAGCCTTATGGTGCGTTCATATGCTGGCAAGTTTGCACGGAATTATTTGTAGGCATTTTATCACAGAAAACCACATGGTGCCAGAATATGAACGGAAACATGGATATAAAATGCATATTTGCCAAATCTAACGACGAGAGAAGTAAACTGTCGGTAGTTCCACATGTAAAGGTGCTACCAATACATTTCCTTAAAGACATATTATGGACTTTGTGTGTGAAACTGATATATTAGTACACAGGCGCTATGCCGACTGGGAAGATGTAGTATTCTACTATCATTGCCCAAAATCTCAAAGAAATCGACCATACAAATCCATGGAAAACACCGTCTGAACTACGCTCAATTGTAAATATTTACAACTTGATAAACCGATAAACTAACGCAGATGATTTCGCCATCGATACTCATTGCATTTAATTAATATATAAGACTGACCGTGTGTGTTGAAAATTTTGATTAATATTCATAAAAATAACTACTTTGAACAAGATTATTCTCCATTTCTATGTGATCACCCCACCGTAGTGTTTCACATCACTTTAAATTACCTGTCTGATTTATTCTAAAATTGCGAGATAATTGCAGGATAGTTGCAGGCAAATTTCGATAGCATCGCTACAGGTGGAATTACACAGTTTTTACTTCTCATGTAGTTAGTTGTGGTACGGATGCATTTTATTGGCATTGTTACATTCGATTTCTGGCATATTGTAGCTTTCTATACCGAAATGCCTACAACAGAATGCCTGTCAAACTTCCCAGCGTATGAATGTACCCTTAGCATGTCGTAATGCGTTGGGCATTTGTATTTTATAAGACGTGTGTTCCTATGATAGGGACCTCGGAGTGGGTTCATGCGAAAAAACATAAAACTAATAGATTGACTTTTTCATATATTCATTATTAATAACTCTCCAATAATGAGATTTCGCATGTGAAAACCATTGTGTAAACATTATTGTTGAATTACCGATAAAAGTCAAATTAGTCCAATAAGATTTAAAAGTTTAATAAAAACTTGACGGTGAACATTTGAAAATGCCAAAGCATTGGAAAATATTCTGAAAACAGAATTCAAACTAAATTAATTGAACCTAGTGATGTTTGTTGACAAATCACTGTTAGAATTTTGTTTACATAACAATGGTTCCAACACATAAAATTTCGTTTTTGGAGAAATATATCGATAGTGAATAAAACAGCACAGTTGATCAATTTCCCTATGTTCTTGTTGGCTTTTTACATACTTTTATATTGTTTTGCACATTTAGGCCAAAAAACAATAATACCTGTGTTTAGGGTTACATGGTCAAAAATAAGTAGGGTAGGTAGGTAGGAAATTTTGTTTTTCAATTGATTTTAATTCTAAATTCCATTGGGTCATTGACAATTCAGATTAATTGAAAGGTTCAATACTAAATATTGTTAATCTTGAATTAGTCAGAGCACTAGACTAATAAAACGTCTAAATCTTTTTTAATGGAGAGGTTTGAAAATGGGTAAGATACTTTTCGATGCCCTTCCCACTGAGCAAAAAAAATAAATATCTGTGTCTACAGTCCAATAAAAAGTTTTGGGTAGGCACCTTTTTCTAGGGTAGGTAAGGAAACCCTAAACACAGGTATTTTAGTTTTTTGCCTTACCCTCTGCGAGTGTATTGGCTACCTTTAACAGACAGACAGACCGGAGATAGTTTGAGGTTAAAATGTTTAAGGTTATTCAGAGACTCAGCTTTTGATATGCACAACTGTCCCAGGAAGTGATAAGCCTTCAACTGCTGCTCTTGACATCTTCAATGTTGGTTGGCTCGACGTTGAATCTGGCGTTGCCACGGTGATTCTCAACGGGACCAGTAACTTGGCTGAGGAGATTCCCTCGGGAATAATAACCAACTGTAAATAATAAAATACGTTATCAATTAAATCGCTGCAAAAATGTGGATTACACCAAAAGATAGCTTACACCCACCAACATGACCCATTTCTTCGTATGCCCAATTCCGTGTTTTTTTAAGCCGTACGCCGGATTCCGACTACAATACGCTGGAGTCCGACTGTATATCATACGCCGGATTCCGACTGTATGATATATATCATACGCAGGAGTCCGACTGTATAATATCATACGCCGGAGTCCGACAGTATAGTATATATACGCCGGATTCTGACTGTATAATATAATACGCCGGAGTCCGACACTATATCATACGCCGGACTGCGACTGGTATCGTTGTCCGAATTGCGAATGGCAACGTACGCCGGATTGCGACTGGCAATGTACGCCGGATTGTGACTGGTAAAGTACGCCTGATTCCGACTGTATAATATCATACGGCTGAGTCCGACTGTATAGCATACGCCGGATTGCGACTGGTATCATACGCCGTATTGTGACTGGTAAGTACGCCGTATTCTGACTGTATAATATCATACGCTGGATCCTACTGAGCCCGGGAGTTCCAAGCAAACTTTTTTTTATTGCGTTATAACGAAATAAGATAACGCTAAAACGAAATAATATTTCGATATATCGAAATAAGATTTCGTTATAACGAAATAAGTTATCGTTATAATGAATTAAGATATCGTTATAACGAAATAACATTTCGATGTTCACCAAAAGGAAATATCAGAAAAAACTAGGTTGAAATTGTTCGGGGACTTTGCATTTCCAACCATTATTTATATGAAATATGTTGTTTTAGAACAAATGTAGTGACACAATTTGCTACCTTTAGTTAATTTGTTTTCACTGAAATGTCTATCAGTTGGAAATTTTGGTGTCAGATCGAAAGTGGTGTCAGATCGAAAAATGCCCAACAATTGGACATTTCAAGATCCCAGTTGGAAATTCCATCTGCCTGTAAATTCTCAAAACAATTCTCCAGTAAATGTGGGATGCAGGGTGCGGCGATGGATTCACATTTGAAATCCAAGATGGCTGCTGTTTTTTTTCGTCAAATTGAGCAAACAAAAAGAGAGTTCACTAGGCACCTCCCGGATTCCATCTGATCCGGTTATCAGCGACAAAGTTTTACAATTCAGCCATATTTGTTTTCCAAAAACAAATTATGCATTCCGAATATGTAAATACATGACTTTATACGTCCACTATAAAGTAACGTGATTCATTACAACCTGCCAATAACTAGTTACTTAAAAGTACTCATATACCACGCAACGGACGGTAATGATCGAGTGTATGTATATATATATTACTTACCTCTACCACGTAACGGACGGTCATTATTGAGCACATCTGATTATCCAAAGAAGGGAAAAGATCTGGGATTTTGAATTTGATGCCTTTCCATTCCGGGGTCTGGCCTCCACTAACTGCTCCCAAGTTTATATCTTTTATATCTTTGGTTTCTCTGTGTTTTTCTTCTTTTGGTGATAGGGCGGTGTATACAGTTTCCTGGAAGACAAATTACAATTAGGTCAGGTATATATGCTGAACTACTCTGAACACGATTGTAGACTATACTGCATGGGGATTGCATGGTCATACACGCAGTTACATGTACATGGTATCACCCTGCTCAAGTGGCTATGCTAGTCTGATGTGCTATTGGTGAGTCCTGATATGATGCATGTGCAGGGCAAACTGATGCCGTTACGAACATGTATTGTTGTCATTTTTGCGGTGTTTGGTTAACATACTACGGATTTCCTAGTCCGGAAGCTGATATGGTCATTTTCCGGACAAGTCAGTCTAATGAAACAGTGTTTACTGCAATTAAAGGTACTCAATCCGATTAAACACCCCTAAATTACTATTTCTTTGGCTTCTGTTGTAAAAAATATTTGATTCGAGTCGAGGAACCTACCCATCAAAGCTCAGAGTGATCAGATATAGATTTTTGAAGTTTGTTATTTCAATTGTTTGTGGCCCAGAAATACGTCGTCAAATGGACGGTCTCAGTCACCATGCTCAAATCGCATATCCTAGCATATAGACTGGCCTCAACTGAAGCTTTCCTAGTGTTGGAAATTTCAAACCTCATACTCGGTCATCAGTTGGACATTTCTCCAACTGATGACCATTTCAGTCCACAAGTTTGACCAAATGTAGTAAAATATTGTTTTGTTAAACCAATTAGCAGTTTTGTATTGGCCACGGTGGAGGGACATTGACACAAATTTTGCGACAATTTTGAAATCTCAACAAGAAAATCGCTAAATCCTAGCATCTAGACTAGCCTCAAGCCTTCCTAGAGTTGGAAATTTCAACCTGACACCCCCACTTAGGTTGGAAAATTTCCCACTGATGACAATTCCAATTCCAATGTTGACCAAATGTATGACAATATTGTTTCTTAAATTAACTAGCAGTTTTTGACTGGCCACGGGGAGGGACCAGTCACAAGCTTTCCAAGTGTTGGAAATTTCCAACCTGTCACCCTCCTAAGGTTGGATGACCATTTCAGTCCAAAATTGTGAAAAAAAATAGGAAAATATGTAAATATTGGTCCAAAAACAATTAATTCCCCTAATAAATTGTTTGAAAATCAAACTACAAGAACATTTTCAACCTATTGTTGGCGTGAAATTTCCAACGAATGTTTTGGCAGGTATGAAATTTCCAACTGTTGAAAATTTTGACCAAAGTTGGGGGGTGAGACACCCCAACCACCTGTCGCAACGTCTCTGAGCACCGAGGTGCAAGAGGGGTGCAAATGTTTGGTCTGATTCTGATTCAGGGGGGGGGGTTGCTGTTCGAATTTTCCAAGGTGTACACCCCCAACGGAGACCATCTAGCCACGTCCCTGCTGAAAATGTGCAATCAAAAGCCATATATAGTGGTACTGCAAACAATGTGCAGTCAACAGCCATATATAGTGGTACTGCGAACAATGTGTAGTTAAAGGCACGGGCGGCGTTCGTCGCAGAAATATTCAAATTTGTTCAAATCGCCATAAACAGAAGGAATATTAAAATATATATAGTTTTGTTCATATGCCAAACATAATCAGCGCGTAAATAGTATATTTTCGTCTCGTCAAGACGTACGATGGTGTACGTAAACAAGAGCCTGCTCGTGTTACAGAAGTTTTGCTTCTGTTTACACAACACAGGCCAATTCTATTGGTTAATCACACACAAATGATATAAAGGCTCTTTATTATTTCCATATCAGGAAAACCGTAACACATAACGCTCTTTATGTTTACCATATCCGGATCTAAACAAAAGCCAGGTTCTGCAACGTTTTTTGCTTTTGTTTACACAACAAATGAAAAACATTTGACGATAACATACTGTTTATGCCATATTTCTGATTGGTATAAGAACAAGGTCTGTCTATATTTTACTAATATTTCTGTTTATGGCGGTTTTTGACGGTGGTGAATATTTTAACAGCATACCCGCCGCCAACGCCGCCCGTATCTTCAATAACCCTTTACCCAACAAACCGGCCAAAAACGGCCAAATAAAGCTGCAACAGCCTAAATTATCTTGGGTCTGTCTCAATAAAACCATACAAATATGGATATCATTGGAACCGGCTCATTGACCACATTGTGATGGTTACAGTTATGCCCTGTGCCAATGCATTCTCTTATATATGCGAGTCGACCATAGGTCGCCTCGCATATATAAGAGAATGCATTGGCCTAAAAAAATCTTTTTTTTACTATTTTTTCTTACATTCTTTAACAATTTTATAATTTGTAATGTGTTAAGCCAATGCATTCTCTTATATATGCGAGGCGACCTATGGTCGACTCGCATATATTAGAGAATGCATTGGCACAGGGCCGTTCTGTTGGGTAAAGGGTTAAGTAGATGACTACGTACGAACCATAGTACCAGTAAGAAGTTTTTCCTTCTACAGTTTATGAATGTGACAACAAGAATCGACCAGTAAAACCTATAGCGAAAACAAAATCTATAAGAGACAATATAGCAAGAGAAGCCATTGGGTACAACAGGAAGCACCGGGAGGTTGACGGAAATAAAAGGATCTATTTTTAGAATGAACTGTTATGACGAGAATTAAATGGAAAAAATGTTTGAACTGAGAAAGCAGCGAGATAAAGCAGAAAACTTTTTAAATTGAAAATTGAAATACCAAAATTAAATCTAACACAAAACCAATATGTTGACGTCTGTAATTGTAATCTGATTTGTAATTACGGAAACTAAGAGTCGGATTGACTCACTTCTTTACTTCATTAAATGATGATGATGATGATCAATTTGTGTTATTCCTGCTAAAACACACAAAGATCCGAACTCAATACAGACAGGTGAACACTTTTATTAAATTACTTCCATTTATCAAAAAATTAGCCCCCAAATCCGGCCTCATATGTTTTAGCAAGACACACGTGTATTATCGGTATGCACAGAGACGTAATTAAGAGCTTAGCACAATGATATAGATATCAATGTCCGAACTTTAGTATTATATTTATTAAAATATAACCATGATATTCAATTTGTGTTGGCTGTGATATTCAATTTGTGTTGACTGTGTGATAAACATGTTTGATAATGATATACTTCCTCTTTGGTTGTGATAAGGAAATCAATATCATAATTTGTTTTAACCCCAGCCGAGATCGTTTTTCCTTGCTAAAATGTGATTATGTGATAAGATGGATAAAAAAATGAGTGCACTCGGATAATAAATTTCGTATAGATTTTGCGGCTCATTAGAGATCCTATATCTATGTAACGCTTTTGATCTACTATATATTTTGGGACTTCTGTTTGTCTGTTTGCTAGCAATGGCCGAGAAAACTGCCGGACGGATTTCGACGAAATTTGATACCTAGGGGTACTTTTGTCCGGGGAGTGTTTTGGACGGGTCAAATCGTGACCCCGACCTGACCTTGACCTTCAAAATGGTTAATTCAAGGTCAAATCGCGCCTTTCGACGGATGAAAGCAGAGGGGAAACAGCCCGGGCGAAGTCGGGTCACCCTGCTAGTAGTATATAAAGACAATGTATTCAATGTGTTTATTGACCTATTTGTACTCCCGGAACACAGAATAAGCGAACAATTAGCAACTAGGTTTAGATTAAGGATGACGATTATATGCCACCTTAATTCAGAGTACTTAAAGTTCGCACACGCCTGTTCTCCGGATATCCTAATGCGGACCCTTTATCAAAGTACTCGTGGAAAATAAATGCTCGCCCATTTAATAAATTATAATTGTTCCATTACTGAATAACGACCATATTATGTTTCTGGTTATTTAGGTTTTTGTAGTGAGAATCAAGTCTTGAAATAAGGTGTCTGTCATTTGCAGAATGAGGTCCCCAGAGGGTGAATTTAGTGATGCTACCCCCGCATAGCGGGCTAGCATAACCAAATTCACCCTCTGGGGACCTCATTCTGCTTACACCTCAGCAGAATGAGATTCATCAGAGGGTGAATTTGGTGATGCTAGCCCGCTATGCGGGGTAGCATCACTAAATTCACCCTCTGGGAACCTCATTCTGCAAATGACAGACACCTTATTTCAAGGCTTGGTGAGAATATGTATCGATTAAACTACGCGAAAATAACAACAATGAAATGATAAGTGTGCTTCAATAAAGTTTTTAATTTGCCAGGTGATGTCACTGGTGTGGCATTGTTACCATACGAACACCTCACTATATTGACACGTTAAAACACACGCAAATTTGCATGGTATTGTTTGCAGGTATTTCGATACACAAAATGAACACAAAATACCAAAGCTAACTTCGTGAAAAATAAAAATTATGTGGTTTCACCTGCAACAATGCTACAGTAAATATATTGAAAATAACATGCAATTATCTCGCAGGATTAAATTACACGGGTATTTTAAAAAAAATCATCGATTTTGTTGCCCCTCCCCTTTATCTGCCCCTGACACAGACTGCTCATCTTAGAAATTTTTAGATTGGACCGCTATATCTTCTTGTAAAATATGACCACAATCAGACCCTTCTAGAGACGCCTTGGTGATCCCCTGTTAATTTCTATAGCGGACAGACATGCATACAGACATTCGAAAATATAGATATAGTACACTATTTATTTAAAAAAAATCTATTGAGAAAGAAGTATAACAACAGAGGAAGAGACAAAATTACATTCACGCATTCATGCTCTCTGTCCAAGACATGGAAGTGTTTCGCACTTCCATGCCCTGGCCTACTTTCTTATCTGTCACATGCAATTAGAAAATATTTAAAGGCACACAATGTGTTCGGACAATTTTAACAAACACCGTTCAACTTAAAAGCAAGGCCAACAAGCGATATTAGGTACTACCTTAATATATTTTTGCCCGAAATGGACTTTCTTTAGCTACAAAAGTAGTACACCACTTATGTCTCTGTGGCGTCTGTACATCTGTATGCGTAAGAACGCAGCCATGCTAGGGATTTTAATTCTTACCATTCGGAATTCAATCGATGCGTCTTCTATCTTCTTTGACGATCCGTTGTCAATTTCTACGTCCACCAGCATACGATCCATTGGGCTGTATACAGACTTATCAGTCTTAATACGGCCTATTAACAGACCACTTCTGAAGCAACAGAGTCCAGTAACCATCTGGTCCATGGATTGCTGAGGTTCCTATGTGGTGAAATAGAGAATTTACATTACTAAAGTTACATAATTATAATCACACACCCTCTAATTTCAAACAATTAGCGCCCGTAAGAATCAGTACAAATCGAAAAACTCGCAACACGGTTTACACGACCGTTTCCTATGTTCATAAACCAATAATCACAAACCCTCTACATTCATACAATTAGCGCTCGTAGGAATCAGTACATTTCGACATACTGCATGTTTACATGAACTTTTCCGATGTTCATCAAGCAATAACTGAAGTCGACACAGATTTATTATATAGGGGAAATGCCACATTCGCTGTGTGTCCAATATAGAAGGTGACAATGTCACTATTTGAACCAAGACCACATATTGACTATCTATGCGTTCACCCACATTGGAATGCACCAAACTTCATATTCCTCTAACGGAGTGGATTCATTTTCTGTGTCTGACTGCAAATGCTCTTTCCAAAAGATTTCCATATGTGCAACACATTTAGGATGTTTAGCATGGTCAACTCCTTTACCAACAATTTGAATATTTTTGGTGATATCGATTGACAAACAGGGAAATAATTGCCCATACAATTTGTTTCATCTTTTGATTTTGAATGAATCACAAATCCGCCCATTGACACATGAACCGACGGAGGACCCCACGATCAAATGATATATACACACGACCTTCCTGCTGTACGTGCATACAGACTATAAATATAACGACATGGCGAAATAGTGGAAACGCTATGTATTATTGAATAGGCTGCAATTCTTTTGAATGGTGAGCATATACGCACGTATTAATCAGCATTAATCCGGAATACAAACATTGTGAAAAAAGCACGATTATATAGTGATTGGTATTTAACCTGGGTAACACGCGCCACGCGATGTTATGATATATATCTCAAAATATGTGTCCTGATTTAATCGAAAGGCGTAGCCAACTATAGAACGTACTTTTGACTAAATGACGGAAATCTGTCTGAAACAGTTTCAGCACCACAAGTGATCAACTTTGGTCGGAAATAAGTTAGATCCACCTGTTGGGAGGGTGGACCTGGGGAAGGTTATTTTAAAAAAGGTCTGCCGGTTCTTATAAAAAAAACACTTCTCCGGTATTTAGGAGATGCGATGAATGTTAAGTTCTCGATTAGGACATCAAATCATCGATTGCCAATAGAAATTGCACGGTGGAAAAAGTCAAAACGTAATGACAGAATTTGTACATTATGTAATGACGACATAGGAGACGAGTACCACTTTGTAATTATGTGTTCTCACCTTAATGATATCCGAATAAAATATAACCCGAACTATTACTGGAAATATCCCTGCGAAGAAAAGTTTTATAGACTTCTATCAATTGAAAATATTAGTATATTGCGGAGATTGTTACTATACCTGAAGTGTGTCTTTACGGAATTGCTCAACATGTGAGATACTGAAGACCCCACCCCGCCTGTGCAATAACTCCCCATTTCAAAACACATCCCATTCGTTGAGACCGGGGGTAAATATAACTGCTATTCCCCTGCATTATTCGATGTGGGTGATAATATGGGAATGGGTTAAATCATAGCTTTTGCAATATAGTCATTCTAAAAGGAAGTATAGTTAGTAGTGGCTAGTTTGCTACTACGCGACAGCGAGGGGATATATGGCTTAAATCTCAGCTGTACCTGGCAGTCATTAAATACAAATACCACTAGATATTTGGAAAACGAAAGTTTGATCATAGTGCAGAGAACCTGTGTATTTCGCACCTTGTGCTGCATGCACATTCGGGAATCAACTGCGTGCATCTCGCGATGAAGATATTTTGTAAGACCTTTAAAAAGTTAGACAACGCTACAACGTTGCATGGCCTAGCGATGACCATGCCCCATGTGAGTTGTTCAAGCCATGGATGAACTGACACTCACGTGAGAATAAGCTCATTATACTGAGATACGAAACGCTGATAAATGTACTGGTACGAAACAATGATAAATGTAGGTACATGTAATAAAGAGTGTCCTAAAGTAATAAGTGTATGATCTTTTGTTTATTGGGAGTTTTGGACTGGGCCAGGGAGGATTTGAAAGGGCAGGATGCCCTTTCCTACAACCCACTTGGAGGTGATTTTAGTGTTATGAGAATGAAAAACATAACAATGAGGATGAAAAACATTATCTAGAAATGATGATGTTTTTTGTTTATTTCTTTTTCTTCCTTTGTGGTGCTTCTTCTGTTGTTGTACTCCGTGCTGTCTGAGTAGCTGGTCGTTGGCTTCTTGTTGTTGGTATCTCAGGCAGTCAGCCGCGACCTCTGATCTTAATCTGCTGGCCTCTGTCTGAGTCTCCAGCGCGCTTTTGACTACATCTTCAAGGGTATACATGTGGAGCTGGTGCTGTTGTTGTTGGTGCTGCTGGTCGTGGTGGAGATGGTTGACTCCGGGCTGATGTGTTCCGGAGTCATCGGGTTGAATGAAGACTCTGTTTCCATCACGGCATCAGCAGCGGCCGTCTGGATGACACCAGTCAGCATTCCAGCGGGGGAGGGGTGGACTACCGGTAGCATCGTCGGTGGAATCCAGGCGATCAACAGTCTTCACAGCCGAGTGGGAAGAGGCAGCCGGCCGATAAACAGCTGCCTTCTTCTTTCTCCACTCAACCCTCCGAGCTGCATCCCTGCGACGACGTGAATGGGTCTTCTTCATCCTCGTCCCTGCTCCGGTGGTGACATCCCTGCTGGCGGTCTTGAGCCGCTGGTGGTTTCCAGCTGCTCCAGTCCTGTATTCCACAGATAGAATCACGACCTCCTTAGCCTGGTGAAGTGTCCAGCTAAGGGTATCCACAACGTGTAGTCGAAACAAGGCCGCTGACAAAGCAGAGGGGATTAAATCCATAATCCTCTGCCAAGTTAGTAAACAGCTAACTTAAGTCGCTCGGGCAGCTGTCCCCGAAGGGAAGGCCGCACAACTCACAAGCGACTCAGAGCAGTCAACGGGAACAGCGATAAGACGCACTGTAAACAATACGTCCTATCCGCTCGACCGCTAACTGGGGAATGAATGATGATATGAGCTTCTGTTTTCGACGCATTACTTATAAACTGTTATGTGGATTTTCGTGTATCTTAATAATCACTGGATATTATTTTAATATTCCCCGGTCAGTGTTACAGTAATACAAAGCTATTGTGGCCAGATAGGGATATGCTAGATAACGCACCTGGTCAAACAATAGAAAACATGGCAGCTGTGATTTGAGTAGGATACTCATATTTTGAAATATTATCCTAACGTCGCGTGGCACGTGTAACTCAGTTTGAATACCAATAGCTATCTAATCGTGAACCCCGATTATATATTGTTTTTATTTATGCATGCCATCTATGGCGTATTGGCTGGAAATGCATGTGTTTGATAACCCTGGTCGATTGCTAGCGCCATGGCCTTCCACGAATACATGGGAAAAACATTCATGAGCAATCTTCATGTTTGGTCGGTTGATAGCATGGAATACTTGAAGCGAGGACAGAAAATGACATGATGGAACAGCACTCGTCATAAAAATCGATCTGATAGTTAACAAAAGACTTTCTCTATACGACAACAGAACAAACATGCTCAAAATCAACTTAAATATTTGATAACCCATAGATGCCATCGACGGTGGCCCTCAACAGACATACAGTCTGTTAACCGAAGAATCGTTGAACAGAACAATTATGTTTATATTGCCACGACCATACACTTCAGTTCAAAACCATTTCAGTTCAACCGAGTTGTAGAACTCTTTGTTACTGAAACGCTCTCTGATTGTGTGATGCTATCGGATGTAAATATGGTTTTAAACTATCGCCCTGGGGATAGATAGAATCGGATGTAAATATGGTTTTAAACTATCGCCCTGGGGATAGATAGAATTTGCACAATTTAAGGGTGAGACGCACGTGTTGCCAACATTGCCTGGTATTTCAAAATGGATTTTCTCGCAATTCTGTCAGGAATTTCATTTTGAACTTTGGTACAAGCGATTTTAGTGACATAATATTTAAGCCAAGCACATGTAGATGAATCAGATATACCCATCAATAAATAACTTTGTCATCAATATTGTTGGCTCTTTATCCCTTCCACGACTGGAGCTTCCTGAAATTTTGCGAAAACCTCGTGGCTAACAAAAAAATCATAAAACATGATTCGATTCTTCATCGCGATTATCGATATCTCAAACGAATCGAAAATGAACATCGGGTGATGTCGAATGTGTTGTATTTAACAAAGATCCCGCAATTATAGCAAAGTTGCCAATATTCTCAACAGAACAGATTAGAGAAGAAAAAACAATTAATGTCGCTTAAGCGATCTTTCGTGTTAAAGCTTTCTATCTGACATTATATTTGTGTGAACTGGACGTTTTAGTTATTTTCTCCGACAATATTGACAGCGGTTCTGTGGATATTGCCTGTTTAAAATGCCAATATTCTCATTAGCACGGTGGGGAAATCACGTGATTTCGAGTTGATGAGTATCATGCATTCAAAATGGCCGAGGCGATCGCAAACGCGACCAGAAACGAGGGAAAAGGTAATAAACTTGGGTAATTATACATTACATAGTATTTTTGGCAGTTACAGTAATGCTCTAATTAATCGGCGAGAGCTTTCCGATGAATGGCAACAAGCCATATTTCCGATTAAATCCTGAAAAGTTACCCATAATTCTGCTGTGGTTAAGAAGTCGATTAATTAGAGCATTACTGTACGAGCATATGCTATACTATATTTCAAACAAGATGATACCTCATTTGTGTCCAAACTCACAGTTGTTTGCTCTGACATTCTGACAAATGTTGTCAGTCGAAGGATTCTCCTAGATGTATGGACTTTTGTATTCACGAACCTCCGCCTGGCAACTTTGGTCAGAATGTTATAGAAATCTACTGCTTATTTTCGAACAAATAAGGTATCAACATGTTTTTAAAATAAATTAGCATATACTCGTAACAGTCAAAATGCTATGTTTTGTGTCAGTTCCTCATATATTATGTTTTTCACTTGCACATTTTGAATGCGTGGTAATCACCAAAACTAGAAACCACGTGATTACCCACTGCGCGATCTTTCTCGCATGTCGAAGCTTTCTATCTAACATTATTTCGCGCTCCGCGTGTATAACTTTTCGCTGATTCTTGGTATACATGGGCCATGGGCGTTCTATTTATAGAACTGGGAATTTTTGGAACGGATTAAAAGTCGAACTGCGACCCGGAGGCCGAGTCCGGTAAAAGGTGTAGTTGGGAATTCTGGTGAGATTCATGAGAAACCTTCAGTGGTAAGCCGTATATAGTTGTTGTAATAATTTGAAGGATTAGTTGTTTTAACGGAATTATGAGTTGGTCATTCGTGAAACCAATATATTTTATATTCTATAATCACAATCATGGGTACAAAATATATGATCTTGAGCGCGTAACCTGGACGTTTTAAATAGTTTCTCCAACAATATTTACAGCCAAGCCTTGAAATAGGGTGTCTGTCATTTGCAGAATGAGGTCCCCAGAGGGTGAATTTAGTGATGCTACCCCGCATAGCGGGCTAGCATCACCAAATTCACCCTCTAGGGACCTCATTCTGCTTACACCTCAGCAGAATGAGGTTCCCAGAGGGTGAATTTGGTGATGCCAGCCCGCTATGCGGGGTAGCATCACTAAATTCACCCTCTGGGGACCTCATTCTGCAAATGACAGGCACCCTATTTCAAGGCTTGTTTACAGCGGTTCTGTGGATATTGACGTTTAAAGGCCCACTTCATTTTCGAGTCACCGATTTTTTTTTTTATAGCGCCTTGATATACGGTTTAATAACAATCTATATATGCCATAAGATATGATTAAAATATTATAACGCATCATCATTTGAAACGTCTGTGTCTCAAGATGCCCATAGAGGAATAGAAAACAGCTGAAATCATAAAAAGATCCTCCCGTTATGACTTCCAGAATGCAACATAATTCAAACTAAATATGTATTTTCAATGGAAGGGGAATAACTTTATCTTTAAAATATAGAGATTTTCCCTCTCCATTGAAAAAAATACGCTTTGTACAACAAGACCAGATGAAAATTAAGCACAAAAACACGTCGGAAACTCAACAAAAATAACATGTTCACAGTTTACTACACCGGATAAGTTGATAATACAATGTTTTGGAACTTCCTCTTTCAAATGGTATATAATATGGCATATATTTTATATATGTGATCTGGGGGGTCGAAAATTAAATGGGCCTTTTAATTGCGACATCTTAACCCTGTCTATGCCAATTGATGAGTAGTTACCTTTGGAACTGCCAGATAATAAGTTCAACAAACGGCCTATATAGTTGATGCCATGGAGCATTATATGCCATGACGCATTGCATGCATATTGTTAAAGGGGTACTGTACGCCAATTTCAATAAATTCCCGGTAACAATTGCGATCTAATATCAATATTATATTTTAAAATAACGCATTTGAGTCGACGATGTCTACTGAAAACGTTTCGGTTAACAGGCTATCATAAAAGTCAAATTGAATTATTTAATTTAAATGAATTTATGGCTGGAGTCATAAAATGGCGAATTATGCCATTACGAGTTACCGTTCTTGAAATCTCACATGTTGGGTGTCTTTTATCGACGGCCGTTTACGACGAACATTATTGAGTTGCGAACAAAACATGTTACATGCAAAAGGAAGTCCCGCTATAACCAATTTGGAAAAAAAGAGAAGAAACAAGATTAATAAAGCGTCCAGTATTTTTTATAGCGGGTAAGAATGTTCGATGGAAGAGATTGCAGGCATCAATTGAACTTCCGGTTCATCCTGCAACCTGCGTCTTCTCCGGTGAAGGTCAAAAACATGGCGCGTAGTTTGAAATCGTAATATTTTTATTTCCAAGATAAATATTTTCGTCGCTAAATTAGGTTTATACGAAACTCATATAACACGAACACAATCTAACTTGAAAGTTATGTCAATGGGAGTAAATAAAAAAATTGCCTATCTCTGTGTACAGTACCCCTTTAAGCCAATGTATTATCTTATATATGCGAGGCTCCCTATCGGAGACGCGAGGCTCCCTATGGGAAACTCGCATATTTTAGGTAATGCATATTCTTTCCCACAAATGAATAGGAATCATTGTGCACTGGGATAATCCATTCGATAATATGGTACCAGTATACCCAGGTTCGCACACATTTATAATTTAGTTCTAGTGAACCCAGGTTGGCCGCGATGTAGTTCTTAAGTCTATTGTGCGAAAACGTTGGTTTAAACAACAGAACATATTGTCACAATAGATGTCATGGAATCGATGTCCATATGTATTGGCAACTAAAGCTAATGAGCACCTTGTCAATGATGAGGCAGTCCGCTGACATCTGTTTAAATAACCCTTTCTGAATTTATATTCCATTCATTTATAAAAGTATACATTGAACTTTGACCTACCTTTGTACCATGGTGCTCGTGGGTACACGAATATTGGTTGTCGTCAGACCTACACAGTTCGTACAAATCGTACTACTACAGTCGACCTAACGTAATAAAACTTCATGAACTATTTAACTCTAGCGGTACGAAAGCTATATGAAAACACTATCAATATTTATCAAAAAGGCCCAGCGTGAGATAAACCACTGGTGAGGCTTAACAACGTGTTACCCCCCTCCACCCCATCCCCGGACGATATCTATACACATGGCTGCCAAATTATGCCAACTTTTCTTATAAAATCACAAATATCCCGTTTAATTCCCAATATATTCATGTATTCATACATATCATTGTGAATTGCATGCACTAGCACATTTCTTCTCAATATGTATTGTTATACGATGAGAGTATTTAACACCCAATACTAAAAACATAGCATAACGCCCAGAACGACGTGGCTAGAGGGCCTCCGTTGGGGGGGGGGGGGGTGTCCACCTGGAAATTTCCAACTGCACCACCGCCTTGAACCAGACCAAACTCTTATGTTCCCGAAATACCATTTGCACCCCCTTTGATTGGAACTTTCAGAACTAGTACCTCAAACTTTCCAACAGTTGGAAATTCACAACCTTAGCCTACACCCCCCACTAAGGAAGGTTGGCCATTTCAGACAAAACTTGACCAAAATAGATAAATAAGCTAATGTTGATCTGAAACAACAAATTCCCCACTAATGCCTTTTTGGAAAGTCTAACAATGAGAACATGTGGTGTACAATTTCCAAATAATGTTGTCAGACATTAAATATACAATTATTGACAATTTTGACCAAGGTTGGGGGGGGGGGTTAGACCCCATCCACCCTGTCGCCACGTCCCTGCTTTGAAGTGGGTTCATGCGAAATAATATAAAAGTCTGTAAAACAACTATCGGCAAGAGGTACTGTGACGAGCACAGGATTCACATACGATCCGGCAACAAGTTGCACACAAGCTGCAAGTCCCGACTAAAAGTCACTTCCTGTTTACGTTGTCAAGCAGACAAAATAAGCATACCCAAATAAAATTCAACCCAAATAAAAAAAGTAAAAAAAAGGAGAAAAAAAGAAGACATATTATGTACTTGTTCGGGTGCGTGAAACTGATCAGTTAGTATTCAGGCGCTATGCCAACTGAAGGAATGTAGCATTCCACTAACATCGCCGAAAATCTGAAGAAAATCGACCGTACCACTCCATAGAAAACATCGTCTGAACTACGATCAATTGTAAATATTTACTACTAGATTCTGGACGCATCTATCGGCGATAAACTAACGAAAACGAGTTCGCCATCGAGAGTCACGGCATTTAATTAATATATAAGAATGACGGCATGTGTTGTCAATTTGGATATAATATTTGTAAAAATTACTACTTTGAACAAGAATATTCTCCTTTTATATTATTTGATCACCCTACCGGAGTGTTTCACATCACTTTAAATTCTAGACGGAGGTATATCAACAAGATGGATATATACTATACTCACGTTTGGTGATCCAAGGTGACCGTAGTTACACGAGCCTGCTACTGTGAATTCTCGTTCACATTTTTCGTCGAATGTCCAAGGTCGTGCGATGATACCTTTAATTACATATCGAACAAAACCACATTTGCCTTTGAAGTTCGAAGGTAACGTTTGAGGGAGTTTGTATTGGAACTGAAACTTGTTATCGCCGCCATGCAGGGATCCAAATCCATGTGCTGAAAATAAATATCCGACAGTTAGACTGGTTACATGATCACGGGGGTGAATCACGTGGTTTTTGTTTGTTTTAAATTTTTTTTTTATTGAATAGCAAAACATACACGGAATATCATAGACATACATTAACATACGATACTTCAAGGGCGGGGGGGGGGGGAACTATCTCACAGTCACAAGCTATCACGTGGTTTCTAGTTGATGAGTACATGTAGCACGCATTTAAAATGGCCGATGCGATCGCAAACGCCACGAGAAACAAGGAAAAATATAACAAACTAGGATGTTTACATATTACATAGTAGTTTGGCAGCTATAAGCATATTCTATACTTTTTTTCAAACAATTGTGTTCAAACTCACAGTAACATTCTGGACAAAGTTGTCAGTCGATTTAATGATTCTCCCAGATTACATATATGGACTTGTGCATCCCACGAACCTCCGACTGGCAACTTTGGCCAGAATGTTATAGAAAACTACTGAATATTTCCGAACAAATTAGGTATTAACTTATTTAAAAATAAAATATCATATGCTTATTACAGTCAAAACGTTTTGTGTCAGTTCCTCGTATAATATGTATTTTGTGCGTTCGCGCTCGCCTTGACTATTTTGAATTCGGGGTACTCACCAACCTCGTAACCACGACCGTGTTTCACCCGTCGTTTAAAATGGAGTGATGTTTCAGACAAGCCTTGAAATAGGGTGTCTGTCATTTGCAGAATGAGGTCCCCAGAGGGTGAATTTAGTGATGCTACCCCGCATAGCGGGCTAATACCACCAAATTCACCCTCTGTGAACCTCATTCTGCTGAGGTGTAAGCAGAATGAGGTCCCCAGAGGGTGAGTTTGGTGATGATAGCCCGCTATGCGGGGTAGCATCACTAAATTCACCCTCTGGGGACCTCATTCTGCAAATGACAGACACACTATTTCAAGGCTTGGTTTCAGAACCGCACAAGGGGAAGGACAAGATCGTTCGATCTTTTCAATCATCCCGGGCGCTTCGCGCCAAACTACACGAGTCATTCAAGCTCACCCAGAATAGACTGTCATCCATGCCGATGTTCAATGATTAATGTCACCATCGTCGAATCGTAGCGAGGAGTTGGATTGGTTCAACGAAGCAATAAAAACAAGAAAACCATTGTCAGAAATTGTAACGCCCTCGAGATCATATTATTAGGCATATATACAATCTATGGGGGCTTTAATGTAGTGATTGCGAAAAATGTGTACATAGGTAACGGCTATGTAGATTTGTTCTAATTTCTATTGCAATAGAGGTCTGAATAGTGCATGGAATAGCATGTAGAATAATAAGTAGGCCAAAATGGTCGATCTTCGTTACATGGTTCAAGTATGCAAATACCGAGTCAAGTACGTTTCTAATCACACTTAGTCCATCATAGTACGCAAATGCCGAGTACATTTTTAATCACATTTACTCCATCACCTCATATTACAGGGCCAAATACGCTTGCAATATATATACCATAAGAGGGCGTAATAAAAATGATTAGGCCAAAGAGATTTAAACATCTGTTCCGTGTTACAAGTCACAAACAACAAGAGCTGGGCTTTCGTCCGGTGCATACCCCCTTGTGACACACCGCCTAGTGTGCATGAGCATACCTATAACATATGGCTGATATACTCAGACAGACGGACCTAAAACTCAGCATTTTCAGACAAACAAAGATGAATAACTATAGAACGAAAAACCTAAACAAAACGTTTCAATGCCCTCATAGTGGTGAACATATATACCAAATTTCAATGATATCCGAGCACTACTGTTCAAGTTATGGCCTGTACAGGTATCGGGCAGACCAAAAAGAAAATATTTCTAGATAAACAAAGATGAATAACTTTAGAATGGAAAAACCCAAACAAAACCATTGAACACGCATTTGAATGTCCTCATAGTACCATAGTGGTGAACATTATACAGTTGTCGCCCGCTGTCGAGGGAGACATTGAGATTTGTCACCCGCTCGAGAACGGAATGTCTCCCGAGGAGCGCAGCTCCGATGGAGACTTTCCGTTCTCGAGCGGGTGACAAATCTCGATGTCTCCCGAGAAGAAGGGCAACAACTGTTTTGTTATCCGATTATACCACAGAAAAAAATCCTTGCCATCCACACGCACGATGTTGCACTGAGTCACGACTGCTTAAATTTCTTTCCCGATTATGTATATTTTCAGTAACTACTTATCGTCCTATAGGAGTTCTGTTCCATAAAGATAGTCAAGCGTTTGATAATCAGCGTTTATTTACGATCCTTTTGGTGGTTAAATCGTCAATATCGGTCCATGCATTGTAAACCAATAAGCCATATAGGTATGTTATTCAAATCAATTCAAGTTTATTGTTTATGTAAATCAATTAATGACATTTAGACAACATCAATTAACATATATACATATAATTTACAGGTTACACACGTGCGTTGTAATATGTTTCCCCACAGCAACAGGCAGCCTAGAGTATATTAAAGCCGCACACATTTCTTGGAAGTCCAAAAAATGCATGCGGCTCCATTCTACCCACGACTACCAACCACTGTGGTAACACCCTCATTCCCACCACCCTGCCATACCACTTCACCGGGCGCCATGGTTATCGCCTTCTGAAATGTGGCATATTCAATGTCGTCTTGTGCGCGGAATTTACTCGCGATGTTCATTTCATAACGGTCTTCCCCGAAAGCTATTGGGAAGTTGTCAATTTCATTAATGTACATTCATATGTGTCAGTGCTCCCAAGTACATGGCGATCCTCACACAAAATACTTCTTTGATCACATTGCAGACATCGCGGAGCGGTCTGATATCATGGATAAGCTTACAGTACCATTCATTCGCGACAAACGTATGCATTACGTTGTCTACCAGCAAACATTTATAACCAACCAACCTCAAGGGATCCACTCTTTAAATCTTGCACCATAATGTCGACATGAATATATTGATCACCGAGATGTTTCGATATAAAAAGTACATAATAACGCTTGTCCGATAAAAGTATCAACTTAAAAGTTCGAATATTAGTGTTCACTAAATATATGCAAATTAGCAAACACCACAACTGGTGTGTTTTGAGAATCCGTGGGGTATATAAGAACTATGATTTTAGTACGTCGTAGTGATGTGAAATAGATGAGTTACTGCAGTGTGTGTTTGGAGATATTCTTGCAATATAACATCAAGCGGGCGACAAAAACAATGTCTCCCGGCTCAGCGGGCAACAATGTGATTTGTCGCCCGGCACGTGACAGGACATGGGCCAATCAGAAGGGTGGAAAATACGGAGGAGGGTAGCAAACACTCTTATTATATGAACATAAGTTTCTTTCCCCAATTCCTATGTTAAAACGTAACGAAAAACTTGAGATATCTAACGATGTTCACCTCATTAATGAAACAACAGGTTAATAACAGTTCTGAGTGACGTCAGATACTTCAGGGGTTAACATAACTTATTATCAGACCTGAAAATAGATCAGGTTTTCACAGCGACGTTCAACGTCACAACGTCTTGTCCAATCAAAGAGCGTTTCATATAATAAAACAGTTATCGCATTGTTTCTTGGTTGACACGAGGAATTGTCAGCCCTTGGAAGTCAATATTCACCTCGGCCTTCGGCCTTGGTGAATATTTACTTCCTCGGGTTGACAATTCCTCATGTCAACCTCGAAACAATGCGATAATTGTATATTATAACTCAAGTGTTATATAAAACACTTTCCATACAAGTTTAACACAATATATGTGTTGGAAATGAATTGTAACACTTTCATGATCAAGTGCTGGGTAACCACTTGAAGGTGTTGGGCTAAACACTTAAAGGTGTTGGCGTAACACCTTTAAAATGTCATTGTTGAATCTGTCCCCACACCCCACATTTTGTTTTATCATTTGCAGCTGTGGAGTGTGGACTGACAGTGCCACGCCAGTCATCACTCAGCGGTCCTTTTATGCTTTACAATATAATGATGAATGTACGCATTCTAGAAAATGTGAAAATCCCCTGGCTAGAATTTGTAAATACTGAACTGAATAAACCGTGCATGTCATATACGTGGAGAAACCAAACAGTTAGTTGCACAAAAATGTTTGCCAATGCCATAAAAACCAGAACTATGGACATCTATATATCAGACTGGCGAGCATCTATGGAAAAATCAAATAAATATGCATTTTATAGATGCATAAAGCCAAATTTCGGCAGACCACGATATCTATCTCTCGATGATAACAATATCGTCCTGCCACTACTGAGATTCAGAACCAGAAACCACCGACTTCCGGTGGAAACTGGTTCTTGGACAAACACCCCACACTCAGAACGAAGATGCACTCTTTGTATGGATGAACTCGGCGATGAATACCACCTTGTTATGAACTGCCCTCGGTTAACTGCCCTCAGAACTAAATATTTGAAAGCCTACTATCGCAACCGACCGAACACAATTAAATTACATGACCTCTTCGATACAAATAACAGAAAGATCATAGTAAATCTATCAATATATCTAAAAAAGGCCCAAACACTAATGATCCACTCCTGAGGCTCAATGAAAAACAAAAACAAAACAAACAAAAAAAACAACAACAACAAATGCCCACCCTCATACAACATATGTACAGGGAATCGCCCCACATACATTATATACCCCCAATAATTATAAGATAACATTATCACATTATAAGATAGTATACTCTCAATCAATATACCATGTACATGTAGTACACTAATAACTCCAACCTATATTGTGTATGTATATTATGTCACCTCACATTTATATTATGTAATATGTACACTGTTTGAAATTGAATCGCCTGTTATGTCAAATGCGACGAAAGGCGTAATAAACATCTGAATCTGAAGTTAAACGACAAATGATAAAACAAGATGCATGTAGGACATGCATGTGGGAGAGATAAAAACAAAAAAAACATCCATTGCTAACTTGTATAGGCCTGATCAATATTTTAAACAATGGCGGACAATAAAAAGTTTTACTCCGCACCAATCAAATGGCGTGCCATAGAAACGTCATGTACTAATTTCATGTAAGTGCAATTTCAAGTGTCCCTTATCATCGTAGTATCAATGCTACTATTAACCCTTTGAGTGCCAGGTCCGATTTTTTGTATCAACCCATATACCCTGTGCCAATGCATTCTTTTATATATGCGAGTCGACCATAGGTCGCCTCGCATATATAAGAGAATGCATGGGCCTAACAATTTTTCATCATTTGTTATTATTTTTTACAATTTTTTACAATTTTAATAATTTCTTTTATTCTTTAACAGGCTTATTTTATAGGTTTAGGGCCAGGGAATCTTACGTTTTTCATGGGCATCAAAATTATTACTATGAATACTTGGTGATAGTTTTGAATTATAACATGCCCTATAGCATGCTTAAGCATACCCAAAAAAAATTCAACCAAAAAAAAAAAAAAATCTTTAAATTTTTTTTTTTTTTTTTTATTTTTATTTTTTTTAGGGCCGATTTTACAGAACGTATATTAGGGCCGACGAGATCGGCCAGTGGCACTCAAAGGGTTAAAGGTGCATGGTATTCCGATTTCAGAACTCTGCTAAGTTGTTACAATTGGAAATCCAAGTGCAAGATGCAGCACTGTACGGATTGGGAAATTGAAATACTTGGTTGGTATATCCATTTTAACACTTTAGTGTTTTGAGTGTACGCGTACATACCACATTTCATTGAGACCTGAGGATATAATTTGGGAGCGTTAATTCGGATTATGTATCTTTAAAGTATGTGAAAAATGCAGATTTTGACCATTTCTCGACACGTTGGTTACAGAAAAAACAACTGTTATTTTCATGTTCAGTGGAGTGTGACAAACATTTCTGTAACTCTGATCACGATGGTTCTGGTATTATTTCAAATCTCTAAATGTCGCCATGAAAATGGACATTCTTCTGAGTGGGGATTCCAAATATTTCGCTTTTTTGTCACTATTAATGTACCACCAAAAACCTGTTTGGCACAGGGTTATTTTGGCACGGAATTGTCTATCTGGCGGATATGATATATGTGATACGGAAATCTGTATACCGACCGCTCATTCTGAAAAAAGTCAGTATATCGTGCCCTCATCTCTGAGATTTTCTGTTGATATAATGATAGGTTTGTTCGTGCTGGATTTGATGACGGAGAGCGAGCAAACAAGGGAATTATTGGTACCCGATAACTCATTGGTAGCACAAACAGCCGTTCTGTTTCGCTATGTATCGATTTCAAAACTATAGATTAATGTCTAACTTTACGTATTTAAAATTGAACCCGTCAACTAGCATTCACGGTCTATGCCAACAGTTAGTGGTGTGTATTGGAAATCGTTCTGCTCTGCGCCTTAGAGACCACGAACAAAGCGCAGTGTGTATCGCGCTATTGTGTCCGTAAGTGTTGGCGACAGAACCCGCACCAGCATCCTTTAGTCTATTAACTAAGAATCATAAATGGTTCCATGGGATTCAAACAAAAGGTTGATTCCTTGTCTCTCAACCATCCCGATATACTACCTGAGGGTTGGTGGGGTCTTGTTGGCATGACACAGGCGGCCCCAAGAGCTTATTGAGAGAATATTAAACAAGAAGAAATCGAAGACACTGCGAATGTACTTGAATTATGTGCATGTATAATAATGCTGTATTTATGTAGCACACACACATACAACAAGCGTGGGACATGTGTTTAGTATAGCTTCCGTGCATCGACGTGCGCTCGTGTAAACTATGACAACAACGATTCCGACAATCCGATGCCCTACTCGTCATCTCGAGTTTAAACGACAAGGCTTAAACTGGTTTTGAAGTAATAATTTTTTAATTATAGATATAGATCATATTCCACCAGTACAAAACATGGGAACTCTTTGGAGTTTTGACAGGGAAACTTATAAAGTAAAAAAAATAACATCGACGTGCACCAGTGGAAACTATGACAACAACGATTCTACTAATCCGATGCCCTACTTGTCATCTCGAGTTTAAACGACAAGGCTTAAACCTGGGTTTGAAGTGATAATTTTTAGATCATGCCATGACTAACTCCCGTTGAGATCATATTCAACCAGCACAAAACCTGGGAACTTTTTTAAGTTTTGACAGGGAACCTTATAAAGTCGGAAAATAACGAGATGAAAGTAGTTATTATTAATACATTATTAATAATATACTTCATTGTCGGTGAAGGTTCCAAATTGCATGCTTTTCTCTGACTCTTGTTAGCCGATATCGAATCTATAAACATTGAATTAATTCCATAATTGTAAGCAACGCAAAGCAAAATAGCTCACAAAGTCACTTAAATCGTGAAATGTCGACTTGGTACCTTCACCTACAGTGAAGTACATTATTAAAGAATAGATAATAATTACGAAATATATTCGCTGCGTTATTTTTTAGACTTTATAAGTTTCTCTGTCAAAACTTCAAAAAGTTCCGGGGTCTTATATACTGGTGGGATATGATCTCTACGGGTGTTAGCCAGCATAGATATTCATGGCATGATCTAATAATTTTTATGAGAATGTGAAAAAGTACTGTTATTTTCGTACCGCAAATGGCCTTTCCATATAAACACCTAAAAAAAAGAAAGTCCCCCCTAATATATTCTGTAATATTTTCGGAGATATTTAATTGGATTTGGATTAAACTTTCCACAAATGATTTGCGGTACCTGAGACATCATGTGTGCTAAGCACTGTGCTGTGTGGTGAAATATTACTGAGTGAGCACGAATTGAATGGAAGAGGGGCACTTTTCAAAAGTTGCAAAACACAGGTAGAGTAATCACAGTCATTGAAATTGAAATTCGGCTGTGCCTTGGTCCCCCACTTGTCGCATGGGCGTGGAACATCCTTATCTGTTGGTACCTCAATGTATACATGGTGGGAATCATGGTTTACTGAAAAATGGCTTCAAAGAGACTTAATTAAATAACACTGTGTTGCTCTTCAAGTTGTCATTCCAAAGGAATGTGGTTAGACTGAATGGCCTGCAGCCCTGCATGGACATGTATCCCGCATGTTATCGTGGACTCAGTGTAACTGTTGGACCACACTTACAGCCAGTGACCGCTTGTGTGAATAATGGAACACCGGAGTGACTGTCCACTCTACGTCAGTGTTTTGCACGTTTGAAAAGCACCCATCTTCCATTCAATTCGTGTTCAGCGGGCCATAGCATAACCCACAGGACAGTGCCCAGCACAGGTTGTGTCTCAGATACCACTAAACATTTGCATAAATTTTCGTCAAAATCCATCCAATATCTCATAAAATATTATTGATTATATTAGGGGGGACTTTCTTTTTTTGAGGTGTTTATATCCGGAGAAGAGAGGCTCGGGGCCAGAAGCCTACGTCGCCAATCAAGTCTCTAACCCAAAGCGGGTTTAATTTTTAAATTGTCTAAACATATAAATGTTTGTCTGACGGGATAAACTAGTACACGAGGTGTGGAAATTCACAATGCACATTCAAACATCGGTCATCGTTCAAACCTCATATGTATAACTGAAATTTACGAGGAGAATATGTATCGATTGTACCCCGATTTTGAACATCAAACACACCTCAACCATTTATTAGATGTTCATAAAGGTACATTTATAACCGCTTTCACCTTTGTAAGTATAGTAACTCCTGCAACAGATATCACGCTAAACCCTGAGTTCCAGATAGCAGCTATCCGATGTTTTAACCGACGGTTTGGAGACAGTCGCGTGTTACTCCGTTTCCGATTCCATAATTTCAATGAACGCATACAACATATGGCGTAGTATTTGCTTGGGGTAAGATTTTGTGTTAGTTGTTGTATTTTTCATTACTTCAATCCGTCTTTCTGTGACATATAATGATCGTATTTTCAGGTATTTGTCGACATATTTCGACACCGTGAACAATTCAAAGCGAATTTTATCAAGTGTATTTGGATCGCGATCACCATGTTGCTTTAAGCTTCAATCATTAATCCATGTGACGTCATCGACATAATTTGTTCAATGTTGAATTAATGGCGATAACTGATTGAACTGGATACGTGAAGATTAATTTTGGTAGAACTATTCATTGCGGTGTATGAGTATACTCTAGCTTTTAAATGAATTAATTTGTTTAAAGATGTAGCTTAACTTGTAGGAATTTGTTTTTTAATTTGGTATGGCCATCAATACTGGTATATGATTGATTACTTGGGAGTTTAACGTCTTTTAGCCGCTATCAGAACCGAATCAGGTATAAAACAGATCGTAGCGAAGCATCTTTGTGTATAAATCAGACAGTGTATTAGATAGCTATGTACACACAAAGGCACACAAGAGGAAATGTTTCCAATTGGAGTCAGGAATATAAATTCGAGAACTGATTTGTATGCAAGCATAATATAAAACGCACACATCGGGTTTTGCATTGACAAGGCACTTAAAATATTTGATGAATCGCGCACGCACCGTTACCAATGCGTCAACCTGCGGTCGGGTGAATGTCATATTTCACCCAAACCGACAGCGTCAATCGACAAATACTGTTAAGTGTCTTTTAGAGTTAATGGTTTCTCATCAAGCATCTGGGCAAACTTTGAACGTTCAAATGTGAACCTCTCTTTTTGAGAGTCGAAATGTTTGAGTAATTTTGGCGATTTTTGTTTTAACCCTTTCAGTCCGATTTTTGTATCAACCCATATTTCCTTTATCATTTTTCAAATTTATTGATTATAATAATGTGATACATCGATGGAAAGAGCTCTTATATTTATTGATTATAATAAAGTGATACATTATTATAATCAATACATTTGAAAAATGATCAAGGAAATATGGGTTGATACAAAAATCGGCCTTGGCACTGAAAGGGTTAAAGCAACAGGATCAGCATGCCTGTGATATGTTGCAGTAACTGGCTCAATTTGAGTGGATTCTTTTGGAACAACTGTTGCAACTTCGTTAGATGTTTCCATGGCCTGTGACACAGGTTCAGGAACCGGAGTGATATCGGTCTGGTCAAATTGTGTTGCTTGCGATATACGAATGTTGTTGGTCTGACTGAGTGCTGGCATCAGCACACATTTTGGTGGAAACAGCCGCAGAGTAACAGCTCGATGGTCGAGCGCCAACTTTTGTTTATATCGAAATAGGATAGATGTTGCTCAGCCTTACACCTTTGAATTTTGAATTCATAGTGTATATGGGAGATGAGGATCCATTGCAGCACGTGCACGTTGACAGTAAAGACATGCTGTTGGTTTTGTGCAATCCTTATATATGGTCATACCCAGAATCAGAACAGCATACATATATGGTTTCTTTGCTTTTTTTCACAATGTTCCTGACCATGACCATATCCCTGACAGTTAAATCAACGTAATGGATTTTGGAACATAAGTACTTAAATCTTCTTTCATGTACCCAATCTTCAATGCGGGTGGATGTTCGCGCATATTGAAGGTCAAAGGAACTTTTTGTCCTTCAACTGTCTTGAACATCTAGGGGCTTCTGTAACTCCATGTGGTGCAAATCAGCCAATATCTCTGATTAAGAAAAATCAACTACATCGCGAGTACGCAACACAGCTCAATGTCTTGCGAGGTGTAATACACACTGGTGTTTCTGCAATCGATATTAATTGCATAACAGCGTCAGATTGAATTTTTGTAACATTCAACAGAAGAGAGCCACTTAGTGGTCCAGTCCTGATCTGTTTGACATATTTTAATTGTCCGACTATGCCTTGTAGCGTTTTGTCAATGACAAATACAGAATGTTTCTTGATCAAAACCAAGAACCAAGTACTGAGGATATACCTCAGAATCAGTGGAACTTAGCGAGTTATCATTTTTACGTTTTTGTTTGTTTTACGTTGTCATATGAGCAGGAAATAATCGACAACTAGCCCAGCAGCCGCATCGGACTACCCTTCGAATTATGGTCAGGCCAAAGACTGGTACATAGCTGAAGCGGTGACGCGTTTAGCCACTGCATATAGCCGCCTCCCGGCAACTCCCCACAGTGTTTTGTTTGTTTTGAGTTGTCATATGAGCAGGAAATAATGGACAACTAGCCAAGCAGCCGCATCGGACTACCCTTCGAATTATGGTCAGGCCAAAGACTGATACTGATACTGATACGATACATAGCTGAAGCGGTGACCCGTTTAGCCACTGTATATAGCAGCCTCCCGGTACCTCCCAACAGTGAGACAGGTGTGAACATTATAAGTTTGAAACATTTAACAGTCCTGAAGACGAAATTCAAAGAGACCTTCTACGAAAGAAACAACACACATGAATAACACAAC
Organism: Siphonodentalium dalli; assembly: GCA_032622095.1. NCBI lineage: Eukaryota > Metazoa > Mollusca > Scaphopoda > Gadilida > Siphonodentaliidae > Siphonodentalium > Siphonodentalium dalli. Next base: position 84,352,797 of record CP136063.1, on the reverse strand, counting down.
ACACAACTAGACACAGGAACAGAATAAACACAACACATGACAGAAATGTAATCTGACAAAATGAAGAGAGGCTTAACTATCCGATTGATTGAGCCGTGTCAACTCAATCGCCCGCCCGAAGAGGCGTGGGACCAAAGAGGACCACGAACTACGCCGTATCCGTTAGCCGATTCCTAACGTGATACGGTCGCCCAGGTACCCCCGGACTCACTGGATGCACACCACGGCAAACAGGGTGCCACATTAGGGGTTGCTTACTCCTCGCAGTGGGGCGGTAGGCATATTCTACCCGGGGCACACACGGGGCAATACTGGTACAAGAAAACTAAGATGCATGCATCAGGTCGGCCGTGAACTATCTACCATAGAATTGTTGTAGCTATCGATTATACATTTTGGAACACCTGTCTGTATGTATGTGTGTATGCATGAATGCATGTGTGTATGTGTTATAGACTCTAACACTGCTCGACTGATCCGACTCGGATTTGGTATTTAACGTGTCAACTTGACCTCGCTCATAGGCATGTTTCTGGACCTTGACCGATCCGACTAAAAATTTGTGTGTAGGACTACTTCGATCCCGGGAGCAATATTGACGGGTCCAATTTCACGTGGGACCATGTTCTCGAACGTGCTGATGTAGGCATGTTTCTGGACTATTTGGACGGGTCAAATCTTGATCCCGACCTGACTTTGACATTCAAAAAGATCAATTCAAGGTCAAATCTGGTAAAACGAAGTATTTCAACGAAATATAATACCTACTGTTACTTTTGTCCCAGGAGTGTTTCGGGTGGGTCAAATTATGACCCTGACCTGATCTTGACATTCAAAATTGTCAATTCAAGGTCAAATCGGGTAAAGCCGGGCGGATTTCGACGGGTACTTTTGTCGTGACCTTTGTCCGGGGAGTGTTTTGGGCGGGTCAAATCGTGACCCGACATGACGTTCACCTTTAAAATGGTCAATTCAAGGTTAAATCGCGCAATTCTCCGAAAATCAGAGGGGAACATCCCGGACGAAGTAGGGTCCACCAGCTACTATTATATATTTCTAGATTTAGTTACAAACTAAATACCTGTATATTGTACAAAGAAATGTTTGACAAATATATCTGTATCAATATTACCATACGGGTCATTAAAATAGATACGACGAAACAAATTTTGAAGGGTGCATGGTATCAGGTAAATTTTTATATTTCAAATGATGACAGGAATGCGGAAAGTTGAAGTACCTACGTAATACTGGCTATCCGAATGAAGAGGTATACATGTATATAAAAACCAAAATAGAAGATGACTGCTGGCGACAATGTTTTCCAAAAATATTCAAAGCATTCGATAGCTCCCATCTAGTTGTCAGCCCGAATATCAATATAAAGTGTGGTGACTATCAGATGAGGGATATGACTGTACAGTTGCTAAACAATTCAGTCACGCAAAAGAGGATCAAACAGTAAGATACCAAATTGCTGCCTGTGGTAATGTTTTTTAACGAAATTCGGGAAAATTAGATTACTCTCCCCCTGGTTATCCAGAAGATCATTGTGGAATCTGGTGACGATCGGACAAGGGGTGTCGTCTGTAGGATCAACCAAATTATTTAGCCATAAAAATAGTAAAATTCAAGATCACCGCTGGCAGTGATGTCTTCACAAGGACAGCTTGAGAACAAAACATGGCTCACATCTAGCGGTGACCCAAACTATCCACATGAGAAAAAGTTCTCCAATAAAACCTGGCTGCAGGGTGCGCCAATTGATTCAAATTCGAAATTTAACAGGGTGTACTGCTTGTGGCCATGTTTTCCCCGCAAATTTGATAGACTGATGGACAAAACCACTGAATCCGTTGAATCAATATACATGTATACATGGATTAATGTATATGCATTGTTATACACAGTACTGGTATATAAAGGTACTGAAAATAACAATATTACTAGTATACACAAAATAAACCATATATCATGGCTATGGGTTCTAATATCCGAATATGACAGCTGATAACTTGGTGTGAATTGAAGAGTGGTGGTGTCTCACGCATATCTAACCCTCCATGTTAGAAACATGCCATTAAATGTCATAAGTATAATCTAGCTTGAGGACAGAAGTTATCCACAAAAACCCCCCTTAATTCAACCAGGTCCTCGCGCGATGTATGGTCGATCACATGATGATCTAGGGGGGATTAGAATTGTTGTATAAAAACAGCACTGCATGTAAATATAAAATAAAATAGTGCTACATCTTATTACAGATTATTGCCATATATAATCAGTGACTATACAGACAGTCTGACAAAATAAAGTTTCAGTGACACTCTATCCGAAGAGGGGAATAATTCCATCTGTTACAGTCAATGGAGCAATTATGAATCTGGAAAGGTGAAATTTCTAAGTAATACTAGATATCGACATGACGCGATAACATATAACGTAAATGCAATATGGCCGCTGGCGACCATTTTTTCCTATAAAATTAAAAAAATATTTGATAGCTCTCATCTGATAAATCAATATCAAGATAAATATGAAGTTTAGTGATGATCGGATGAGTGAAGTGGACTGTGCTAAACGGTTTAGTAATGCTTAAAAAGATTTTTACCTTAATATTTTTATGTTCACTTTATAAACTTCACTGAGTCATCTTTGTCATGTATTGAGTTTGATATCTTTTGTTAACAGTTTATAAATCATGTATGTCTCATGTTTGTTATTTTAATTTATGTGTTTATTATCATTAAATAAAGTTGAATTCCTTAAAAAGATTCTTACCTCAATGTTTTTATGTTCACTTTATAAACTCCACTGAGTCATCTTTGTCATGTATTGAATTTGATATCTTTTGTTAACAGTTCATAAATTATGTATGTCTCGTGTTCGTTATTATATTATATACACTTTATAGTGTGTTTCAGAACGAAAACAAAATGAATAAAATCAACAAATTTGTAAATTTAAAAACAATTCAAACGTTGTTGTATTCCATGTCCCAGCCCGGACATATACACCAAATTTCAATAATATTCATTGAGAAACAACGGACCAAACGCCATATAACACCCCGTATGCATCTTTTATTCCGAGTTGGCCTTTTATTCCGAGTTGGCACGCGCCGATTGGGCGAGTTAGCCCATGGGGCGAGTACGCCGATTCCGACATCTTTTCTATTTGCAGCAGGTTAAGTTTACGCGTAATTTAATTTACAAAGTTCCCCAATTGGTATCGTAAATAGAGCGACCTTATTTGACAGAGAATGCCTCTGTTATTGATTATAAAGTTGCTATACATTAAAAACGACAATTCACATGCTCGTTCAAGCGCAGTAGTCTATTTTCCCCATGTTAAAGGACATCCACAAATACTAAGTAATGCTAACTTACTGCCGAATGTTTTACACGACAACTGTTAACATATTTGGGCTGAATTCATCTGACGCGGTATTATTCCTCAAAATAAACAACAAAACCATCGTTACTTGGAAATGTAGTTTGGGCTAACATTTACATAAATCCTCCACATCATTATTCCGACACACACGTCAGATGAAAAACTCACATGAAGTAACCGGCCAAATTGGCCGAAATAAGCAACCTCTGCGTCACCACAATTTTATCAATTGTTGTACAATTAAATCATACATGACGTGGTATCGGGACAGGTAATTTTGGGCGCAAATAAATGACGACATTGCACGGTACTCACCTTTTGAAAATAACATGATTTCTTCGTGAAAAAACTTTTGTCTGCCCGTGAATGTCCGCTTGTCCCTGCCTTGTCGTACTTGCCACTCGACTCGAGCCTCCCCGAGCATCTCGACTGTTATCTCTGAAAAAAAAGAAAGATTTTATTTAGATGGATTAATGTTCCCGATAGTAGAAGCCTGAATTTCACTTTTTCAAAGTTGGGAAGTTGACTAGTCCAATAAGGACATGGTGCATGGGCGCATTTGAAAATTTGAAGTGTGATACAAATATGGAATCATTTATAGTATCTTCAAACCCAAAGTCTGCGATATACCCTCAGTCCACTGTTACGCAGCTCCGAAACCCTGCAACCGTTGGACACAATAACTAAATAAATCCAGGGACCAAATCATACTCGACACATTCAACTCCATTTACCTTACCTTAAGATACATCAAGCCTGAACTGGGTGCAGACTTTGTTAGCCTCTTGATCCAGATAATTTGTTTTATAATTGGTAATTGCTAATGTCTGATCTTAAGTACATTGTAATTATTTATCGACTTCTGTTTCAAGGGGGGGGGGGGGGTAAACAGAGCAACCACTTGGTTCCCTATTACGGACGTTATATTGTTAGTGTTGTATGCTGAAGTTATTATAATTGTATGAATAACAGAACAACCTATTAGCCCCATTCCATGTGAAGATATTTCTGGTTGTGGAAATTAGCAATCTGTTAATTCCAAATCCAACTGGAGTGTCAAATGGTTCGATCACATAATATATGAAGGTACAATACATTATCACCTTAGAATAGCGCTCTCAATTATCACATGCAAATGAACATTTTTGACTTAAATAACACCTTTATAACTAACTACTGCAGATAATTACGAATAGCTAATTGTGGTTGTATTTTTTTTCGGATGGTCCAAAAACATTTTCGCAGAATCGACGACTACGAGTCCGTTTATGAGAAAATAGTTCTTCGAACTTTTTCCACCCCCAATCAGGGGGGAGTCGGAAAAAAATTGCAGGCACGTATGCTGATTTTTGACTTTAGACCCTTGTTGGAACACACCCACCCCCGCGTCCAATTTTTTTTCCGTTTTCTCCAACCATTTTTGGACACCCACCCCCCTTTTAAAACACTAAAAGAGAGATTTGCTGGGGAAAATTCACTGTAAACAACTGTATATGAATTTCTGTGCATACTATTAGTCATGGATGTTAACATTGACATGTAAATAGGAACAAGTCATTTTGGGGTCATTCGGTCAAAAAAAACATGGCTGCCAGCAGCCATCTTGGATTTCAAAATTCAATCCATTAGCATGGGCTACAGGCTATACTGTTTGTCTGATCATCATGAAATTTGTCATTTATGTTAATATTGACATATAGATGTGTTTTAGCCAACCTCATTGCAAAAACAGTCTAAAAGACTTGCAGGAAAAATATTTTTGAGTTGCGGAAAAAAATTGTTTATGATAACATGCTGTTTACGTGATGGTCATGGTATATATGAACGAAACTGTACGCATTTTAATGTTTTTCTGTTTACGGTGATTAGAACAAATATGAATATTTTCGACAACTAAGGCCTCACATGCCTTTAAACGCGACATCGATGTATTATAGTATACCATGCATTCTCTGCTTAATGATTCGTTGTGCATGTATACATGTACTGATGATACGTAATTGTGCCATATGTATTGTCTCTGTAATGTCTTTTATGATGACCAGAGTTACTATTAAATTGAATTGAACATTGAATTGAACATTGAAGTTTATCTTAACCCGTTAATTGTACAGTCCAGTGCATCTCTCTATCTCTCTCTAAAACCAAGCGGTTTTCTACTTACTACCATGCATATTTCTGATTTTTTAAATTTCCAAATACAACTATACATATTTACCTTTTTTTTCTTTTCTTTCAGTGATGATATTCACTCAGATTCATACACAATTATTAATATGTATGACATGACGTAATTGTCTCATCCCATCTCGCGTGAAACCAGAAAAAACAACTATAGGATAATTAATTATTCATTGCTCGAAGCAGAAATTTCTAATCACCTATTCATAAAAAAAATCGACGATTTGGAAAAACAGCACTAACAATCGCACCACTGGTATGACAATATTACCTGCTTGCAAGTGTACTTTAAGCGTCATGCTTTGCTTGAACGCTCCCTTGTGGATGGATGGTCGATTTCATGTTATACATTCTAGCGGGATGGGGTGTCATGTACTGTTCTCGGACACGGGCTAATATAAGCACAATGTTTGATGTCGAATGAGTTCGATGACAACATAATTGTTTTACTATATTTGTTATATCTCAGAGAGAGAGAGAGAGAGAGAGAGAGAGAGAGAGAGAGATATATATCTAAGAATACACTAACCATAACTCTAACCCTAACCCTAGCCCTAACCCTAACACTCTAACCCTAGCCCTAGACCCTAAATCTAACTCTAACCCTGACACATATGGTGATGGAGGGGGTGTGTGGTTTCGTGTATTCTTACATGAAGGATATACCATAACACGACAAATGATAGAAAGAGTACAAATTCTTGTGACGTAGTGCCCAATTCGTAATTCCTATCTGTTGTTCTTTGTCATGCGAACGATGTCAACCATTGAGTGGTACGACCCGACTATATCTCGGCGGACACATTTTATTGAGTGGTATGACTCGACTATATCTCGGCGGACACATTTTATTGAGTGGTATGACTCGACTATATCTCGGCGGACACATTTTATTGAGTGGTATGACCCGACTATATCTCGGCGGACACATTTTATTGAGTGGTATGACCCGACTATATCTCGGCGGACACATTTTATTGAGTGGTATGACCCGACTATATCTCGGCGGACACATTTTATTGAGTGGTATGACTCGACTATATCTCGGCGGACACATTTTATTGAGTGGTATGACTCGACTATATCTCGGCGGACACATTTTATTGAGTGGTATGACTCGACTATATATCGACGGACACATTTTATTGAGTGGTATGACCCGACTATATCTCGGCGGACACATTTTATTGAGTGGTATGACTCGACTATATATCGGCGGACACATTTTATTGAGTGGTATGACCCGACTATATCTCGGCGGACACATTTTATTGAGTGGTATGACCCGACTATATCTCGGCGGACACATTTTATTGAGTGGTATGACTCGACTATATCTCGGCGGACACATTTTATTGAGTGGTATGACTCGACTATATCTCGGCGGACACATTTTATTGAGTGGTATGACTCGACTATATCTCGGCGGACACATTTTATTGAATGGTATGACCCGACTATATCTCGGCGGACACATTTTATTGAGTGGTATGACTCGACTATATCTCGGCGGACACATTTTATTGAATGGTATGACCCGACTATATCTCGGCGGACACATTTTATTGAATGGTATGACCCGACTATATCTCGGCGGACACATTTTATTGAGTGGTCTGACTCGACTATATCTCGGCGGACACATTTTATTGAGTGGTCTGACTCGACTATATATCGGCGGACACATTTTATTGAGTGGTATACATATATATGACCCGACTATATCTCGGCGGACACATTTTATTGAGTGTATGACCCGACTATATCTCGGCGGACACATTTTATTGTTGTCATTATAAAGTAACTGCACAAATTCTTCTCCAAAGTGGAGGCTCGCAATATTTCAGAATTTCAGTCACCATAGAGTACATTATCTGCTCATACTAGAACTTGTTTCAGGTAGATATTATGCTAAGAATCGCCTCATTTTGAGTCGATAATGTGCTGAAAATGAGAACATTTTAGTCACAAAATCGACTCATTATAGGCAATTCTATGTAGATTATGTGCGCGGAATAACACACATAAGCCAACTCATGAATTTTCAGGGGTAAGCTCCTAAACAGGTGTTTTCAATGTGGCCCGCGCCATGAAACTAAATAACGGGTAAGAGTCCATTATCTGCTTATTTCAGAATCAAATAATCACATTTTGTACCTATTTCACATTATAAGTCGATTATGTGCGTATTTCCGCGAGGATATGTTACAGTCACACATAGCGATTTTCTCTACATTTCTATTGTCATTATGGCTTGGTTTACTTGTCCCATAAGGCCAGCCATTAGTTGATAATAGGCTGGTTGCGAACTACAAGTTCCCGTTCAAACGGAAATCACGAGAAACGCACATTCCTCATGATGTTCGTTACGCTATATTGTTTGTTTTGATATCGAGAGAAGATTCACCTTGCCATTTGTAGTGACTTCACGATGAGGCCCATAGAGAAATAGAAAACAGCTGAAATCATATAAAGTTTTCCCCCCTTTGGCTCCCAGAATGCACCAGAATTCAAACTAAAAACGTATTTTCAATGGTAGGGGTATAACTCTATCTTTAAGATTTAGCATTGAAATATAATTCAATTTGAACTACAATCCAAATGAAAAAAACACGTCAGTAACTCAACAAAAACAACATGTTAACAGTTTATTACACCGGATAAGTTGATAATACAATGTTTTGGAGAATCCTCTTTCAAATGGTATATAATATGGCATATATTTTATATATGTGATCTGGGGGTTCAAAAAATAAGTGGGCCTTTAAATAGTATAACAATTGAGCTCACATAAGCCTTGGCATATAAAGAGTCCTATTAATCCTTTCAGTGCCAAGTCCGATTTTTGTATCAACCCATATTTCCTTGATCATTTTTCAAATTTATTGATTATAATAATGTGATACATTGATGGAAAGAGCTCTAAGAGCTCTTTCCATCAATGTATCACATTATTATAATCAATGCTCCTTCCATCAATGTATCACATTATTATAATCAATAAATTTGAAAAATGATCAAGGAAATATGGGTGATACACAAATCGGACTGGCACTGAAAGGGTTAATGGAACTTTTGTGTGATGTTTTTGTGCGAGGCGATCGTCGGACAATGAAAATATATGGAATACCGGAATTGGTTTGTACAGGATATAATGGTGTAAATGTTTTCCATAGGCCTCAGTGCAAACCTTTTAGCATATACTGTTTACATTATAAATCCTGGGTCCAAAATTTTCTTCAAATCTAAAAGATTGACATCTGCGGAAACTTTTATGCAAAAAAAATGCCCGTCTAGCAGGGAATTCGCCTTAAAATCTTTATTTTCGTAACTGATGTCAGAACCGCACTAAAAAGTGATGTCATATTTTAGGCCACACCACAAAATTCAAACTTCACTAAAAGGGTTAATTCTTGTGCCAATGGCTATTTTACCTATGGGAAATAATAGGGCAGAGGTGTGATGATTTGCAAAAAGCACACAAGGCTATTGACCAACCAGGGCCCAGTGTCTATTGTATTCTCTCCTATATAATAGATTTCACTCCGAAATGTATTTTAACAAAATAAAGAAATTACCAAAAAAATATAAAACCAAAAAAAAAATCTATTGAATGTAACCATGTAATCATATATCTCTGTACAAAACCATTCACATCGTCAACAATTAAAGTCTATCTTGTACACAATCTTCAGATTTACTTCACTGATCGGAACCCAAACAACTCTGCACATAAAATTGTCAGAGTCTTCACCTACGCCCGTGCTATGGAATGTAGGGCGGCACATCCAGTAACAACGAAATAAACAAAACATACCGTCTCTGCGCATTTGGCTATAGCAGAATAGCGGTATGATGGCGCATTGAATCACATTGAATCACACGCTCTGCCTTGCGGTTGGTTGTTTTTTTTAAACAACTAACAAACTAACACTATTTTAAAATTATAACACGGGCCCCGCTCCTTTTTCAGCGCACCAGATGACACGCTCAGCTCAACCATATACTCAACCATATATTAAAGGGACCCACCGGGTCACCCCTCACACCCCATATTAAAGCTCGTGGGCTCTTCCCCAAATAATCCATTCAATCAAAGAAATAACATTAATTCATTATGTCCGCTTTTGCCGGGTTCAGACATGACTATTTTCTATGTGCTATATCTCCAACAACAACAAACCGTGGGGTGAAGGAGAAGATCACTCGATCTTTTCGACCATCCCGGGCGCTTCGCGCCCAACTACTCACTCTCTCTCATGTATTTACACCAGTGTAACCTACACAGGCATTGCATAGCATATCTTCGTTCGCAAACACTTATAAAGCAGGCCTTAGTCGTCAAACAAACCGACAAATAAAGACCATTCGAATTTCGATCGCATCAGAAATACCGGCCATTCGCATTTATAGTGCATATGTCTTGCCATATGTACCACCTGTTAAATTTAACGTAACTACCGGTATGTCCTTCGTGTAAGAATACACTAACCCTAACTCTAACCCTAACCTTAGCCCTAACCCTAACCCTAACCCTAGCCCTAACCCTAACCCTAACCCTAACCCTAACCCTAACCATAACCCTAACCATAGCCATAGCCCTAGCCCTAACCCTAACCCTAACACTAACCCTAGCCCTAACCCTAACCCCAACACATATTGAGAATGCCGGGTGGTGCGTGGTTTCTTATATTCTTACATGAAGGATATACCCAACATTCTTTCGAACCCGAACTGGAAGTCACTGACTGTGAAATCGAACCACGAAATTAGTGAAAATTTAGACTCAAATATTGGAACTTACTATTAGAGATGTTTGTTAACAAATCACTGTAACAGTTTTATTTACATAACAATGCTTTCAACACACGAAATTTCTTGGTTGGAAAACTGCCAGTAATTAATATAAGAACCATTTGATCTATTTCTTCATGTTCTTCTTCGTGTTAGTGTCTTGTTTGTTTGATACTTTTATTCCAATAACCAATAATACATGGTAGGGTCCTGCGAATTGGAGATTTTGATCAAATCGAATATCGAATCGAGTTCATGAAATCGAATCGAATATCGAATCGAATATCGAATATTCGCAGGACCCTAATACATGGTAATACGGAACATGAATTAATAACATAATGTGGGTGCGGGAAAACAGCACGGCGATTCAAAATATTTCACGGACATTTAAAGATGTATTTAGGGTTCCAGACTTTCAGTTACAAGATGTGGAATATAATTGAATGCAACACCGCTGAATAACATGTTGAAAGCATGCATGTTATTTGACATTTAATCGATATCCGATTGTCAGATAATAGACAGATATGATGCCACTTTCTTACAAAAGATAAATGAGTAAATAAGTAAAATAAAATAATATTTGTTCTTGCCCTTATCATTCATTGTGTTTATTAAGTGCCACCTCTTGTTCCAATTGTGTTATTTTGTAAACTGGAGACTTAAATTTCTGAATCCCTTAATACGCCTTTAACATGTAAATAATATACTGAAAATTTTATAATTTTAGCACATTTACCCACTGCGAAGGCCTTGGGTCCCTTTAACTGTGATGACAATTCGAAAACAAAAATGTGTTTGCAATTATGTATCGATTATTATTGATCGATGTATCAAAGTTCATGCTGATCAGATTCATGTCATTCGCGAATCTTCATGATTATCATTGTGAACCACAACGTGGCTCATTGCTTGCAATTTGCATCTCGTCACAGTATTTACACAAGGCTGGTCCGTGTATAATCGCTTCGCAATGAAGCCCGGTGAAAGGAAAACTATTGTTTAAAATCGCTGATCGTATGATGAATTAACTGATGCTGAAATACAACATCAGCTTACATGCCATGCGTCCGGTACGATGTGTCGTCATCGGACTTCAAGCATAAAGAGAACGTTGGTAATATTGCATTTATGTCACCAACAATATTGGACTATGACAGTCCCGCTATCTTTGGTGTCAAATCAGACTGGCGTCGTCTTTAATCGTTAGACTTGGGGCTTTTCTTAAGTCTGTTAAAGAATTTGTTTTCCAAAAAAAATTGTTAAAGAATATAAGACAAAATGATAAAAATTGTTATAGAATGTAAAAACAAATTATTAAAAAAATTATAAATTTTTTAAGGAATGTAAGAAAAATTCTAAAATATGATAAAAATTATTAAAGAATGATGATTATCATGATGATGACGACGACGATGATGATGATGATAATGATGATGACCATAGGCCTCTGGATATTTTGGTATATTATATAAATAATTATGTGTGTTCCTTCTCATTCTCATCTTTTGTATATGATCTCTATTCTCAAAATCCTGTCATGTTCTATAGATTAAGAAAGTGAAAGCATTGCACTACACCGGTTCAGTCGCTGATTGGCAGAATGTATAATAATCTGCTAATGATTATATGATGGACAGCTGTGGAAATGTCCATTGATTATCAGGTAAACTTTGAAACTGGGACGCAACAACTATTCGATTAGTCATGCACAATAAGCACTTTGAAACAAAAATAGTCGTACAAATGCGAAGTGTACAATCAATGAGACTGAAACGATCCCCGTCGCTTGAATGGAGCCGGGTTCAACTATATCGGCATGCACCCCGGTCGATCACGATTGTATGAATTTCAATAGCGAATTCGTTTCTAAGTAAACACGGCCACCCACGCACAAATATGTGTCCACTGGTTTCCTGAGTCTTTGAATTGCATGAAGCCAAGACAACGATTGTTAGCTTCGGTTTAACACTTTTTATACTAAATACTCATTGACGAGTAGTTATCCCGTAGGAAATGTTGAGATAATACGTTCAACAAACGACCTGATACGTAATATACCCCCACCTACAGTAATGCTCTAAGTAATCGACTTCTTAACCACAGCAGAATTATGGGTAACTTTTCAGGATTTAGTCGGAAATATGGCTTGTTACCATTCATCGGAAAGCCATATTTTCGACTAAATCCTGAAAAGTTACCCATAATTATGCTGTGGTTAAGAAGTCGATTACTTAGAGCATTACTGTACCAGTAACATCACTGGTCGCACGGAATTTACCTTCGATATCTCTTAGACTCACTGTTTAACCTTCGAAATGTCTGGTCAGTTGGAAGGTCTTATTTGTTATTACACAACATTAATTAGCATTCCTCTGACCTCTGCCTTGTCCATCACAGCCTGGTATGTTAACTTTCCTCTGACCTCTGGTATGTTAATGAGTTTCAGCAAGGCTTTCCAATGGTGATATAAAACTGTGTGTGTGAATTGGGAAGAAAGGGGAGTCATGGGAACGAGATATCATAAGCTGTATGGGGTAATCGCTCTTCGGAGTTTTACATGGGGTTTTCACCATGCGATTTCCATATTTACACAGTTCTCGACTGTATTCACTTACATCCAGACATATATTTATATATTTATAATTTTATATACTATTGTTGCTGTCACCATTGGTGCCTGATACATGTGGTGCCACATCAATATATATGGCATATTTCGTCCACTGTGGACTGAAAAAGAAAGGTGCTTGGCAACCAAGTGACGAACTGGTTAATCGAGTACAAAAAAAAAGGAACATTGCCCTATCAACTTGAGACCATCCTGGTTTGATGCTGGCTGATGACGTAATATCAACTCACATAATTACATTGTCATCTATATACATCCATATATGTATTTGTTGCTATTATTTTGTTCCATATTCAATGTTCTTGTCTTGTTATTCTATGTTAATGTACATTTGACCATACATGGTGTAACGTACAAATAAACTTTGATTGATTGATTGGTGAAATCTGAAGACATACTGATTAAAGTTATCTACTGAAGATCTATCCAATCTCACTTACCACTAGACCGTCACATCGGCCCAGGTTGTCGTACCCCGTTATGAAACAGACCGAAAGGTCAGTCGTTGAACTTATTATCTGAACATTTCAACCAATAACAGGATTCCTTCTGTACTTGTTCATATATCCTTCTTTATCATCCCCAACGGAATAATAAACCGTTCAGATGTATACTTTTATAACTGAATGGGAGAAACCGTTTAGTATATAAAGGATTAAATTTCTGGTTTCAACATGCGACAGTCTTGTTATCGACGGATTGGTGATTATGAAAAAATGGTACCACCCCCTACCCCTTGAAATCTGGATCCGGCAATTCAATCCAATAATTTATTCAACACACTTAATAAGTCATATACAATAATATTGTTGCAGCAATATATCATTTAAAATATAGCTTTAAAAAATCATAAATCAATATCTGTTATCCAAACAACATAAATATGATTGAAACATAACCTTTGGATTCCATAACTTTAAATTTGTCGCTGTCAGCCACTTACTTAGATATACTGGTAAGTGACAAAGTATTGATTTTTTTTATTTCTGTTTCTGTCATATATGTTGACATTCAAGTGAGGTGCTAGACGTATTTCTACTTTAGGGAAAGCACATCCCTTAAGCATATACAATGTATATATGAATTAATTTTCAAATTTGTAAGTGATCTTATGACATTAACAACTGATAGAAAAAATTACATGTACTTTATGATTTATATTAACATTTACAAAAAAGGAATTTTAACTTTATACATAAAGCTAACAAAAAATAAATATATATGATTAAATAAATATTTAATGAATTAAAGTTAAAAATGACCATAGGTAGTTGAACTTATTATATGAACATTTCCCTGCACCAAATAGGACCTTTTCTGTACACATGTACTTGTATTATTTGTTGTCTACTTAATTTTCCTGAAAACCCCTCCATGTTAATAAGAGACCATTCCAATGTATACTTTTATAACTTAATGGGATAATCCATTCTGTACAGCAAGCGTTATATATAGGCACGACAGTCATCTTCGTGTGACCGATGGTAAACATTGATACTGTTATCGCAACGAGTTTATATCGCGGAAACTGGAGTATCCTGGTCGTGGTATACATATTGAATTGGTTATTTATGTGACACTTGAAGTTATGATATCAGACAATGTTTAGGTTTGGTGTACATTGCTGTAGATCTGTATACAGTTCTGCACGCATACTAGTGTAAACGGGTTGATATAGAAATGCACACAGAAAGAAAACGGTATTCGATCGTGTGAGCAAAAATCGTGTCCGTTATAAGTCACGGTTAACACCGAAGCATTGCGACAGGCAAATCTTATTTCATTAATTGTTTCAACCCATGCATTTCACACTGTGTAAGCGAGAACCTGTGTACTGGTAGATGAAGTAGCCCTATTTCTATTTGTGTACATGTAGACTGTTGTGTATTGTGTATTCATATATGAGTTGTTCTCATGTGCCTTTCATTCTTTCTTCGAACCATTATCAACTGGTGTAAGAATAAACTGCTTTGGTCTGCTGATAGTTGATTAATGTTTTTGTCTGGCCTAAACTGAGACGACTCATGGTGAATTGTCAATTACCAGAGTACTGATGAGCGCGCGTTCATTGTCAGTAATAATTTTGAGATCACAGTAATATGCGACACGTGACTTCACACAGATCTGTATACAGATCAACAGCAATGTAAACTCACCCTTAGAAGCTAAGAGGACATTCCATTGATAATCGATTAAAGATATTCGTGATCCTCAATCAACCTTAGTAATTGGTCATGTTCCGTGACCAATTTATATGTTGTTAGTACATGTGGTAATAATCAATACTAATTAGGGGGATTTTCATTTTCATTTCAAAGTAAAAATTTTGCTCGCATTCCCTTTTCAAAAGTATTTCATGTATGTGACGACCTCTTTTGATCACCGGAACGTGACAAAAAGCGTGAACATATTATACTTAGCGTGATCGCCCATGCAATCATATACTTTCTGAATAGTAACCTCAAACACTTTGATAGGTTAGTATCAGCTGAAATGTGATGTTTCAGTCTGAAAACTAACATCAGAAGAAATACTAGTTTATCACCATATTAACCCGTTCTATACTAAAGCATCATTGATGAAATGTTCAGATAATAAGTTCAACCATTTCTATACTAAAGCATCATTAATGAGTAGTTATCCCATGGGAAATATTCAGCTAATAAGTTTAACCCTTTCTATTCTAAAGCATCATTGATGAATAGTTATCCATAGGAAATGTTCAGATAATAAATTTAACCCTTTCTATACTAAAGCATCATTGATGAGTAAGTTATCCCATAGGAAATGTTCAGATAATAAGTTTAACCCTTTCTATACTAAAGCATCATTGCTGAGTAGTTATCCGATAGGAAATGTTCAGATAATGAGTTTAACCCTTTCTATACTAAAGCATCATTGCTGAGTAGTTATCTATAGGAAATGTTCAGATAATAAGTTTAACCCTTTCTATACTAAAGCATCATTGCTGAGTAGTTATCCATAGGAAATGTTCAGATAATAAGTTTAACCCTTTCTATACTAAAGTATCTTTGATGAGTAGTTACCCCATAGGAAATGTTCAGATAATAAGTTTAACCATTTCTATACTAAAGCATCATTGATGAGTAAGTTATCCCATAGGAAATGTTCAGATAATAAGTTTAACCCTTTCTATACTAAAGCATCATTGATGAGTAGTTATCCCATAGGAAATGTTCAGATAATTAGTTTAACCCTTTCTATACTAAAGCATCATTGCTGAGTAGTTATCCATAGGAAATGTTCAGATAATAAGTTTAACCATTTCTATACTAAAGTATCTTTGATGAGTAGTTACCCCATAGGAAATGTTCAGATAATGAGTTTAACCCTTTCTATACTAAAGTATCTGTGATGAGTAGTTACCCCATAGGAAATGTTCAGATAATAAGTTTAACCCTTTCTATACTAAAGCATCGTTATCCCATAGGAAATGTTCAGATAACTAGTTTAACCCTTTCTATACTAAAGCATCATTGATGAGTAGTTATCCGATAGGAAATGTTCAGATAATAAGTTTAACCCTTTCTATACTAAAGTATCTTTGATGAGTAGTTACCCCATAGGAAATGTTCAGATAATGAGTTTAACCCTTTCTATACTAAAGCATCATTGATGAGTAAGTTATCCGATAGGAAATGTTCAGATAATAAGTTTAACCCTTTCTATACTAAAGCATCATTGATGAGTAGTTATCCGATAGGAAATGTTCAGATAATAAGTTTAACCCTTTCTATACTAAAGTATCTTTGATGAGTAGTTACCCCCATAGGAAATGTTCAGATAATGAGTTTAACCCTTTCTATACTAAAGCATCATTGATGAGTAAGTTATCCCATAGGAAATGTTCAGATAATAAGTTTAACCCTTTCTATACTAAGGCATCATTGATGAGTAGTTATCCCATAGGAATTGTTCAGATAATTAGTTTAACCATTTCTATACTAAAGCATCATTGATGAGTAGTTACCCCATAGGAAATGTTCAGATAATGAGTTTAACCCTTTCTATACTAAAGAATCATTGATTAGTAAGTTATCCCATAGGAAATGTTCAGATAATAAGTTTAACCCTTTCTATACTAAAGCATCATTGATGAGTAGTTATCCGATAGGAAATGTTCAGATAATAAGTTTAACCCTTTCTATACTAAAGTATCTTTGATGAGTAGTTACCCCATAGGAAATGTTCAGATAATGAGTTTAACCCTTTCTATACTAAAGCATCATTGATGAGTAAGTTATCCCATAGGAAATGTTCAGATAATAAGTTTAACCATTTCTATACTAAGGCATCATTGATGAGTAGTTATCCCATAGGAATTGTTCAGATAATTAGTTTAACCCTTTCTATACTAAAGCATCATTGATGAGTATTTACCACATAGGAAATGTTCAGATAATAAGTTTAACCCTTTCTATACTAAAGCATCATTGATGAGTAGTTATCCCATAGGAAATGTTCAGATAATAAGTTCAATAAACGACCATTGTGAACTTATTTTCTAAACATTTCCCTCAATAAATAGGACTCCTTCTGCAGTGTTATTTATATGTCATCTTTTTTTATATGAGACCATCTCATTTTATACTCAACAGAATATACGCAAATGAATTAATTTAAGCCATGGATTAGATCAAAATAACTCATGTGCTCCATGAACGATGTAAGCAACATGATAATTATAAAGAAAATTAATATATGACTCCAGTCATAAATGCATTTTCATTATAATTACCATGTTTGTATTGTTAATACGGTAAATGAATGTATTTTGCACTCATCCATGTCTCAAATTCATTCATTTGTTGCACAAATATTGACAATTCAGCGTAGTTTAGACGGCGTTTTCTATGGAGAGGTATGGTCGAATTCTTTGAAATTTTCGGCGATGTTAGTAGAATGCTACATTCCACAGGCTGGCATAGCGTACTAACTTATCAGTTGTAAGCACTCGAGCAAGTCCATAATATGTCTTTAAGACTGGGAGATATCCATTGGATAAAGATAGAATATATCCAAAATATAATTCATATGCAACAAAAATGAGGTTCACTTCTGATTACAATGTCCAAAATGGGGACATGTCTCTATTCCGAAGATTCGCTATTACGAAGGTTTTCCAAAATATAACCTACAGAGAGAACAAACTTCTCAATTGGACCACCCCTAAATCCTCTAGAGTAACTTTGAAATAACTGGCATGTCATGGTAGTTGACATGTTGTATCCTACCGAAAATGTTTAATATGACATGTTGAAATGTTTTGTCCTGCCATTATGACAGACATTATATTTAGTTGATGAAGTGCCAAAAGCAACCATTATTCTATGGGAGTTCATAAGATTAATCTAGGGTATGAAGTCATATGAGAATAGAAATGTGCAATAATAGGCATTATTATGCTTAACATGGTAAAAGTTTTGTAGTATACAGGAATGTGATACTAGTCTTTTAAAGGGGTCCTGTATTCTAAATCTGGCCATTTTTGGGACCATCTCATTTTATACTCAACAGAATATATGCAACAAATGAATAAATTTGAGCCATGGATGAGTGCAAAATACACTCACTTACCGTATGAACGATACAAACAACATGGTAATTATAACAAAAATGAATTTATTACTCCAGCCATAAATTCATTTTTATTATAATTACCATGTTGTTTGCATCATTCATAGACCCTTGAGTCTATTTTTGCATTATCTATGTCTCAAATTCATTCATTTGTTGCATATATTATCTTGAGTATAAAATGAGATGGTCCCATAAATGGCCGGATTTAGTGTACCGTACCACCTTAAGAATGATGACACTTTCCAACACATTGGGTATTTACTTTGACAATATGTTGACAGACCGAAGATATGAATGAACCGACAGGCTGAAATTATAATGCACCTGTCATAATTACAGGCTGAAATTATAATGCACCTGTCATAATTACAGACTGAAATTATAATGCGCCTGTCATTTCGACAGGCTGAAATTGTAATGTACATGTCACCAAGGCGATCTACCCCTATCCCCTTGTGTTATTTTAAATGTTCTTACATTTTCATTTCTGGATTTTGCGTTTAAATGTTTTATTTTTTATTTTCACGTTTTTACTTTTCACAGCATGTTACACAAACTACGTTCCAGTTGGGAATTTATCTCAATAAATCTCTAATGTTAGAACTATTCATGATTAACCCGGTCTATACTAAATACACATTGACGAGTAGTTCCCTTAGGAAATGTTAAGATAATAACTCAAACAAACGACCATACTTATTATCTGAACATTTCCAACCAATGAATATGAATCATTCTGTCATTGTATTATCTTCTTTTCTGTCTGTCGTCTGACTTTACTACATAAAAACCCATCCAAATGAATGATAGACCATTATACATGAAAACCCCTCCAAATGAATGATAGACCATTCAAATGTATACTTTTATGATTGATGGGAGAATCCAGTCAGTATAGAAAGAGTTAACCCTTTCAGTGCCAAGTCCGATTTTTTCTTAGAGCTCTTTCCATCAATGTATCACATTATTATAATCAATACATTTGAAAAATAATCAAGGAAATATGAGTTGATAAAAAAATCGGACTTGGCAATTATGTAGTCGATACTCACCTTTGACTTTCGTTTCGTCTTTGAGTGTCACAAATGCGGTGCCTTCTATGGATTGGCCAGGGCGTAGCACCTTCCCTAGCCCACTGTGCATGATTTCGATACTATCCTCCTTCCCCATGGCGTTCTGAGCTGTATTAAACAGGCCAAATATCGAATTTCCGCATCACGTCAAGAAAAACACATCACGTGATATCCACGTGGTTTAACGTCTATAGTGAATCTGCAACACAAATAAGAGAAGACGGAGGTGAGATGCATGTACGTCAGGAGAGCCGACTGAGAAATTAGGATATGACGTCAACTTGACTCCCTGATCAGCCTGTTCTCTAGATCATGCCATGAATCTATACTCTGGCTAACGCCCGTAGAGATCATATTCCACCAGTACAAACCTGGGAACTTTTTGAAGTTTTGACAGGGAACCTTATACCTTTTAAAGTAGAAAAAATAACGCGGGGAATATATTTCTTAGTTATTATCTGTTCATTAATAATGTAATTCACTGTAGGTGAAGGTCCCAACTCGAAATTTCACGAGTTTGGGAAGGGCATACCCACATATGTTCGGCCCGTTTGCCGTTCTTTCCATTCTTCGGGAGTCAGGAACGGATCAGAACACACTGTTACTGTCCAATATGTACATATAAAATTTTAATCAAAATAACGAAAATACCAACACAAAAAAACCATACAAAACGTGCATATATCTGTTGTTAATACCATTCACATATATTATCAGCTATTAAAGTCTACCAAACACTGTATATATCATTATTTTCTCAATACATGCTTCCATCTACGCCCGTGCCCAGGGGAGGATGGGAGGGAGAGAGAAAAATCTAAACAACACGTTACAGCTAATGCAAAAGCTCTCTTAACATAATAACATAGTATTGCCATAAACTGTCGACGCAAAAATGTACGATTTGCGGGGGGGGGGGGGGGGTACAACACACATGTTTATATGCCGAGAAAGTCCTTGAATTTTAAGAATGCTTGTTTGCAGAGTACTCGGGCATAACTAATACAACTAACACCATTTCAACCTTATAACACGGGCCCCGTTCCTCGTGTCAGCGCACCATATATACGACTCGCTCAGCAACTACTCAAACATCCAACTTAAAGGGACACTTAGGGCACCCCCACATCCCGTATTAAAGCTCGTGGGCTCTACCCCATAGAACATTGAATTAAATTTTTACAGCGTTCGGACATGACGATTTTCTATGTTCAGATATCCTCAAATTAACAAATCGTGGGGTGAAGGAAAAGACCACTCGAATTTTTCGACCATCCTGGGCGCTTCGCGCCCAACTACTCTCTTTATTTCAGAATCAAATACTCCAATATGAACCTATCGTCGGTGGGCTTTTGAAAGGTCGTACCTGCCATTTGGCGCGAACCTTTTTATTGCATTTTCGGAATCTACGGGTTCGATTACATAGATTCGTCAGATAACTTTTTTTCTTCAGGGAAATTCGTGGTCTAAAATGTCGTATATGGGTTCGCCACGAAAATTATCGTTAATTCTAAAATGTCGTATAATTTATTCTCGAAACCGTTCCTAGCTGCATGGTAGGATAATTCTTATTGGATTGTTTTGAAGAAGAATTGCAGGAGTGCGTGTCCTCATTGTTCTGGTTGACGGGGACTAACGCGAGAATCGTTAAAACAAACTGTCACAAAGGTCGTACGAGCAAGATTCCTGTAATTGTCTTCCAATAAGTCGTATAACACCATAACATCACGTTTTCTCATCAATTAGCAAATAATTGAATATGAAAGTGACAAATATTATAACAACTGTGATATGAGGTTATTGTGCAAAGTTAGTTGCAGATACCAATTATTGTTCCCTAGATAAATATTTTTTTTGTATCTCCTGAACAATTTGATTTTCCTGAGGTACAACCTTTTAGAAGCTACCGACGCTATATGAATATTATAGGTCGATTATGAACCTATTTGAGAAAAATCAACATATCCCCGTGCAAAATTATAGGTTCATAATAGATATAAATATTTACACATGTAGTGTCATATTGGAATTATTTGATAATGAAATAAGCCCACAGTGGACATGTTATTCAATTTTATGGCGAGGGCCACAGTGAAAACACATTATAAAGAGCGTGAATATGGTAAGTCGATTTACGTTCATAAGCGTAATTCAGATTCATATAATGACGATATGGGCTTATTAACATGTGTTTTTGAAATAAGTTCAATATGAGTTTATTTTCAGGAGAACAGGGTTAGAAATATACCAGAAACACCCAGCGCGAACGAATCGATATTGCGACGCATCGAAAACATGTAAACAGGCACCTTGGTCAACTGATCATCCTATGATGTTACTTGGTACTGCATGCGTATTTAGCTATGGTGTTCATAGAAACACCAGCCGCAACTCAGGTAAAAAAAATTCAGTAGTTGGAGATTTCATACCTGGCACAACATTGGTTGGAAAATTTTCACCAGGTTGAAATTGTTCTCGTAGTTTGATTTTCCAACAATGTATTAGTGGGGAATTTGTTGTATTTAGACCAACATTTGCATATTTTCCTACTTTAGGTCAAATTTTTGGATGAAATGGCTATCAGTTGGAAATCTTCCAACCTTTGGGATGTCATAGCATGCAGTTGGGAAAAGTCCAGCACTTTGGAAAGCTCGAGGCCAATCTAGATGCTAGGATTTGTAATTTTCAGGTTGAGATTAAACAAAATGTTGTCACACCGGGCCGAAACACGGTGGATCCTGTTCCTCCCTCAGGCCGCTAGCCATTCAAAGACTACTGGTAAATTCAGAATAGCCCACAATCCATGCCTGTGAGATTCCAGTTGGGAACGTAAGAACCGAAACCTAATAATGAAACGTACTGTATGTGAAGTTCGTTAAAATACCAGAGACGCTCGTCTGATGACTCCAATTGCTGGCCATTATTTTCTGATTCCCAACATTCTAAATACCTATTTTCGGCTTGGTCTTAGTAAACATTTTCCAAAGTATATAAGTTACGCCTCCTAATGTTATCAAGCTATGCTGACAATCAAACATAAAAATATTATTGTGTAGACTTTACTGTAGCAGTATAATGTTTGCAAACTATACTAAAAACACTTATAAAGAGCGTTCCATTTGCATGCATATGCATTTTATATACACTTATCTCTATACAATTCATATTATATTTGGGTCATTTTTTCAGTTTAATCCCTACATACACTGCTAATGAAATTCGGGCTCCAGCCCTTTATATGTAACAGTCCTCAATTCATAATGTTGTTACCCCTTATTAATTGTAAGTGCATTACAATTCGTGCAATTATGTACGATATGAACATAGCTGTGTTACACCACTAAATTTATCATCTGGCAGTACAGCCAATACATAAGCATACACTTTTGTTTACAATTAAGAATTTTTCCCGATAGTACAATCAGGAAAGTCTATGTGTACTTTTTTACAATAATTCGTGTATAGTATCATTTTTGTGGATATTGCTTGGTGTGTGGCCCTCGTGATATTTCTATCCCTATGATTTAAACTAGCTGAACGGTTTGACTGGTACGCTGCCGTTCTATACTTATTCTATATTTATTTTGACATTCAAAATTGTCCGTGTGGCGCTTCGGAATGTGTACCTAGGGTTATTACGCACCTTTGTCCATGTTACCGAAGACAGGTTTACCCCTGTACTCTATGGTGTTCCCAGCCCCCCCCCCCCCGGATCTCTATATTGTTACAACACAGGTTGAGATTAAACAAAATGTTGTCACACCGGGCCGAAGCATGGTGGATCCTGTTCCTCCCTCAGGCCGCTAGCCATTCAAAGACTACTGGTAAATTCAGAATAGCCCACAATCCATGCCTGTGAGATTCCAGTTGGAAAACAATCATGAGAGTGCCAGTGTTATGGTTGAAAACTTACGCTGTCGATGGAAGTCGTTTTGGCGAGATACTTTCGCTCCATTTGTTCGGATTGAGATGAATGTGTTCAGAACCTACAGTTATAAGATGATTGATAGATGCTTCCGGGTTTGTCCATATAATGAGGCGATCAGCCAGATTTTGCCTTGAAATCCGTAAATTCCAACTTCGGCATCAGTTTTGAGATGAAGAAAGACAAGATAAGCCATGATACTTACGATAATTGTGATATACCATCAACATACTGTCCAATCGCGTTTATATATAATCAATATGATCTGCCGTTTTTGTTCTAAGCATGCATTTTGGAAATACGAGTTGTCATGGTGGTCTCCGACTCGTTTCTTTTCAACAGCTCCTACCCTTACATTTACAAAACTGACGGGCTCCGGTTCGTTTGCATGGGAAAATCATGTGTGATTTTCGAGCTGATAACGAGCTCAAAACAACTAATGAGTTAGACACTGTGGTTCAGTAGCGTCGTTGTTGGAGAACGTCAGTTGCCGATAAAATTGTATATTTATCAGTTTTTGAAATCCAATGGACCATGACCTTTCGGGATATTATTGTAATTGTATGTAGTGTTTGAAATGTTTACGTCTATCGATGGGCATGTTCTTCGAAAATTGTATATTTATCACTGTTTTAAATCTAATGGACCATTACCTTTCGGGATATTATTGTATTGTAATTTAATACAGTGTTAAAATGGAATTATGTATTGTTTGAAATGTTTGAATTGAACCCCATTGGACGAGACCAAATCCGCAGCTCAGTATCATGAATATAATCTCTAAGTTTAACTGCCCTTGTAAATAGTTGTACATTTATCTTTATGCCCATTCTGAAATTTCAGTATGCAACAATTTGTTTCTCATTTTGCAGATTACATGTTTTATTATGTGCCAAGCTACCAAACAGTGGTATTTTTGCATCGGATAAAAACCGTTATCCGCGCTACAATTAAAAGTAATTCAGTAAAGATGAATTAATTAAAAAAAACTAAAAGGCCCGGAGTGCTCATGTTGAAATTTTTTAATATATGTGATCAATTATTTTTGTTTTGTTCAACATACATTGGTGTTAGCCCCTTTATCCCTCGACCAATTTGTCTGAAAAAAATGGAACTATATTTTATGCATAATCTCATTACCATGATTCAGCTTGGGTATACGGATTTGCACTGTTTTACTCTTCATTCGAGTTGAGCCATAGGCCGACTGAGCGGAGCATATAATAAACATAACATCGGTTATTTTTTGTTGGATATGGTAATTATCTCATTCGTGATGACAATTTTTTTTTTTTTTTTCGCCATTTCATTTTGTTTTGTCAGCTATCATGAGATAATACGAATTGTTTACACATATATCTTGTTATGGGCCATACTATAGAATGAATGCACACATAAATTTGTTGTATGGACATCATTGCTGATCTACAATACAATGAGTCTGATTTATTGAGTCAACGTCATTTAAAATAAAAAAAAAGTGTTTGCGCCGTATTATGATGGATGCCAGCAGAGAAAACGACCGCACGCGAACACTGAATGAGGATTATCAACCTATCATTGTTGATGTTCTGTTTGATTATTTTCAAGCTATTCATATATGATCTAATATATGTTATTAATTGGTTGTTTCCATATTGGCCCAGTTATGAGGTCGAGGTCTGTCGTATTGGCCACAGGCCGAAGGCTAATACGACAGACCGAGGCCTCATATTTCGGTCAATGTGGAAACAACCAACTAATAAGTATTTTATTAATTAGCAACATTGGAAATTTTTGTTTCACAGGATGAAAATATTAACATAGATAAATAGCATTGTGTGCATTAATAAATTAACAATTATTCCAGCAATTTTATTCTTGTGAACTTTGTGAAGAACATGCAGTGATTTCCCAGTACTGTCTGTTTCCACTGGGAATGGTATTGATACGGATACATGTAGTTCATCCACATGACGACGTCGTTAAAATCATCAAACGCTCTTCAAATGCATCTTGTGAACTCGATCCTATACCAACAACGCTACTCAAGAAATGTGACTCCCTGATACCTATCATCACCCAGTTGATAAACCTATCATTAAGCCAAGGACATGTTCCCAGTAGCTGGAAAACAGCCATAGTTCACCCTCTTCTCAAGAAATCCGGTGCCGACCTTGTTTTCAAGAACTTCCGACCCGTCAGCAACCTATCCTTCGTTTCTAAATTGTGTGAAAAGGCAGTGATAGATCAACTCATTTGGCACAGCGAACAACATGCACCTCTTCCAATAAACACTTCTGCTTTCCGTCAACACCATTCAACTGAAACCGCACTGCTTAATGTCCAAAATGATATTCTCTGCAGCATGGAAACAAGAAAGGTCACTCTGCTTGTGCTACTAGATTTGAGCGCTGCTTTCGACACCGTCCGCCATGATATTCTTTTAGATACTCTACAATCTGACTTTGGTGTTCGCGGCACTGCAGCTATCTGGTTGAAATCTTACCTCGCGAACCGATCACAGCAAATATCCATTAATGGCTCAAAGTCTACAAATGTCCCCATCGAGTGCGGAGTTCCACAAGGAAGTTGTCTCAGTTGTTGAAAGTCACCTCCCCGATGTTCACGGCTATGCAGATGATACCCAAATATACTTTTCATTTCGACCGACAGAGAGAGGCGAAACTAAAGCCCGTCAAATTGTGGAGAACTGTATTGTGGACATTAGAGCGTGGATGATTACCAACCGACTCATGATAAATGACGATAAGACTGAATTCATAATCATTGGTTCTCGACAACAACTTCAGAAAGTCAACATCAGTTCAATTCATGTGGGAGACGCCGACATACCAACAAAGGACACTGTTCGCAACCTGGGATCGTATTTTGACACAAACATGATAATGGATAACCATATCTCTAATATGTGTAAGAAGGCGTTCAGATGTTTATACAAAATCCGACAAAATAGACAATACCTCGATGTAGACTCAACTAAGACATTGGTCCATGCTTTTGTCACGTCACACTTAGATTACTGTAATTCTTTACTGTATGGACTACCGGATTACCAGTGTGATCGCCTGCAAAAAGTGCCAAATGCTGCGGCGCGAGTTGTATCATACACTCTTCGGCATGAACATATAACTCCAGTTCTCAAGCAATTACACTGGCTGCCAGTGGAGTATCGAATCATGTTCAAAATTATTTTGCTTGTATTCAAATCTCGTAATAACATGTCACCATTGTATATACATGCAGGATATGATCAAAGACAGAAATGTGTGTACATATGAATTACGATCTGATAGTAGTATGCCTTTGTACATTCCTTTCAACAAACAGAAAACGTTTGGCGATAGGGCATTTTCATTTGCAGGTCCACATCTATGGAATAGCATTCCACCTCACTTGAAAATATTCACTGATTTAAATAAGTTTAAGACCGGCCTCAAAACATATCTCTTTGATGTAGCATTTAATTCCTAGATATATGTGCATGTACATGTATTATGCTGATTAAGCCATGAGCTCGATGTAATCTAAAGCGCCGTTGAATATGTACTCATAATATTGAGCGCTATACAAATTAATTATTGTATTGTATTGTATATTTACTCTCAAGATCAGTGACAGTCCGTACCGTAATTCATCCGAAAGCAGCTGTAATCTATCTTCCATCGACTCAGTATTCTTTGCCGATCGAGCTAAATACATATGACGTTATTTAAGTTAACTTATTGACCGCCTTTCTACTTATTGGCCGTGTTTTTCACTTATTGGCCGACTGTTGTTACGTATGATGGGGGCAGCGTTCTACTTATTGCGGCCGATAACCTATAGCTAATTAATAAAGTTGTATTCGAATGAGATATTATTCCATTAAACCTGTATATACTAAACACTCGTTGGTGAGTAGTTATCCCGTCTGAAATGTTCTGATAATAAGTTCAACAAATGACCATATATATAGGTCGCGCGGTTGTTGAATTAAGTTACTATCTGAATATTTCCCTTAACCCTTTACCCAACAGAAGGGCCCTGTGCCAATAGGTCGCCTCGCATATATAAGAGAATGCATTGGCTTAACACATTAAAAATTATAAAATTGTTAAAGAATGTAAGAAAAAATGGTAAAAAGTGTTAAAAAATGATTTTTTTTAGGCCAATGCATTCTCTTATATATGCGAGGCGACCTATGGTCGACTCGCATATATAAGAGAATGCATTGGCACAGGGCATAACTGTAACTATCACAATGTGGTCAAGGAGCCGATTCCAATGATATCCATATTTGTATGGTTCTATTGAGACAGACCGAAGATATTGTAGGCTGTTGAAGCTTTATTTGGCCGGTTTTGGCCGGTTTGTTGGGTAAAGGGTTAATAAATACGACTAATTCTGCCCATTTATTATCTGTCTTCTTCTTATATTACATGTACATCCCTCCAAATCAATAATGGTCCATTCCGACGTACACTTTTTTAACTTGATGGGAGAATCCATTTATCATAGAAAGGTTAAGGAGATAAAGGCACCAATTTTGATTGAGTATTTCAAAACTATCTCCGGAGTAAAAGTTATATATGAAGCAGACATATTATTAGCATTGTCTATACTAAATAGATTATCCCATTCAGTTATAACAGTGTACATTCGAATGGTTTATTATTCATTTGGAGGGGTATTCAGGTAATAAAAGCAGACGATAGACAGAAAAAAGATAATACCAGAGCAGAATTATTCATATTCATTGGTGGGAAATGTTCAGATAATAAGTTCAACAAACAACCATGGGAAATGTTCAAATATCTTATTATCTGAACATGTCCCAAGGGAACTAGTCGTCAATGAGTATTTAGCATAGACAGAGTTAAATAGTCATAACATTTAAATGGCGGGTGGGCTAGGTAAATTATGTTTTTTGCTATAAATTTATTTTTGAATTTGTTTTATATAATTACAAAACCTGACATTCTTTTAAAAATTAGTAGAAAATTCAAAAATATGTACAATCCAAATTCTAGTGGAACAGTTTCCAAGCCGACCGCCAGATAAATATCTATTGTTTTCAATACCGTATGAAGTCACTGCTATAAATAATGCCAAATCTTTAATTTTTTCTCTGGTTATTTGAATGGAACTCCCTATTCAGTCACTTGACAAGTTGACACCCCCTTAATTCATTTCAATATAATATCCAAGAGAAATGAGGCAGTGTTGTTCTAAGCTATCGTGATATTGACAATCCATGCTTACCTTATCGTGTGGGCTACTAAAATTATAAGAACTGTTTCAATCCAATAATATTCCAATATAATACACAACGAATTAATGAACACCAGACGACGTTGCTTACGCTACTAAGAATATTCAACCGACGCTTAACCAAATATTTCTGTGAATATCGACCCGCTTCGTAATCCCCACCCTCCATTAGAAGATACACAATTGATGGTGGAATAGCAACACTATGAACTATCTTATTGTACTTTCTGATCAATTATTCTTTGAAAGCGCAGCAGACTTTCTGGTCGCTGGCAGCCCTCGCCAATGGGCGAGGACTTGGATTCTGCGTACAGTTCTTCGATTGGAAACAGACGCAAACAAAGCGTGGTGCTATGCGCGTGTCAAAGCACTTACCCGAGTCATGTGGGACCAGGTATAGGTTTAAATGCTGGTAGATTATATCACGCTTGTCGTCGTCTATTAATTCAGGGTAAAAATCTCTTGGGCGCATGGAATCGATTGGCGCATTCTATCGCATTTCAACGTTATTCACGCCTAACGAGCAGACCACATGGGTCGGGCATATGTGTCCGCATGGTCTGGTTTACCTCTCCATTCATAGATACCAACGATTTCCTGTTTAGATGTCACTGCTTTTGTGTAAAAAATATTTTGTTTTTCAATTAAAGGTACTCAATCCGATTCGATGGTCCCCTTATCATCATATTCCAACAACAACAAGAATCGAGTAATTGCCCAAAAATGTTATCCACAGTCAACTATAGTATAAAATTGCCCAAAACCTGTTATTTATCAACATTTTGTTCAAAGAAATTTGGCTGGTTTGTCAAATATCTGACACAAAAAAGCCACTTGATTTTAGAGTTATCCATCTTCATCCGTAATTTGGTCAGAGACAGTCTTCTCGTCGACTGTTTACTGGGCCACCTGAAATTATCGGTGGTGAAAAATAATAGATTACAAACATCGATGTCTGATCATTCTGAGCTTTGATGGGTGGGTTCCACGACTAGAATCATATATTTTTACTCCCGAAGCCAAGGAAATATTAATTTGCGAGCGTTAATTCGGATAATGCATCTTTAAAGATCCACTGGTCCGATTTGACATTTCATGCCAAAGTAGATTCTGCCGCTTATGGACGATCATTGTAATTCTTGCTAGGGTGAGAACAATTCAAAAGGTGCTGAAACTTTCTCTGTTGGATGTCAATATCTGGCTACCAAAACCTTTTATAAACGGGCGCATGGAGTCATGGGTCCAACCTAATTATTTTCATGTTTAAAACAAGTACAGATGGTCGTTTTATGGTGTCAAATAGTTAATTCATTATTCTCGTGATCTATTTTACAGGTATTGAGCATTCTTACGGGTTGTCTGGTCCTACTAAAAGCCGACCGCACCCCACAGCACCAGACAGCCCCCGACCGCACCCAACAGCCCCGACCGCACCGGATAGCACCCGACCGCACCTCCCCATGGACCCGAGCGAGATGGGCATGCACTATCGTGCAGAATGGACATGTGTGTACCAAAGTTCCCAATCCCCAAGTCGATAGCTCGAGCAGAAACGGCACCATTAACGCCTAACTTGCGGCCCAAAAAAGGCACTGACCGCGCACCCCTTAGCGTCCTGACCACGGGAAGGGATATCATATTAGCAGCGAATACCCCTCTGCGCCCGGGCAAGTCGCTAGGTGCATCGGAAGTGAATATACGCTGCTGTCGAATTCGCTATGAAGTACGCAAGAACGCCTAAAATAACGCCCGCCGATCGCACCTCCCCAGGGGTCGACCGAGATGGGACATGTACTATCGCGCAGAAAAGACCTGTTTATACCACATTTCCAATCCGCAAGTCGATATATTGAGCGGAAACGGCAACTTGCGGCCGGTTCCGTCAGGTACGCAAAAAAAAAAGAGGCACCGACCGCACCTCATCTAGCTGCCTGACTACGGAAAGGGACATATCATGAAGCGAATAGCTCGAGTGGAAACGGCACCGTTAACCCATAACTCGCGCCCTGTTCCGTCCGGTACGCAAAATCCCAAAAAGGAACCGACCGCACCTCATCTGGCTGCCTGACCACGGAAAGGGACATCATGTCATGAAGCGAATAGCTCGAGCGGAAACGGCACCGTTAACCCATAACTTGCGCCCTGTTCCGTCCGGTACGCAAAATCCAAAAAGGAACCGACCGCACCCCATCTGGCTGTCTGACCACGTAAAGGACATCATATCATGCAGCGAATACCCCTATGCATCCATGGGCGATCGGACAAGTCGCTAGCTGTAGCGGAAGTGAATGAATTAACCCATAAGCTGTTGTCAAAATTCGCTATAAATGTACACAAAAACGCAGAAAATAACACTCGCCGACCGCACCCCCCCTAGGGGTCCGAGCGATATGGGGCATGCCCTATCGTGCAGAATGGACCTGCATGTACCAAAGTTCCAATCCCAAGTCGATAGCTCGAGCAAAACGCCACCGATAACCCCTAACTTTTGGCCAGTATTGTCCGGTACGCAAAATCCAAAAAGGCACCGACCGCACCGACCCTACTGCCTGACCACGGAAAGGGACATCGTATCATGCAGCGAATACCCGCTGTATCCATGGGCGATCGGGCAAGTCACCTCATGTAAGTTGTCGAATGTCGGTTTTGACCTAGCAGGACGAGAATACACTCTTCGCCAGTATGTAAGTCCGACTTATATAAACTAAGTCGTCATTGTCAGAATGAGATTTGTTAAAATTCTGACTACAGAACAGGAGCAAGTCATTTTCACGATATAATTTCGGTACCCATGCACGAGTAAATACTCCAGGACGACAAAACACAACTCCATGGTGTTGGGCAATTTTCGTCTGAGACAAATTTGCCTCCGGACATCCCCCCTTTCCGTGATCAGGCAACTAGAGGAGATGCGGTCAGGGCCTTTTTGAGTTATTCCCCTTCCATTGAAAATACATTTTAGAAATTAAGTGGGCCTTTAAACACCTTAAACAACCGAAAACCAGATATCGTGTTTGTTTGCCGCGTACTCGGCTTTCCCATTGCTGTCCCACAGTTGATCAACTACTCACAACCCACCATCTGCTTAATCGCTGGGAATCGGTGGCTCAGTCGGTTAGGGATACAACTCCAAGCCGTCTCGCCCTCCATGGAGCTCTGGCGATGAGGGTTGAAATCAACATGTTTCCATCATGGACATTGTAACTCTATATCGTTTTCTGATGGAGTTGCCAGTTACTCGCCGATGGCCGGTGGTTTGCCACACATTATCGACGAGTTACTATATCAGCCATTGAAATCACTGTTAGATTAGCCGTGTTCGGATTTTCCCCACCATTAAAACTGGCAATGTCGTGACATGGCCATAGTTGCTGAAAGCGACATTAAACTCCAATCAATCAAACAATCGATGTATGTATGTATGTATGTATGTATGCATGCGTGTTATTGACTCGGAAACTGCTCGACATATCAGACTCAAATTTGGTATGTATGTCTACTTTGATCCAGGGAACAATATGGGCGGTTCCAATTTCACGTGCGACCGTATCCTTCACCTCGCTCATATACGCTCAAATAGGCATGTTTCTGGGGCTCGAACGATCCGACTCAAATTTGTACGTAGGCCTTGTTTGATCCCGGGCACAATTTGGTCGGGTCCAATTTCACGTGCGATCGTGTCCTTGACTTCGCTCATACAGACATGTTTCTGGCAAAGAAATCCCTAAATAGCCCGGACGAAGTCGGGCACATCAGCTAGTTATATATATATATATCGACAAACTGGTTCAAAATACACAACAATAGTATCTGCTTCATAAGCGCCTCATATATAGATTAGGAGAGATAGTATTACTCCTCAAGTTGTAGTATCCCGTCTAAAAATGGTTCAAAAGAACTCCGGTTATGAGCGCATGCAGGTCTGACGCATGCCGGCTGTTATGTTTTACTCCTTCGATAGATAGTTTAATGACATAAAACGTCCACACGAGACCGATGTCAAAATAAGAAATATATATAACAATGTCAACAATGATTCAACATAATACATATAACTGCAGTAACTATTTAATTATTATATCAGCAGAATCTGACCTTTCTTTGAAAAATGTCCGGACCATGTTGCAGATTATGTTGCATGTATGAGGCTCGTTATTTTGCATTATGTATTGGAATTTTTGGCCTTCATTCAATCCAATAAATTTATCACTCATCATCTCTATCTCATAAAAGAAGTGTTTACGCATCTTATCATATGTGTTGCAGCGCATAAGGAAGTGTTCTTCATTCTCAACCTCCATGTTACATTTCCTACAAATTATTTCATCAAGTGACACTTTTGGCTGTTTATGGCGACCCTTTTCAATTTCCAAGTTATGATTACTAATTCTTAGTTTACAAAACATAATTTTTGTGTCGATATTCTGGACAATATTAAGATAAGGTTCCTGTGTATAATGTTGTTTGACTACACGGTACGTCCTTAACTTATTCGCGCCCGAACATTTGTCATCGTTGAAAATATCAGTTTTATAATTCTCTATGTGGCTTTCTTTCAATTTGGTTTTAATGTCATTTATCTGTTTGTGAATTGAGGCATTGGGAACAATTTCATTTAATTTTGGAATGCCGAGTCTCACTGATTCATGTTCAGGGGTGACAAATTCATCACTGGACATAGCTGCGGTATAGATGAGTGAATGTGGATCTGATTCAGAAATTCGCTTTGCTCCAACTCGGACAGACTCTGTTATTATACAGATTCTCGCCTCCAAGACACTCTCAACGATAAGTATCATAAGTTATTATACATCATTAGAAGCGTAATTGTTTTATGAACCATGCACCCAAAATAAATCACGTATATCACGTATATCTCATATTTATTGAAAAACAAATTTCCATATTCCAAACCAGTCAGGTCGGAATAAATGTCAAATTTCTAAAGAATGACCAAGGCTGTCCGTGCAGGATTTACCTCCCTTGATAACTCGGTAAGACCGCTGCCATCGGCGACATTTTCCCCACATTTGGTGGACTTCCGCGATATTAAGATATAAACTAAGCGAACAGAGCAACATGCTGCCCTTGTTAAACACACAAAATATCGATTAAAATTTGTGTAATTTCGTACCTTTAGTTTGGAAAGTCCCACTAGAAGCAAAGAACTATATTTCGAAACGGTGTGATTTGCATGGTTCTCCGATTATTTTATCAACACAAACGTATAAACGCGCATGGACGACAATGTCACGATAATACGCGTGGCAGGTCTATTTTGCTGCGATTTTGACTTGTAGCTTGCGAAAATCGTCACCGATATACGCTCTGATCCTCCATTCTGTCATTAAGTTTTTAGTGCGGGAATTGTTCTCAAAGCACATAGAAAATTAGACTTTCGAGCGATCGGTTTTCGCCATTTTTGCTGGAAAACTCCACGCTAAATATAGAAACCAGACCAGCACCCATCCGGTTACAGAGTCAGAAAGGAAGTATGACTGGTGCGATCAGGTAGAGATTGGGTAACATGGTGTAACATTGACGGCTTGGAGCCTGTGTTCACCTCGTCGCTTCTCGACTCGGTTGAATATAAACTCCAAGACATCAAAGTCACACCATGTTACCGTCAATCTACCACAATAACTTATAATGTTCCACGTATATTTCCATGTTAAAGATGGTCTATCTCTTTGTAAACATGTTCTGTACAGCTATATACTGGGTATAAAACATTAGATATGAATCGAAAACTGTTGTCCGGAAATGCTTCTATCGATTATTATTGATTATATGTCGAATATGTTCTGGTCTAAAAACTTGCGGTTGTTCAGCTAACGAACAATAGTGGTTACTGTTAACAGAGACCAGAAATTTGATTGCGTAATTTTGTCACAAATAAACCTTAATTAGACGCAGTATCGCTTATAACTATGGAATAAAACAATACAAACAATCAATCTGGGATATCTAACGTTCGGAACGCTGCTATGGGAACAGCCTAATGATCTTCATCGCTATATGGTATCGCCTGAATGGTCTGTTCTAAAAATAGAACAATAAAGTGTCCCATTTAATCATCTCATTTCATAATAAAATATTCGAAATAAAATCATTATTAATTGATAGAAGCCTTTCCGGACCGGGGTCTTCAATTCATATTTATTATTTGATACCCACGCAACTATTTAAAAAAATTTATCTAAAGAGATAATCCATCTTTAATTTTATGTTTTAGATTATATGTTTGCAGACTTGTCAGTTCTTGAGTAGATATCCCAACTTCAAATGTAAGATTTTTTAATATCATGCAAGTGGCTTTAAATGAGAACTCTGATGCTAATCCGTGCCAAAGGACATGCTTCTAAAATGCAAATTGTGTCATGCCGGCTGTTCAAATAATGCGCAAAGAGAT
The DNA here is from genome assembly GCA_032622095.1 of Siphonodentalium dalli. Classification (NCBI taxonomy): domain Eukaryota; kingdom Metazoa; phylum Mollusca; class Scaphopoda; order Gadilida; family Siphonodentaliidae; genus Siphonodentalium; species Siphonodentalium dalli. The sequence goes on along the minus strand of CP136063.1, from coordinate 84,317,527 downwards.
CAAAGTAAAATGTGACGATATTGGAATTGTACACTTGATGACAGGAGGTGCTTTGATTGGCTTATAGACGCAAGTCTGGGTTTAGTGTGCTTGTCATTTGTAGAATGTGGTCACCAGAGGGTGAATTTAGTGACGCTATCCCGCATAGCGGGCTAGCATAACTAAATTCACCCCCTGATAACCTCTTTTTGCTTAGGCCTCATCTTCTTTGGAAAGTATATTATCAAATTTCTAGAAACTTCTTCACAAAGATTCTATTTCTTTTACAAGTTTAGTTTCTCTATATCCCCAAGTTGGCAGATAACACATTGCATAATCGAGGTTCCCAATGGATCTACATCACTATATTCACCATTTGGGACCATTCTGAGTTTATGTCTCCCATAGCAGATGAGACCATGCATAATGAGGTCACCAGATGGTGAATTTGGTGACGCTAGCGCACCGTGCGGGATAGCGTCACTAAATTCACCCTCTGGGGACCTCATTCTACAAATGACAGCCACACTAAACTCAGGCTTGCTTCGACCAATAAAGTGATTTATTTGGTCTGTTCAGGTCTGTTAGCAAAAAAAGTAATTAAAATTTTGCGCAAGTGGATAACAAGTGTTGAGAGTTTCTGTATTTGAAGACGGGCGTAAACAGCGCAATTATGGGTTGCAGTATATATGGCACAGTAAAGCGCACTGTATTATGTAAATGGAAGCCTAAGTCAAGAGAGATGGGATGGTTGACTTGGAGTGACTAATTCTCTTCGAAGCGCTGAGCTTATATGATTATCCATAATATTCCAGCCTCAAATTAACAGCCTGTTCTCTCGAAAATCCGCACAAATATGCTTATAATATAACTTGTTTTATGTAGATAATCTGCTTAGAACGCCTCATTTTGAGTCGATAATGTACTGAAAATGAGAGCACTTTAGTCACATTATCGATTCATAATGAGGCGATTCTAGGCAGAATATGTGCGGATAATGACACAAATAAGCTAACTCACGACTTTTCAGGTGTTCGCTCTTTAACATGTATTTTCTCTCTGGACCGCGCCATAAAACGAAATAACGGATATGAGTCCATTATCTGCTATTTCAGAATCAAATAATCACATGATGTACCTATTTCACATTATAGATCGAGTATGTGCATATTTGCGCGAGGATATGTTGCAAATTAAACAATTTTATACTAAATGGATATAGTTATAACAGCATACACTGAGTGGTGTCATGGAGGGGCGGGGCTCTACCCCATGCCTGGGAGTGTTGTCGGGGGGGGGGGGGTCGTAGCCGGTTATGGGCGTACGAAACATTGACGCTCTTTATAAGAGGCTATCATTGGATTTTTTTCTGGGCTGACAATATTCAAAACCTGTGAACATTTCATGTTTTGAAAGTTGACAACTGGCCATCGATATATATTAATGGGCGTACATTACCCCTTTATTGATTGATTGATTGATTGTTTATTTAACTCAATGCCACAATTAAGTGGCGAATACAGAGTATTAAATAATTAACATATATACATATATTTACAAAAGGGGGCCACTGTTGTCTGGCTTGCCATTTTTCTATGGCAGAGGTGCATATTTGTACTATCATCGTCATCATCATCATCATCACCATCATCATCATCATCATCATCATAATCGTCGTCGTCATCATCATCATCATCACCATTATCATCATCGTCGTCAACATCATCATCATAATGATCATCATCATCATCATTATCATCATCGTAATCGTCATCATAATCGTCATCATCACCATCATCATCATAATCATCATAATCATCGTCATCACCGTCACCATTATCATCATCATCGTCACCATCATCATCCTCATAATCATCATCATCATCGTCGTCGTCGTTTCATCCTCATATTCATCTTCATCATCATCATCGTCGTCGTCATCGTCGTCTTCAGTATCATCATCATCATCATCATCATCATCACCAGCATCGTCTTCATCGACGTCATCGTCGTCGTCATAGTCGCCACAATCACCACCACCATCATCATCATCATCATCATCATTATCATCATCATAACATCATCGAAGAACGTCAATAACAGAAACATGCATTACAGTTGTGTATATATACACAGCACCAGACGTCCAGTATAACAAAAGGTCAACTATCCCTCAGCGCGCAATGCACCGAGATAAATTGTAAAATACATTAGTGTCGCTTCGTGTGTCCAGTATATCTTTATCTGAATATGTATGTGGTATATGTGTGGAAACTTCGTTAGCTAAAATACACGTGATTTATGTTTACAACAATGCCCGAAGGCTTGATATTAATTTACTTATATTAGTAACAACGCAAGCATGGCCAACGTGTTTTTTTTTATCGGAAATCATGATGAATTTATTATTTAGTTGATAATACTTGGTTGGTTTGACAATAGGCCCGATTGTCGAAGGCTGATATCAGGTTACCTCTGGCTGATAGCAGGACTATACTATCAAGCCAACACAGTAGAATTCTATTATTAATTAGACCGCCTCTTAGTAACAATGTAAGATGGACAACTCTTTCAGATGAGTGACGTCACAAAAAATCGATATCTGCACATCATTTAACAGTGAGGCAGACTTAGGACACTTGGTGATGTCGTAACACGATAATATGATTCATACGTGACACGTAGTGGAGCAACAACACACGCTGTGTCCCGAATTAGTTTTTCATCGACGACATAACGCAAAGAATAATTTATGTAACAGCATGCAATGGCCCCGGTGGAGACGACATGACAAGTATTGTCTTGATTCTGCCCCCACACAGCCAATTTGAGCCAACATGACGTAAATGACGTCGTGAACCGTGCCATGACGTCTTCGCTGGTTTTCATTAAGCTAACTAACGAAATTGTTCTGAATGAAACTATTATGCCTAAATCACATGGGAATTCTTCGGAATTGACAAATTTATTTTCATCTCGTTTGTCAACTTCCGAATCCGCAATTTTACACTCTCCAGACAGTTGCTAAGCGGAAGTCACGTGTCAATTTCACCAAAAAAAACGTACAGGCCACCGGAATTTGGCTCATAGCTTAATGTAGCTTAGGCAATCTCTAAACCATGTGAATATCCAACAGTTATTACGGTTAATTGTGAAGTATGACAAAACGTTATATATTTTGGTTACGAATGCGCGAGAATATAGACATTTACTGAATAGATTGTAGTGTATGACTAATTACCCAATATGGGCCAAATTATATCAAACAATGAATTAAATATGCAATATGCGACAAAAATTGTTGCTGACGTTCTCAGATAAAATGACCAAATGGAATATTTATAAAACCAGACAAGAATTGAGAGTCAAAAAACTTTGCACCACCACAGTACCTCTAGAAACCATGTGAATATCCAATAATTACGGGTTATTGTCCATCCGTTAACTAACACCATTTCCGATTGGGCAAAAGCCGCCACATGATAGTCCGGGAAAAAGTCATATTGTACTCCCGAATGTCATATTGGACTCCCAAGTGTGCAATATCACTTTTTTATTGGGACTCCGTGACGAATTAACTATAGCGAAATGAATCGGTGAAATTGTGATGCGCGCGCAACACTGGTGGATTTAGCAGACGTTTCACTTCCGCATTGAGTTTTTTTTTCATTTCCGTGTTTACTGTTCCAAATCATGCTTTCTGATGATCAAATACAGGTTTTTATAGAGAATTAAGTGCCGACAAATACCAAAAGTAACCACTAAAGTTTTAATCCCAAAATTTGGATAAACATACAGATGGATAATAACAATGTCATTATACTATACAATGTTTTGTACAGTATGAGTTTTTCTTGAACTCGTCCAGGTTGTGGTGAAAAGTCATATTGGACTCGAAACTGTGTCTCGTCCAATACGACTTTTCACCACAACCCTGACTCGTACAAGAAAAACACATACTGCATGTACACAACATTGTATAATAACTCTATATTATTATTATCCATCCCTTAACTAACACTATTTCTGATGGGGCAAAAGCCGTCACATGATAATCCGGGAAAAAGTCATATTGAACACCCTACAGTCATATTGGACTCCCGAAAGTCATATTGGACTCGAAGCGAATCCAAAATGATATTTATAAAAGTTATCGGGACTCCGGGTGACGTTATTTGGATAAACACACAAATGTATAATAAAAATGTCACTACAATGTTGTGTACAGCATGTGTTTTCTTGTATTCGTCCAGGTTGTGGATAAAAGTGGTATTGGACTTTTCATCACAACCTTGACTCGTACAAGAAAAACACATGTATACATATACTGTACAATGTTGTGCACAACATGTGTTTTCTTGTATTCGTCCAGGTTGTGGTTAAGTCACATTGGACTTTTCACCACAACCTTGACTCGTACAAGAATCACACACTGTACACAACACCGTGTAATAACTTACAACGTGATAGGCTACATTTATATTGCCCACGAATACGAGAGGACATAGACAAAGTTACTGAATATGATTTATATCGAACAATGAAGTATATAATTAATGTATGTAATATGCGACAGAAATTTTTACTGACCTCTCAGATAAAATAAAACCGAATGAAATGTATGTGTTTTCCCTGTATCGAAATAGGCCGATAAAATACTTGACCTTTCTGCGACCATTATATGTCACAGAAAGACCCACTGAAGTAAAAACAATACATCTTTGAACACGATGTACATGTTTGGGTGCCAAACAAAAACATCCATTTGGACGACATGGAACAGAAAAGAGCGTTCCGTGTTAGTATGTTCTTCATATGGTATAAATGTATTTGATGGACGCCGTTGACAATACGTAATGATCGTCCGCTGGTTGAGTTTTGTAAATTTAGTAATCCGTATATTGCCAATGAACGCATTGGGGGCGGCGGCGGGGGGGGGGGGGGGGGGGTGGGGGTGGGTAGAGAAATTGGTAAACTTACATCTAAAATGTTAGTCAAATTGAGTATATTATATATACCATGTATATGTGTACCACTGCTTGTTTTTCTTTGATATCTCATATGTTCGTTCGGGATATGTGTACTTTTCTTTCGGATATTCATTCTCCGGTTGAGATAACTATTTATTACATGATCCTACCCTTATTCCATTTAATAAACCCATTCTATAAATTGTGATATCAAACGTTCGTTTAATAACAGGAAATAGTGCCAGGTGATCTTTGACTTCCGGTGTGTCGTTTGTTTACATCCGCACGCTTCCTCTCAAAAATACTATAGCTTCCAATATTTTTCAATCAACCCTTAAAGGGGTAGTGTACGCCAAATGTTGTTGTTGGTTTCTATAGTCTCCGAGTCGGAGAATAAGGTAACAATTTTTCCATTATTTGAAAGTCTGTTGAGTACGAAGTCATGTTACGGATGACAAATTTACCGGAATGCAAAAATACAAATTGTCGTTGTCGAGTAATTTTTGTAAAGTTTTCAACCAAATGAATCAAATAAAAGTTATATTATATGCATACTAGTCCCATATAATCATTTAAGTTATTGTATCGTCGCTAGTCAGTGAGTGGCTTGAGTGTTCTCCCCGTATCATCATAATATTTTAAGCGATCGTGTGTGCGATCGGTTTAACAATCCAGTATCCCTCAATTACTGTTTTTGATTACGGTAATTCGTAATTTAATTGACGCCATTTTATGGCTCCAGTCATAAATTCAATTTATATCAAATTATTAACTTTTAAATTATTAAATTTTAAGATAGCCTATTAACCTGAGCGTTTACAGAATACATCTTCGACTCAAATTACTTATGTTTCTATATATTATCGATATTAGATCGTTGTTGTCACCGGAAATTTAATGAAAATGGCGTACAGTACCCCTTTAATGAATGAAGAGTTTGAAAAGTTATGTCATATACATTAAATATACGCCATTAATACGCCAAAGAGTCTTTATTTATCTGGGACTATTTCTTTACATGGGCAAACAACGCATAGTTACGTGAAACGTCATCGCGTGCTTTACAGAAGCCGATGTTAGTTTCGCGTCCCATTTGTTGATTTAAGTATGTTTTGTCGAGGTTTTGGATCATGTAATAAAAAGTATCAACAATTCGTCCCCAGTTTATAGCAGAATTTACAAAACTCGTCCAGTAAATTAGGTCTGGGCCTCGCCAAAGGCTCGGTCCAGACATAATTTTTCTAGATTAATTTGGTAAATTCCGCTATAAACTGGGGACGAGTTGTAGATCTTCTCTATATACAGCATAACTAATAGGTTCATACTACTATAGCCAGAACAGAAATTACCCAAAAAGTAAGAGTACACCAAAGATGTGGTCGACCACTGGGTGGAATACTTTCACAGACAACATAGACTGAGGTGACGTTTACACATAGCCGGTGAAGCCGTTACCCGGCGAACCCGTTAGCCGGCGAAGGTTGGGCAGAGTGTTTACACATCGCCGGCGAAGATACGCATATATTCATGTGTCTCCTTTACTTGTTAATAGTTTTCGTTTTAGTTCTCACTGAACTGCAATATGATATTGCTGTACACCTGTAAACATCTGGCCGCTTCCTGTTAGAGATATGGTTGGGCAGTATAGTGAAATGAAAACTTTTTAGAAATGGAAATGCCGAAATTATTAATATCCAACTCAAACTTTCAGGTATTGCTATTGGTAATTTTATAGATATTTAAACAACATTGTTAATGGTTTGTTTGGGTTCATAGACAGTCTGTGAAGTGAGTGTCGCACCAAAAGCATGGTCATTGTCAGTTTTGAGATCTTTTCGTCGCAAACATCTACAAATTGGTGTCTAATCATTCGGATTGGATTTTATATTATATATATAAGTTTCAACATCGCGAATCAAATGTGACACATTTTCCGTTTGCACATTATACAATAAAATATGTTTTTCATTTTACTCGGGCGTTCACCATGTCCATGTATATAGGGCCGTGGCGATGGGGGTGTCTCATCCCAACTTTAATCAAAATATTCAAAATCTGGAAATTTCATACCTGACACGGCAATAGTTGGAAATTTGACATCAGCAATATGTTGAAATTGTTCTCGTAGTTTTATTTTCAACAATTTGTTATTGGTGTTTTCTTTAGGCAACATTTGCTTATTTTTTGGCCAACTTGTTGGACTGAAATGGCCATCAGTTGGAAATGATCCAACCTTAGAGGTGCGTCAAGTTTGGAAAATGTCCAACAATTGGAAATCTTAAGGCTGGATGCTAGGATTTTGCAATTTTCAGGGTTCAGATTAAAAAAAATTCACACACCTGGCCATAACCACGGTCGGTCGATAAATTCCAAAGATGAACAGTCCCACACCTCCAAATCAGGCCCTCTAGACCCGTCCCTGTGTACATATGTCCACGACGCACTCAGATTTAAATTATTGAACTAATTGTCCATTGAGTTTGAATCCATAGAAACGTGCCATCCCATTTCTTCCATATATATATATGGACATACATGTACATGAATTAATTCCCTCGAATGCGCAACAAATGTACCATGCACATGCAGAGTACGTGTACCATCATCAGTTGGTATTTATAATAATAGCTTATAACCAAGGTGCGTGACCACCGACGGACAGCTGATTAGAGACAATCAAACTGGCACACTGACCAATATACATGTATACACAGGTGAAAAGCGGGCTGGTCTATCAGCGATGGCACAATAATATTGTTCGAGTTAATTGTTGAAAGGAAATCACCCATGACGACATGACCCCAGATAAACATCTAACTTAACCGCAGAGCGAATTAGAATCCATACGACAATCAGGTTCTTGTACGAAATCATTTTATCCAAAAGTTGAAAACCGTATAGCTGAGTATCCGATAGGCGTAATTCTTATCCGGCGAAGTATAAACACTCTATTGTTATCGCTGCCGGCTAAAGCGAATGCGATCTTCGCCGGGTAATGTATAAACACCCCCTGAGAACACTTCAAGCAATTAGTCTCATCTATGGAACTTTATGGCGAAACCCCGGACGAATTCAACATTATATGTAGCTAATGAGGTCGCAAGAAAATATTTAGAAAATGTTTGAAAAATCCGCTAAATTTTTTATTTGAAAACCGTCAAGTTTAACAGACACAAACACCGACAAGCCCTGAATGCAGAACTGCCAGAAAAGTTAACGGGAAGCGCATCGTATATATCTCTTAAGAGGGCATGGCTCATTCGATCTAAAGGCCCATACAGACAGCGAAGCGAGCGTGGTGATTTCTACGTCATTGCGTAAACAAATCCACTTGGCAGCAAGTGATAACATGTGGTACATGTATGTGTGGTATAGTTTTCCACAAGGGCCTGTATGTGGGCTCATTGATCAAACAGACAAGTCAATAAAACTGACGCAGTGTTTTAATTCCTTCTAATAAAAAATAAACTGACAATTTAAAGGCCCAATTTAATTTTCGAATCACCCGATCACATTATATACAACACTAGCCGATGAGCCCGACGTTGTCCGGGCTATTCAAAAACCAAATTTCAAGTCGATAGCTCTACCCAGCCCGACGTTGTCCGGGCTATTCAAAAACCAAATTTCAAGTCGATAGCTCTACCCGTTTCCGAGATCTGGTCTGCGCATGCGCGAAGCTGGCGTCGCACGGGCTCGGCAACCCGATAAAATTCGTATCCGGGGCAAGATACATTCACATACCAACTTTCAAGTCGATAGCTCCACCCGTTTCCTAGATCTCGTCTGCGCATGCGCGAAGTTGGCGTCGCACGGGCTCGGCGATACGATAAAATTCGTATCCGGGGCAAGAAACATTCACATACCAAATTTCAAGTCGATAGCTCCACCCGTTTCCGAGATCTCGTCTGCGCATGCGCTGCACGGGCGCCGCACGGGCTCGCCAATACCACAACGTCCACCGCCTGGTCAAACTACACACACACATACCAAGTTTTGTCCCGATCGGTCGAGCATCGTAGATTTGTATAAATGACAAACATACAAACATACAAACATACAAACAGAGGTCTTCAAAATATATATGAGGCTAGCCGATGAGTCCGACGTTGTCCGGGCTATTAAAAAACCAAATTTCAAGTCGATAGCTCCACCCGTTTCCGAGATCTCGTCTGCGCATGCGCGAAGCTGGCGTCGCACGGGCTCGGCGACCCGATAAAATTCGTATCCGGGGCAAGATACATTCACATAGCAAATGTCAAGTCGATAGCTCCACCCGTTTCCGAGATCTCGTCTGCGCATGCGCGAAGCGGGCGCCACACGGGCTCGCCAATACGACAACGTCCACCGCCTGGTCAAACTACACACACATATACTATTTGAAAGATGAAGCTCCAAAACGTATTATCAACTGATCCGGTCGAATAAACTTGGAACATGTTTTTATCGAGGTAACGATGTGCGTTCTGTGCTTAATTGATCCGGACTGCAATGTAAAGTATATAATTTTCAACGCTTCATGCTTTTCCACTGCGCTAGTAAATATAAATTCCGCTATAGCTATTGGATTTGAAGTAGCCATTCTGTTTACCTCGAATGAAATTGACAATGCCGATGGTTTCCATATCCGGTGACGTCGTATACATCCGTCGTTGAAAAATCCGAAAACACTCGAGTGCTCCGATCGCATCGGAAACTCCTTGCAGTGCCCTCTCCGTTATCACTTCGATATATCACTGCCGGAAGGATGGTAATTTGTGGACCGATACATCTATTTTTACGTATCATCGGAACTATATTTAGTCACCTATTATCTTATTTTGACCACCAAAAGTTTGCAATAATGGTAATTCTTTCGGTATTGATAAGAAAAATATGAACTTAGCCAGACATAGACAATTTTAATCCTAAAACAGAAGAACTAAGATCATGACAGAAATCCTTACCCAATGTCCTTGTGGCAGTTGTATCTCAGCAGAGCGATGGGAGATAACTCTGCATGGAGTTTGATCGCATCGCTCAATTATAGGAATCACTGAACTAAATGGTTTCCCATAGACGACAGTGTTAATGTGTCAGCCAAATTCACTGAATTTAAGCCTGTAGGCCACTCCAGTGATGTTTACCCAGCTAGATTGACACCAGTTGATCACTAAAATGCAAGAAAAATCATATGTCATGTGTTTACTTTTTAAAATAAATCCCTACGTGTACGGCAGGGCTATCCCACAGCCAGATTTAAATTTCCCACTCACATACCCCCCCCCCATTAATTCACCAGTTTAACTTATTTAGATATGACGTACTAATAAAATAAACAAGATTTCATCCTTTAATAACGTGCCCGTGTATCAGGTGAAGGTCATTCTTCAGTTACCTTCACCTCTAGCATTCCCCGACTATGGAACACATTTAGCTCCCTGATTCTTATAGAACAAATCCTATATATATTGTTACGATTGACTCTTCGGTAGCACCGCTCGCAACGGGCCGACGTGCATGTGAATGGCACAGAATTAGCACCGCTCGTGACGTTCACGTCGCCATCTGCTTATAAGATTAAATTTTGTCCACTTAATTTGGAAGGAGGTATTTAAGATAGGTTGATAAAAACACAAAATACCGTATACGTATACCAATCAGAAGAAGTGGTATATTGAGGCGCGCTTTTATTGCGATATTGACCGCGCTTAAGTTAGAAAAATGTGATATGTATTTCCCAGCTGTTTTCAATTTTTTCGCACAGAAGTGACCCACACGCTCATTATTGGTACCATCGCGCATATCAGGCCTAAGCTTACAAGGAACAATTGATCCATGTCGAAGAAATTTCGGAACCCGATAATGATGATGATTTTTGAGCGACAAAGCGCGCGAATAATTTCTTTAGCTCTAGAAATTGATCTTTGATATGGCAGCGCCATTTTGACTTTATATAATTGATCATTGAATTTATAAGTCTCCGACTTTTATTTGAATTTCATTGAAATTTCATTTCAATATTTGATATGGCTACCTATCGATCAACGAGATCAGCCAAAAAACACGACTACCGAGTGTTAGACAGTGTCGGCTTCAATCGTGATAATTTAGAGGAAGATTCTGAATCAGACGAGGCTGCTGAAACAAAGCCGAAGCTATACACAGAAAAACGAATCTGATGACACCGAAAGGGAGAACAACCTTAGTCAGCTGGAAAAGTCTATGGTCGACCTACAAAATGATTATGAGCGTCTGGTGACAGAAAGAAAAATTATAAACGCACAGCAAAGAAACGATGAGCTGAGGCAGAAGGTAGACCGCGAGAAAATGGAAATGCTGCAGCAAAGGGAAGGACTTCTCAGAAGACAGACAGGTAGGGCCTTTACAATTGACTCACTCAGAAAGGATGTTAAATCCAAGCAAAAAGCACAAATATTGCTTAAAGAATTTGAAGTATTCGATCTCAATGAAAATGACTATTCAGACTCAGATACCGGTAGTGTCAGTGATAGAAGTATTCAGAGCTCATCACTAATTCGAAGAAAGAGAGTGTTAAAGTCTGGTTTGGCAGGTGGAGCCAAACCAAAAATCAAATTCCCTCAAAAATGCCCACACACAATGCTACAACTTGAATTTGTAACAAGAGACATAGAGTTTACTAAACTAACTTTCAATCAGTTTGTAGCAGGGGAGCTAGAGATCATCGCATCCGCTACCAGCCAAGTTGAGATTGAGGGCAGATTTAAACTTTTGAAGAAACTCTCATATTATTATGAAATTTACGAGTGGAAAGCGCTTCTGCAATTATATGCTGCTTGGATTCGAAGAATCGAATATGGGCATAATAATTGGGGTGACAATCCAGCAGAAATTGAAACCGCCTTACTGGTTGGGTGCACTAGGAGCAAAGCCCCTAGAAGGTTCCCACCAAACCTGAGCACTCAACCAGTTTCTCAAATTTCTGGCACACAAACCAGGAAAAATGTCAATGTGACCAATATTAACTATAAATGGTTCTGCCCAGATTTTCAGCGCCAAAAATGCTTTGAACAATCTCCACATCCCAAGTCCTTTAATGGTACTTTGAAAACAGTGCATCATTTTTGTGCAACTTGTTACTCTAAGGACAGGCAGTCCCAACTGCCTCATCCAGAAAGCTCTTCTGCCTGTCCCTACTTTAACCAGAAGTGACTGGAATCAAAGTCCGTAGGGCAGTCGGTTGCAACAATAAATGACTCACATAATAAGAAATTCATGCCTGATAACAAGTTGGTTGTAAACAATACAAAATACATTGAATGGAAAAGTGATCCTAACTTGGTTGGTCAGTAGAGACTAGCAATGGTAAAATTGATCATACATTTCAACCGATAATTCCAATGATGGCTTCTGCTGATCAATCAGATAATTCTGGATTTGAGACCGACATTCATTTATATGATAATATGAGTGACACAAATGAGTGTCGGTTTGAAATTGAAAATGTGTTATCTCCGGCATCCAAATTGTCTGATCATATTGCAACAATAAATGACTCACATCATAATAAGAAATTCATGCCTGATAACAAGTTGGTTGTAAACAATACAAAATACATTGAATGGAAAAGTTATCCTAACTTTGATTGGTCAGTAGAGACTAGCAATGGTAAAATTGATCATACATTTCAACCGATAATTCCAATGATGGCTTCTGCTGATCAATCAGATAATTCTGGATTTGAGACCGACATTCATTTATATGATAATTTGAGTGACACGAATGAATGTCGGTTTGAAATTGAAAATGTGTTATCTCCAGCATCCAAATTGTCTGATCATATTAATTATATTATAGATAATAGTAGCACATATGAATGCCAAACTCATGTATCACCAAATAAACAAGATAATTTGAATAAATCTTCAACCAGGGCTAACAGACAAACTTCAAGCATTGATCCTGGCATACCTACTGCTCTAAGTACATCAACTGAATATTTGGTTGAGGCCAATCGCCTTATCATCGAATCGGGCCTACCAAATTTTAAAGGGTGTAAGATTCCAATTTATTCTAGACTCAATATACCTTTCATCCGCCAAGGACTAGTAGATTACCCAGACAATGAAATAGCAGATTTATTGGAATTTGGTTTTCCAATTAATATACACTTTGACAATGCAGTTAATTGCCAGACTGACATACCTCAGAATCACAAAGGTGCTGTTAATTTTCAAACAGCAATGTCTCAGTATGTGGCTGAAGAAATATCTAGACATTCTGTGATTGGACCATTTTCAAAAAATCCATTTTCAAACAACCACACAGTTTCTCCTCTTAATACTGTTCCCAAAAGAAACTCTTCCGAACGTAGAGTTATCTTTGACTTAAGTTTCCCATTCAATTCTTCAGTAAATACAAAAATCCCAGGTGATACCTATTTAGCTTTGCCTATTAAAGTGTCTTATCCCTCAGTTGATGACTTAGTAGCATTAGTTAAAAAATTAGGACCTGGATGTTTGCTATATAAGAAAGATTTAAAAAAATCATACAGACAAGTTTATCTCGATCCAGGTGACGTACATCACTTAGGATTTATGTGGAATGACGAATTGTATTTTGATGCAGCTCTGCCTATGGGCCGTAAATCATAAGCCTATATATTTCAACGAATGTCATCCATTATTCCGTTTATGATGGCAAGACAGAACTTCTATGTTCTGAACTATCTAGATGATTTTTGTGGTGCTGATCACCCCGCAAAAACTTCATTAGCATATGAACAGTTAGGTGATCTGCTAAAAAATTGTGGTTTGCAAGAATCCTTAGAAAAAGCATGCTCTCCATCCACAATTATGACATTCCTAGGAATTGAATTTAACACAGAGTCATTAATGCTTAGAATTACGGAAGATCGTCTGGAAGAAATTGAAACTGGTTGATTCATGGCTTCCACGACGAAGGGCCTATTTGACAGAATTACAATCTTTATTGGGAAAATTACAATTCATTAGCCAATGTGTTAAACCTGGTAGAATATTTGTTTCTAGATTACTTAGTTGGTTGAAAGAAATAAATGCATCTCCCCCCGGTAGACAATATAATGTAAGATCATACATTCGTAAAGACCTTTTATGGTGGTCAAAATTTTTAAGACAATATAATGGGATTTCAATTATGTCTATAGAAGAATAGTCCGCACCTGATGAATATTTCTCAACAGATTCATGTTTGTCAGGCTGTGGGGGATTCTTTAACTGTCAGTACTTTCATTCTGAATTCCCATCATTTGTCAAAGAACAGCACTTAGATATAAATGCCCTTGAGTTGCTAACCATTTGCGTTGCTCTGAAGCTCTGGGGTAGTCAGCTCATGGGGAAACGCATGATATATTGTGATAATTTAGTTTCTGTCACAATTCAGGCAGAACAGTAAATAAATTTCTCCAATCTTGTCTACGCGAGATCTGCTATTTATCAGCCTTGTATCAATTTGAAGTAAGATCCGTTTATTTAGATACAAAATCAAACAGGATTTCAGATTATCTGTCAAGATGGTATTCCGATCCTGAGGCTCAGTACAAATTTTTCAGTTTATTATCAAAATGGGGCCTATCAAATGACCTTATTGAAGTAAGTGTAGATCCACATATATTTGGTTTTACACATGACTGGTAGTATGACACTTTGACATATGACTTTTGGGGCTAGGTTTGACTGTGACTGGTTTTGTCCTACTATTTGTAGATGCAGCCCTACAAGTCTTGAAAGAAGACATGAAAATATCACATAAAGCAGCCTTTGCGGAAGGGACACAGAAGAATCTACATACCCAACTGCTCACCTATCTTCAATTTTGTATTTACTTTGGCCTTAAACCATTACCAGCCTCAGTCAAAACATTGGCTTGTTATGTTCAATTTTTGAGCAGATCCTTTAAATCATCAGCATCCATACAGAATTATTTATCTGGTATCAAGTTTCTACATGTGGTTAAGAACTTTGATTTCGAAGCATTTGACTCCTATTATCTCAAATTAATGATTAGGGGTATTTTCACGATTACATCCACATTGCCCTGTTCGAGCGGCACCTATTACACCAGATATTTTGTTAGAATTTTGGGAATTATTAGAGTTTAATTCAGAATTGGATGTTACTTTCTGGTCTCTCTTTTTAACTGCCTTTTTTCTAATGTTAAGAAAATCTAATATAGTCCCTAATACTCGTAGAGCTTCCGACTGCAACAATATATTGAAACGTTCGGATATTACAATATTTCCAGAATATCTTTCAGTTACCATTAGGTGGTCCAAGACCATTCAATTTGGTCAGCGTGTTTTGACAATACCAGTCATAGCGATTCCTAGCTCCAAATTTTGTCCAGTTGAAGCATATAAAAACATGATCTCCTTAATCCCAGCTTCAGATAGCTCTCCAGCCTTTGTAAAAAGAGCTGGTCAAACATTAGTACCAATTACATACAGAGAACTTACAATT
Organism: Siphonodentalium dalli; assembly: GCA_032622095.1. Classification (NCBI taxonomy): domain Eukaryota; kingdom Metazoa; phylum Mollusca; class Scaphopoda; order Gadilida; family Siphonodentaliidae; genus Siphonodentalium; species Siphonodentalium dalli. The sequence continues at coordinate 84,302,118 of CP136063.1, read as the reverse complement.
AAATTACGGCCCTTCCGGCACAAACTGGTCGAAACCCTAAACTATATTCATCCCATTCATTTAGACGGGGTGGAGCCTCATGGGCATTTAGATCAAAAGTCCCCTCCGAATTGATTCAACAACATGGTGACTGGAAAAGTGAAGCCTACAAAATATATTTAGAATTTTCCACAGCCGACAAAATATCTGTTTCGCAAAGAATGGCTTCTACTTTGTTGAATCCCTAATTTTATTTTCCAGGAAACGGAAAAACATTATTGATACTTGGTGACTCTATCATCAAATTTGTTTCTGATATTGACGGTGCATATGTTGAGTGCCTTCGTGGTTATACCATCAACAGATTGGCAGGTTACGTTCGGGACTCATCGGCATTCATCCAATCCTTTGACTGTGTACTGGTACATGTAGGTACAAACGATATAGCTAACGGTTTGACCGAAGGTGACTTAGAATCAGAATTCGGAAATCTAATTGGAACTTTAAAGAAACTCAAAGTGAAAATCACTATGTCAGCTATTCTTCCGAGGCCATGTTATTACCAGTACACAGCTAACAAGGTTTACAGAGTAAACAACAAGTTGAAGACTCTTTGTAATCGTAATTACATAACATTTGGTCATTCATTTCGTCCATTTTTATTAAAAGGGGGCAATCCTGATAGATCATTATATGCCAGAAGGGATGGTGGTTTACACCTGAATATGTTAGGATCAAAAGTTCTAACAAAAATTTTCTTCCAGTTAATTAAGCAGATGTAATCGTCATGAAATATTGTTAACCTAATATAAACTCAGTAGGTTTGCTATACTGTTTGAAACTCTCTGGGGACTGGGATTGACCCTCCCACACATGCTGGGTAGGCTTTCCAGGGCTAGTCACCTTGGGCCAGATAATCCTTTAAGGTGAGACTCGGGGGTCTAGCTCGCGCTGTCCTCTAGGGAGTTTTATTCAGAAAATTGTATTACTTGTTATATTATTTTGTAATTTGTAAATAATTAATATTTGTGATATTTATACATGTATGCTAAAAGCTCATCTTTATGAAGGTAGATCCCTAGTCACAATATGTCAATCATCTAAGCTAGCAGTGCCAGCTCCAGTTAGTCAACTGAGTCAGTGGCATATATAATTTCTACATGGAGGATATCGGGCTGCTGTTTGCATTGCAATATGTTGTTACCAGTCACTCAAGAGTGGCTTGGGTTGTGATTGTTACATCAATACAGGTACATCAATTAAAGCCGAAGAATTTCAGGTAGGCTAGAAACTTAATCACTTACTTATTTTTGGTGTACCTTCGGTTTGGCAGATTTAGCCAAAAATATGTTTAAAATATAATAATTGGATATATGTATGATCTACTTCAGCCCATATATATATTGTAATTGTTGACTCAGATCTGATTTGATTAATTTACAATATTGTTTATCGTGAAATTTGTAGGAAACTATGATTCGTTTGAATACTGATGAATTTGATTTGGAAAATCATTATCATGATGAATTACATTGTCATTGATGATTGAATATGAAATTTGTTCAAATTACGATTGATTGTATTTATCAAATTATTATAATTGGGGAGCGTAGCTCCTCAATTTACTTTTGGCAAAATAAATATAAACCCCAAAAGTTCTTACGTTCTCTTTCCGTGAAGATTCACTGTACGATGGTGGTGCTGGAAAAAGAATTATTGATAGTTTGAACGTATATAAGTATGCTCCTTTGAACCTTCATATTGTGTATAATGTAATTCAGGAGACGTAATATTGATCGATAAATACACGAAATAATAATTACACTGACTTTATACAGTACTAATCAGAACAAGTTGTATCTTGAGTTGCGCCTTTATCGCGATACCGAGCACGCCTTTTTCGAGCTTGATAGATGCCCAGTTTGACCTTTATTTTGATAATTTTAGTCCAATAACTATATTGGAAAATGACCGTGAACCCTTAATACTATATTATCTCACCAGTTATTGATATGATGCAAAACACTCCAAACGTGTTATTAAGAGCGATATACCGCATTTCGATATGACATTTTTGCCCAGAACCGCTTGTTATCGAACTAGGTTAATATCGCTTCAGTTGGCCCTTAAACCGAGTAATATCATTCTACGACATCACCAATACGAGTAATATAGTTTTACGATATCACAAATCCGAGTAATATGGTTTTACGATATCACAAATCCGAGTAATATGGTTTCATTAAATGCATGCCGTAATTCTATCACACTGCTAAATAATTTCATAGACTAAATATCTATGATAATGTGTAGACATATATTTTTGTGACATCACTCATTTGAAAGAGTTGTCGATATTACACTGTTAATGAGAGGCGATCTACTTAATACATAGGATATTATATATATACTTGGTTGATTTGATAGTATTGGTCTGATATCAGCCCTCGGTAACCTCATATCAGCCTTCGACCTTCGGTCTCAGGCTGATATGAGGTTATCGGGCTGATATGAGGTTATCGGGCTGATATGAGGTTATCGGGCTGATATTTGGCCTAATATCACACAAACCAAATAATATCCTCTAAATATCGCAATATTTAGCTGGAGTTATCCCAACAATATCGCAAGCGGCGCGCTTATAAGCTTTCCACATACTTGCGATATTAGCGGGATATTGGGCGCGAAGATAGCGCACTTAATATACAAATTCTTCTGACTTGTACTGCCACGGTATATTCCATTTTTTTTAACCGAAGTCATATATATTTATCAGCCGTTTTAAATGTGTTCCACAGAAGTGTAGTTTATTTTACCATACATGTATAAGGAATAAACCGAACATGAGCGCTCTATTGTTTAAGGTTATAGTAAATTAGATTCGAATTTTACATAGGCGATAAACGGTGGTATGACCCGACAACTCGTATCTCCTGAGGCCATACGATCACCACCCAGGGCATACCACATAAAATCCCCTATAAACAAGCAGTGTAACTTACATTGTTTTAAAATAGCACGGCAAATACAGGAATATATCCATGTATATTCCCGGGATGACTTACGCAATTCTGGATGTGTGTTCCCATCAACAGCATTGGTGCTTCCTTGTTGTGTCCACTATTGGGGAAATGTCTGTCTCAGAGGAATCGTGCCAACAATAATGTCCACTGGGACCCTTAATTCGAACGAAAGGGGACCCGGATCAACCCCAACCTATAATAAAAAGCACAGAAGCCCGTTCATTTGGCGTTTTGTGATAAAAGCACCATATTCGACATGAGTATCTGAGATGAAAGTAAACACAACTCAAGAGAGTGGCAATACAGAAATTGTCCCTGGTTGTCATGGCAACCAACCGAATACAGATACCCATATTTAATTAAAAAAAACAGTTGTCCATAAAAATCACAACTGTTTACCGCATGAACTGACGACGGACGTTAATTCATGGCAATTGCTCCAAAGCAATTGCTAGAAATATGGATTAAACATGACAATTCAATTCAAATGAGATTTATTTCAGAACTTCCAAGTTCAATATCAAGTTGATGTCCGACAACAGTAACCAACTGAAGCATGAAGTTGTGTTTTGTAAAATTGCTTGATGCCTGTCAACATTATTGACCAATTAATTTTCATTTTTGTAGTGCAATGCTGGATAGAGTTCATTTAAGGTGTCTGTGTGGCTCTCATTTCTGCACATTTCTAATATAAATCGATTATCTGGTCTTTTCTATGTTTTGTTTCTTTTGTTTCTCCGTTTATATGTTCATGTTTTTAAAGTTTGTTATCATAATCTTCATATTTGAGATATTCCAATTTGGTCAAAGTTTCTGTAAAATGACCCAACGCAGTGTGCATGGCAAACATTTGGCCAACATAATTTCCTGGTCAGCGTATACCTTGTCACATTTTAATGAGGTTTTATCTACAAACATGCATAAATTATGTCGCAAAAACAGCAGCGCCAGATAAAGCAGCATCAGTTGCTATCTAACAGGTCTTCGTGATAACCATAGCAACAGGAACTCTCGCCTAAATTGTTAATCAATCATCACATCACTGACAGCTGTTTTATCTGCATGGCTGAAATATTTAATTTTTTTAGTGACTTTTATTTTAACGAGAAAACAAATATAACATGAACTTGAGACATTCAGAAACTAGACACATTATATTACGGGATAGTTTGAATATACTGGCACTGACATCAGGGTTCGGCTTATGACTTGGTACATCATCACGTGGTATACTACGTGAGCGGCTTTCTCGGGCTAGCCAATCAAAGACGTTGTATATATGTTACGTGAGGCGGAGGGTACTGACCTGTAGATAGTATTTGATATGGATGATATTACAGTGCATCAGATAGGACGGGGGTAACGCGGGCAGTTGCACGCTCTCATTCGGCAAGTTGGCAGACTCCCTCGGTCCCAGTGGTGGCTTTTGAATGTTTAAGACAATGTCTGCCCAACTTGTGGATTCACCTCTTGCGTAGAAAGTTGTCACCTGAAAATCATACTTACATGTAAACCTTCTATACTAATACTTATTGGCGAGTAGTTCCCTTAGGAAATGTTCAGATAATAAGTTCAAGAAATTGTCATATCCGTTTGCTGAACTTATTAGCGAGTTTGCATTACCCGTCCGACGGGAACGGGTACGGGTAAATCTGTGAACATCGTCACGGTCACTTGGGTACTTTCAATGCAGCACATAAAGCGATAGCGAATTGAAACGGGTAGATTTGTCCCATTGACCGGTAGCCTTTCATTACGATTTTCTCACTCAAACGTCCATGAATTCCATGAAATTCCAGTCAGCTATGCGTTAACCTATTTATTGAAAGATTTCACGGGCAAATATTATTGATAAAGTTGTCATTTTAACCCAGGATTTGTGTTCAAATCTCGAGGCGGCTTCTAGCACTTAGATAAATACGGAAGGCCGATTTTTTTCACTAACAACTTTGTTCACTGCATTAATGACAGGTTGTGATTAATAGAGTGAGTAGATGGTGCCATAGACGCAGTCTCGGCCCATTGCAGGGACATGCCTATAGATGGTCTGCGCGTTAGGAAGGGGGCCACCTTCGAATTTCTATATAACTACACATCTCGAACCATATCAAATTCACAAGTTTGCGCGTAAATCCACCCCTCCCCTTGGCTGGCATCAAGCTTTCCAATTGTTGGAAATTTTGAGACCTGACACCAAAGTTGGAACAATTTCCAACTGTTTCTGACAGCCATTTCAGTCCAAACTGTGTTACCAAAAATAGTGAAATATGCCAATGTTGGTCTAAAAACTACAAAATTATCCACTAATAAATTGTTCGAAAATCAAACTACGAAAACAATTTCAACCTATTGTTTGTGTGAAACTTCCAACAAATGTTGTGTCAGGTATATAAAATTTCCAAATGTTGAACATTTGACCAAAGTTGGTGAGGGAGTGGGGTTAAGACACCCATGTCGTCACGTCCCTGTCTCAACCCATTGTACAAGGACATAAATATATCGTGGATTTATCTATGCATTGCACATTTGAATACAATTGCCGTTTAGTTACCTTATCGTATGTAGGTGGGGACTGATTTCTCATTTTAATATATATTTACTATCTGAACGGACATGGTGCATTTGAACCACAATACTGGTGTATACTGTAGTGGGGATAATATAGGTCGCCAAATACATAAAAATACCTATACATACTCTACAACATCTAAGCATAAGCAGAGCGAGTTTCAGCTGTTTTCTGTGTTTCGCACAGAAGTGAAGCAAACGCTCTTTATTCAATCCGTATAATAAACAGACTACATTTTGACACCTTTTTTGTTACCAAGTTAAACATTTCAACCTACCTCCGGGTTTAGATCCAGACAACAATCCCAATTCTTGGGATAAATATTCCCTTGCCCCGACGGGCCGACCCTTCGATCTGTTGAAAGATTCCAAACAAAGATTTACTTAAAGCTACTCAACCGATCAGACGGTCCCCATATCATACAGTTACAACACGAACATTTCTTCAAAATACGCTTTTGTTATCAGAATCGATTAATTACAACAAAATAATGCTAACTGCTGTCAACTATAGTATGTAATTTTGGCCGCATTACCACTTGATTTTAGAGTTAAGCATCTTCATCCGCAATTTTTTTCCGAGGTTTGATGACTCTTTCTGGGCCACAAATAATTACACAATTCAAGAAATAAAAAACTTCAAAAATCGATATCCGATCACTCTGCGCTTTGATGGTGGGTTCCTCGATCCGAATCAAATGTTTTGTTTTACCCCCGAAGCCAACAAAATAGTAACTTGGGAACATTGATTATGCATCTTTAATATGACTAAATATCCCCCAACTAAAATATGGGACAAATGCGGTATTATATCGAACTGAAAGTACATGTATGACAATATTAGATCCTTGGTGTAAAACAATACATTTTACACCGAATATTGGTTGGACATTTTAACTATATATAACGTACATGTAATTGTATATTTGAGCTAGCATAATCTATTTTCTAAGTTTAAAAATCCAACCGATTTATTGTCAACACTCGATCGATCTATGACTTGTAGAATCCAATTGTTGAAAATGTTACCAATATGAGTGAAAGAAAAGCAACATCCTCTTCCGACTGCCACCTAGCTCGTCCTTGATGAAAGCAACTGATTATCCTGGGGCTCATCTAATCTAAATACAAATTTCCAACAACCCATAACGCTAAGTATAACATCGGCCAATAACGCGAATAACAATCTATATCATAATATCTGTTTTGTTGCAGTTGGCTCACCATACATTACCAGTCGATGTGATGAATTCTACCGGTAAAACAGTTTGCGATTTCAAAACGTGTACCGGTACGGGTAGCTACCCGTACGCGTACCCGTACCCGTACCGGTTTGAAATCGCAAACTCGCTATTGTCTGAACATTTCCCACCAATGAATATGAATCATTCTGATCTTGTATTTTCTGTTTTCTGTATATCGTCTGCTCTTATTACGCGAACACCCCTCGAAATGAATAATAAACCATTCCCATGTATAATATTATAACTGAATGGGAGACTCCATTTAGTATATAGAAAGGGATAACCGGCCAATGTGTTTGGCGACGATCATAGATAGGTCACTGTGGTTTATCGCTTGGTAGATGGTTACATAAACCCCCACATAACAGTACACATACATGCTGGGTTGGTGTAAATTTTCACATGCCTTAAATTGTTTCATGCTACTCGTCAACTTCAAGGGGTTGGACATATTCCCCTAATCTAATTCAAACGTTGCCTATGTTTTATTCTTTATTTAAGCTAAATTAATGACCCGGATTATTGAAACATTGTAACACTGTTGTCGCAGAATGTGTCATTGAGTCATCGTGTGAGCTTTCGTCGATACTAGCTGAAATATGCTCATTTGTGCACAAAGCGCACATTTTAAATTAAATAGTAATTTTGTCTTAGAATTATTGATTTTACTAACCATGTGTCGGCCCACTTTTTTTAGTTTTTTCCATGTCTTTATTTACACTAAATTTTGTCTCTATCCAGTGTAAATAAAGACATGGAAAAAATATATGCTCTTGTGTGTTCTACCTTAATAAGAATTGATAATAGCTTACCATGAACAACTGGATTAACGTTTTTTGCGTCTGTTTGTTTGTTCCGTTGGTGGCGGCGCCACTGTACGTAATAAATTCTCCGGGGACGTATCCCTTTTTCAGAACAGACAGTGACCCAGAGATCGGAGCAGATTCACAACACCAGCAACATTGAGTTCTAGCCTGCTGGTTCTGTGCGGGTTGCTGCAATGATTAAAGACATTTAGAACTGCATGCATATTTGAAGTTGACGGTGACAACATACTTGACCAGTAGCACACTAAACAGTTTGTAAAACCACCGCGCACAGAAATAAATCTTATAAGGACATTCATAAACATTTAGGTATAACTTTGCTATATATATATACACTTGTCATATGTGTATATAATTAAACCTCTATTTTTCTCTTTCATTGTCCTCGATTCTGATTGGACAAGTCATAACAACGCCTTAATTACGCGTTTCTTGTATTGCTCGATAAAGATGCAAGTGGTCGAATCACCGGCGTATGCATTCGGGGAGCCGATAGACCCCGGCGCTAATTTAACCAATCGGCAAACCTCGGTAATTTCCGTACGCAATTAATACGATCTATTTCGCAAGAACGATAATCCGAGAAGTTGCGATTGCTAATTTAACTAGTGTTTATGGTGTGTTCTTGGTTACCGATCCTTTCTAGGTGAATTGAAAGTATTCGCTTCAAAGTCAAAACTGATCTCTTTGTTGCATTTTTGTTATAATAAAAGTGGCCTAACAATAATTTTAGTATCTGTGGTGATAACTGGCTTCGCCTGTAACAAAGAGATGGTTGACAGCCTACAGCTATTCGAAAATCTTCAAATTAAATTTTCGAAGACGTAATTTCAAATTCGTGATGTAATTGCAGAATGTAAATGCATTTGTCGGATTCATGTGAAATTCATATAGTATCTAATTTGTATTTTCAAATTCGAAACGTGTTTTTAATGACACAATTTTTAATTGTTCCCCCGGGTCAGTTTCATTTTATTTACATTCAAGTCGATTTTGACTTGAGCGGCCTTGAACAATTTCTTTGTTGGCAAAACCGCTCAACAAAATTTCGTCCAATCGTTCGAACTGGATACTCGACTAACGGAAATTGTAATTTTCTACAACAGACAGACTTGAATAATTCTTTCTCATATGTTGAAATTAATGTGCCGGGTTGTAATTATAAGCTATCAACTTATTTTTGTTGCATTTACGGGCTTATAAAATTGTAAGCGGCCGAAAACATACTTGGTATGATTTCGCTTCGTGGATATGCATTATGTTTGTCGGCCACTTACAATTTTACAAGAGCACAAATGCAACAAAAATATATTGATTTCATATATAAACCTTATACTATATAGAGATACATTATGTAATTAAAACATTTAATTATGTGGTAACAGAACATACATATTGCTATTGTCAACGCTTGGAGGTTTCCACATATATTCTTTGGCGGGAGGAGCTTGCGGTTGCTAGGAGACTAGGTATCTGCATAAACAAGTTTAATTAGTTGAAAGCGCCCGCCGTTATGCTATAATACACCCGAGAGCATACATTCTTTTCGCTTTTAATTGTGAAAAATTATGACAAAAGTGTCACGCAAAATGAAAAATAGTGTTATAATCATGGATGAATTTCCAGCACCATTGACCCTTTCAGTGCCAAGTCCGATTTTTGTATCAACCCATATTTCCTTGATAATTTTTCAAATTTATTGATTACAATAATGTATCACATTATTATAATCAATAAATTTGAAAAATGATCAAGGAAATATGGGTTGATACAAAAATCGGACTTGGCACTGAAAGGGACACACATAGAAATTTCAGTAGATTATGGTTTGACAACAAAAACGTTGTTTGAATATTGGCAGCGTAACACTGAAGCTGCGGGAGGGGTCAGGTTACTACGTTTTCAGATTGTTTGCAGCTTTCGAGGAACCAGTCTATTCAACAAGAGAAATTGAGTGCGCGCAAATAAATACACCAGAGTCGCAAAAGCAATGAAAAACGACAGCTGGATAGCAATTTTCATTTACCAAGCAGTTATACCAACATTTAGAGGAAAATCATTCCTTAAAACGTACTGTTACTTCTATGAACTAGAAATGTAGACAGTTGTTTTCGAATTTCGCGCGATAGACTGGACCTTGTTTGTGTTCCCCGAAAAGCTGAAAACTTAGTAACCTGACTCTTTCTGCAACACTGGAAGTATGCGCGGATTTTAAAATAGGGCGAACAAGGAATGTTCAATGCAGCAAACGACCGACTCAGTCGCTGATTGGTAGAAAATATCTGCTAATAGTTATTTGATTGACAGCTATGGAAAGCTCCATTACAATGTCAATTTGAGGAATTCCAATAGTGAATTGCACCGAACATATTGCTATGGTCACCAAACGTTATGGTGTTATGTCAATAGATGCAATGTGATTGACATTGAGATTAATTTGTGGCTTGAAATGGAAGTGCCGTTTTCAACTCACACCGGAATTTGCATCCATATTCAGATCAAGGGGACAAATCACAGACAACATCCTTATCGTAGTATAGTCGAACTTCCAAGGTTTGTTGATGTTCCCCAAGACGGTGTATCTCACGTGTCCATAGCGTCCTTCGAACGATGAGGGTAAATTTGGCGGTACTTGGCACTGGAAAGGGAACACGTGTTGCCCTGCAGGCAGCTATGTGACCTCCTCCCCAGTTCCCGAAAGATCTGCAAGCAGACACGAGTCGATAATCACGTGATCACATGTTGGAATAAAACTGGCGGATTCGAAATATATACCAAAAATGAAAGTATCAGTGACGCTGTAGCTCAACTTGGGGAGGCGTTATTAATGCTATGCTGAACAGTAAATAGAATAATAAAGAAGAAGGAAATTCCAAACGTTTCAGTAAATGGAGTTTATTGTGTAAATGAAATTAATTACATTTCAAACATTTCTCCAATAAGTGTGGGCTGCAGGGTGTTCCGATTAAAATGTCTGGAAAATTGGACAACTTTCATCTACAGGTCATTCCGAAGAACCATACGAAGTTTGGATGAGAGTTGAGGGGTGTGGTATGTAGAGTGTGCCAAAGTATATTAGGCACGAACAGAGTACAATCAAAGATGGCCGATGGCGAACATGTTGTTTTAAAACGAAATTCGGAATATATATCTCGTTGCATTGCTCCCATTACCCCGAAGATCCCTTTGAAGTGAGGTGACGATTGGATGAGGGATGTTGGCTGTAGGTTGTGTCGAAGGATTTAGTCATGCGAGGAGTAAAATCCAATATGGCCGCTGGCAGCCATGTATATATGTACAACGAATTCGAAAAACATCGTTGATTCCCATCGACATGTCACCACGAACACCCATATGAAGATTGGTGACGATCGGATGAGGGATATGGCCTGTACCGAAGGATTTAGTCATGCAAAGAGTAACATCCAAGATGGCCGCTGGCAGCCATGTTTTTCCACGAATTTCGGGAACAACTCGATGGCTCCCATCTAGGGTCACACTGAAGATGATGCACATAAAGGTCGGTTATCATCAGTCCAGGGGTGTGGAATGTATGGTGTTCAATGGGATTTAGTCATGCAAAGAATAAAACCCAAAATGGTTGCCGGTGGCCATGTTTTTCATTTAAATTGTTCAAATTCGATGGGTCTCATCTGGAGGTGATCATAATCATGTCTGTAAATTTACAAAACATTCCTTCGATATATGCGGCTACACCCATCTATATGTCACCCTGAAAATCGGTATGAAGTTTGGTGACTATCGGATAAGGGATGTGGCCTGTAGGGTGTGTTCCGAAGTATTTAGTCATTCAAAGACTAAAATTGCTAGCAGCCATGTTTTTAAACGAATCTAGGAAATAATCGATGGCTCCCATCTAGAGACCATCCAGAAGATCCATTTGAGGATTCGTGGCGATAAGATTGGGGGGGGGCAGTGGTCTGTACGGTCACAATATATATAGTCATTCAAAGAGTAAAATTCAAGATGGCCGCCGGCGGCCATGTGTTTCATTCATTGTGAACATGCCTGTAAATTTTCAAAAAACATTCTGTAATTTATACGGGCTGCAGTGTGCGCCGATGTATTCAAATTTGAAATCCAAAATGGCTGCTGGCGTGGTATGGTCGATTTCTTTGAAAATTTCGGCGATGCTAGTAGAATGCTACATTCCACAGGTTGGCATAGCGACTGAGTACTAACTTATCAATTTCACGCACCAGATCAAGTCCATAATATGTCTCTAAGTATGTTACAATAAGTCAGTGTTATGCATACGAACTGAAACAAAACATTGCTGTTTTCGTAGAATGCAATCGATTTTTCATGTTTTTCGTCATAGCTATTAAAAAAGATATGAGTTTCCCCACATCCCATGTGCATTCACAGTTGCGTTCTATGATACCACCTAGTCGTTCAGCATGTATTTCAGGAAAAACGAAGATAATTGTAAGATAAATATTTAAGACATGCTTACCTCTACCAAAAACTGAGAATTTCTGATACATATATGATTCAAATCCTTGAACCGTTTCCGATCGTCGATCGTCTCCAATTCCAGTGCTTACATCAAAGCTCGTATTTGCTTGTCCACTCACCGTCAAGTAAATCCCTGTGAGAATAAACGAGTGAGGCTGTCCGTCTATACTGTGATACGTGTCACGTATGTGAGACGCTATAATCTAAAATTTAAAAAATCCCACTCATCAATTTAACACACAAAAAATAAAATAAATATGTTTTTGTAAATAAACATTTAGATCCGCATATTGCACCTTTATTCGACGATGCGCACGATTATAGAAATATGATGCGTAGTTAGGACCATACTGGCGGTTGAAGCAGTGAAGCATGCAAGATCTAGGGGCAGCTTTTCCAGAGGAAGATTAAGAAGATATAGAAAAATAGAAAAAGTGTCAGTGAAACAGGTGGGGGGGGGGGGGGGGACAATTTTTTTTCCGGGCACGTATGCCGGGGTGGGCGGGTGGTCGATGGGACCAACAAACAATATTGTCCGCAACTCAAAATTTGTTTCCTGCAAGTCACTTGGGTACTTTCAATGCAGCACATAAAGCGATAGCGAATTGAAACGGGTAGATTTGTCCCATTGACCGGTAGCCTTTCATTACGATTTTCTCACTCAAACGTCCATGAATTCCATGAAATTCCAGTCAGCTATGCGTTAACCTATTTATTGAAAGATTTCACGGGCAAATATTATTGATAAAGTTGTCATTTTAACCCAGGATTTGTGTTCAAACCTCGAGGCGGCTTCTAGCACTTAGATAAATACGGAAGGCCGATTTTTTTCACTAACAACTTTGTTCACTGCATTAATGACAGGTTGTGATTAATAGAGTGAGTAGATGGTGCCATAGACGCAGTCTCGGCCCATTGCAGGGACATGCCTATAGATGGTCTGCGCGTTAGGAAGGGGGCCACCTTCGAATTTCTATATAACTACACATCTCGAACCATATCAAATTCACAAGTTTGCGCGTAAATCCACCCCTCCCCTTGGCTGACATCAAGCTTTCCAATTGTTGGAAATTTTGAGACCTGACACCAAAGTTGGAACAATTTCCAACTGTTTCTGACAGCCATTTCAGTCCAAATTGTGTTACCAAAAATAGTGAAATATGCCAATGTTGGTCTAAAAACTACAAAATTATCCACTAATAAATTGTTCGAAAATCAAACTACGAAAACAATTTCAACCTATTGTTTGTGTGAAACTTCCAACAAATGTTGTGTCAGGTATATAAAATTTCCAAATGTTGAACATTTGACCAAAGTTGGTGAGGGAGTGGGGTTAAGACACCCATGTCGTCACGTCCCTGTCTCAACCCATTGTACAAGGACATAAATATATCGTGGATTTATCTATGCATTGCACATTTGAATACAATTGCCGTTTAGTTACCTTATCGTATGTAGGTGGGGACTGATTTCTCATTTTAATATATATTTACTATCTGAACGGACATGGTGCATTTGAACCACAATACTGGTGTATACTGTAGTGGGGATAATATAGGTCGCCAAATACATAAAAATACCTATACATACTCTACAACATCTAAGCATAAGCAGAGCGAGTTTCAGCTGTTTTCTGTGTTTCGCACAGAAGTGAAGCAAACGCTCTTTATTCAATCCGTATAATAAACAGACTACATTTTGACACCTTTTTTGTTACCAAGTTAAACATTTCAACCTACCTCCGGGTTTAGATCCAGACAACAATCCCAATTCTTGGGATAAATATTCCCTTGCCCCGACGGGCCGACCCTTCGATCTGTTGAAAGATTCCAAACAAAGATTTACTTAAAGCTACTCAACCGATCAGACGGTCCCCATATCATACAGTTACAACACGAACATTTCTTCAAAATACGCTTTTGTTATCAGAATCGATTAATTACAACAAAATAATGCTAACTGCTGTCAACTATAGTATGTAATTTTGGCCGCATTACCACTTGATTTTAGAGTTAAGCATCTTCATCCGAAATTTTTTCCGAGGTTTGATGACTCTTTCTGGGCCACAAATAATTACACAATTCAAGAAATAAAAAACTTCAAAAATCGATATCTGATCACTCTGCGCTTTGATGGTGGGTTCCTCGATCCGAATCAAATGTTTTGTTTTACCCCCGAAGCCAACAAAATAGTAACTTGGGAACATTGATTATGCATCTTTAATATGACTAAATATCCCCCAACTAAAATATGGGACAAATGCGGTATTATATCGAACTGAAAGTACATGTATGACAATATTAGATCCTTGGTGTAAAACAATACATTTTACACCGAATATTGGTTGGACATTTTAACTATATATAACGTACATGTAATTGTATATTTGAGCTAGCATAATCTATTTTCTAAGTTTAAAAATCCAACCGATTTATTGTCAACACTCGATCGATCTATGACTTGTAGAATCCAATTGTTGAAAATGTTACCAATATGAGTGAAAGAAAAGCAACATCCTCTTCCAACTGCCACCTAGCTCGTCCTTGATGAAAGCAACTGATTATCCTGGGGCTCATCTAATCTAAATACAAATTTCCAACAACCCATAACGCTAAGTATAACATCGGCCAATAACGCGAATAACAATCTATATCATAATATCTGTTTTGTTGCAGTTGGCTCACCATACATTACCAGTCGATGTGATGAATTCTACCGGTAAAACAGTTTGCGATTTCAAAACGTGTACCGGTACGGGTAGCTACCCGTACGCGTACCCGTACCCGTACCGGTTTGAAATCGCAAACTCGCTATTGTCTGAACATTTCCCACCAATGAATATGAATCATTCTGATCTTGTATTTTCTGTTTTCTGTATATCGTCTGCTCTTATTACGCGAACACCCCTCGAAATGAATAATAAACCATTCCCATGTATAATATTATAACTGAATGGGAGACTCCATTTAGTATATAGAAAGGGATAACCGGCCAATGTGTTTGGCGACGATCATAGATAGGTCACTGTGGTTTATCGCTTGGTAGATGGTTACATAAACCCCCACATAACAGTACACATACATGCTGGGTTGGTGTAAATTTTCACATGCCTTAAATTGTTTCATGCTACTCGTCAACTTCAAGGGGTTGGACATATTCCCCTAATCTAATTCAAACGTTGCCTATGTTTTATTCTTTATTTAAGCTAAATTAATGACCCGGATTATTGAAACATTGTAACACTGTTGTCGCAGAATGTGTCATTGAGTCATCGTGTGAGCTTTCGTCGATACTAGCTGAAATATGCTCATTTGTGCACAAAGCGCACATTTTAAATTAAATAGTAATTTTGTCTTAGAATTATTGATTTTACTAACCATGTGTCGGCCCACTTTTTTTAGTTTTTTCCATGTCTTTATTTACACTAAATTTTGTCTCTATCCAGTGTAAATAAAGACATGGAAAAAATATATGCTCTTGTGTGTTCTACCTTAATAAGAATTGATAATAGCTTACCATGAACAACTGGATTAACGTTTTTTGCGTCTGTTTGTTTGTTCCGTTGGTGGCGGCGCCACTGTACGTAATAAATTCTCCGGGGACGTATCCCTTTTTCAGAACAGACAGTGACCCAGAGATCGGAGCAGATTCACAACACCAGCAACATTGAGTTCTAGCCTGCTGGTTCTGTGCGGGTTGCTGCAATGATTAAAGACATTTAGAACTGCATGCATATTTGAAGTTGACGGTGACAACATACTTGACCAGTAGCACACTAAACAGTTTGTAAAACCACCGCGCACAGAAATAAATCTTATAAGGACATTCATAAACATTTAGGTATAACTTTGCTATATATATATACACTTGTCATATGTGTATATAATTAAACCTCTATTTTTCTCTTTCATTGTCCTCGATTCTGATTGGACAAGTCATAACAACGCCTTAATTACGCGTTTCTTGTATTGCTCGATAAAGATGCAAGTGGTCGAATCACCGGCGTATGCATTCGGGGAGCCGATAGACCCCGGCGCTAATTTAACCAATCGGCAAACCTCGGTAATTTCCGTACGCAATTAATACGATCTATTTCGCAAGAACGATAATCCGAGAAGTTGCGATTGCTAATTTAACTAGTGTTTATGGTGTGTTCTTGGTTACCGATCCTTTCTAGGTGAATTGAAAGTATTCGCTTCAAAGTCAAAACTGATCTCTTTGTTGCATTTTTGTTATAATAAAAGTGGCCTAACAATAATTTTAGTATCTGTGGTGATAACTGGCTTCGCCTGTAACAAAGAGATGGTTGACAGCCTACAGCTATTCGAAAATCTTCAAATTAAATTTTCGAAGACGTAATTTCAAATTCGTGATGTAATTGCAGAATGTAAATGCATTTGTCGGATTCATGTGAAATTCATATAGTATCTAATTTGTATTTTCAAATTCGAAACGTGTTTTTAATGACACAATTTTTAATTGTTCCCCCGGGTCAGTTTCATTTTATTTACATTCAAGTCGATTTTGACTTGAGCGGCCTTGAACAATTTCTTTGTTGGCAAAACCGCTCAACAAAATTTCGTCCAATCGTTCGAACTGGATACTCGACTAACGGAAATTGTAATTTTCTACAACAGACAGACTTGAATAATTCTTTCTCATATGTTGAAATTAATGTGCCGGGTTGTAATTATAAGCTATCAACTTATTTTTGTTGCATTTACGGGCTTATAAAATTGTAAGCGGCCGAAAACATACTTGGTATGATTTCGCTTCGTGGATATGCATTATGTTTGTCGGCCACTTACAATTTTACAAGAGCACAAATGCAACAAAAATATATTGATTTCATATATAAACCTTATACTATATAGAGATACATTATGTAATTAAAACATTTAATTATGTGGTAACAGAACATACATATTGCTATTGTCAACGCTTGGAGGTTTCCACATATATTCTTTGGCGGGAGGAGCTTGCGGTTGCTAGGAGACTAGGTATCTGCATAAACAAGTTTAATTAGTTGAAAGCGCCCGCCGTTATGCTATAATACACCCGAGAGCATACATTCTTTTCGCTTTTAATTGTGAAAAATTATGACAAAAGTGTCACGCAAAATGAAAAATAGTGTTATAATCATGGATGAATTTCCAGCACCATTGACCCTTTCAGTGCCAAGTCCGATTTTTGTATCAACCCATATTTCCTTGATAATTTTTCAAATTTATTGATTACAATAATGTATCACATTATTATAATCAATAAATTTGAAAAATGATCAAGGAAATATGGGTTGATACAAAAATCGGACTTGGCACTGAAAGGGACACACATAGAAATTTCAGTAGATTATGGTTTGACAACAAAAACGTTGTTTGAATATTGGCAGCGTAACACTGAAGCTGCGGGAGGGGTCAGGTTACTACGTTTTCAGATTGTTTGCAGCTTTCGAGGAACCAGTCTATTCAACAAGAGAAATTGAGTGCGCGCAAATAAATACACCAGAGTCGCAAAAGCAATGAAAAACGACAGCTGGATAGCAATTTTCATTTACCAAGCAGTTATACCAACATTTAGAGGAAAATCATTCCTTAAAACGTACTGTTACTTCTATGAACTAGAAATGTAGACAGTTGTTTTCGAATTTCGCGCGATAGACTGGACCTTGTTTGTGTTCCCCGAAAAGCTGAAAACTTAGTAACCTGACTCTTTCTGCAACACTGGAAGTATGCGCGGATTTTAAAATAGGGCGAACAAGGAATGTTCAATGCAGCAAACGACCGACTCAGTCGCTGATTGGTAGAAAATATCTGCTAATAGTTATTTGATTGACAGCTATGGAAAGCTCCATTACAATGTCAATTTGAGGAATTCCAATAGTGAATTGCACCGAACATATTGCTATGGTCACCAAACGTTATGGTGTTATGTCAATAGATGCAATGTGATTGACATTGAGATTAATTTGTGGCTTGAAATGGAAGTGCCGTTTTCAACTCACACCGGAATTTGCATCCATATTCAGATCAAGGGGACAAATCACAGACAACATCCTTATCGTAGTATAGTCGAACTTCCAAGGTTTGTTGATGTTCCCCAAGACGGTGTATCTCACGTGTCCATAGCGTCCTTCGAACGATGAGGGTAAATTTGGCGGTAATTGGCACTGGAAAGGGAACACGTGTTGCCCTGCAGGCAGCTATGTGACCTCCTCCCCAGTTCCCGAAAGATCTGCAAGCAGACACGAGTCGATAATCACGTGATCACATGTTGGAATAAAACTGGCGGATTCGAAATATATACCAAAAATGAAAGTATCAGTGACGCTGTAGCTCAACTTGGGGAGGCGTTATTAATGCTATGCTGAACAGTAAATAGAATAATAAAGAAGATGGAAATTCCAAACGTTTCAGTAAATGGAGTTTATTGTGTAAATGAAATTAATTACATTTCAAACATTTCTCCAATAAGTGTGGGCTGCAGGGTGTTCCGATTAAAATGTCTGGAAAATTGGACAACTTTCATCTACAGGTCATTCCGAAGAACCATACGAAGTTTGGATGAGAGTTGAGGGGTGTGGTATGTAGAGTGTGCCAAAGTATATTAGGCACGAACAGAGTACAATCAAAGATGGCCGATGGCGAACATGTTGTTTTAAAACGAAATTCGGAATATATATCTCGTTGCATTGCTCCCATTACCCCGAAGATCCCTTTGAAGTGAGGTGACGATTGGATGAGGGATGTTGGCTGTAGGTTGTGTCGAAGGATTTAGTCATGCGAGGAGTAAAATCCAATATGACCGCTGGCAGCCATGTATATATGTACAACGAATTCGAAAAACATCGTTGATTCCCATCGACATGTCACCACGAACACCCATATGAAGATTGGTGACGATCGGATGAGGGATATGGCCTGTACCGAAGGATTTAGTCATGCAAAGAGTAACATCCAAGATGGCCGCTGGCAGCCATGTTTTTCCACGAATTTCGGGAACAACTCGATGGCTCCCATCTAGGGTCACACTGAAGATGATGCACATAAAGGTCGGTGATCATCAGTCCAGGGGTGTGGAATGTATGGTGTTCAATGGGATTTAGTCATGCAAAGAATAAAACCCAAAATGGTTGCCGGTGGCCATGTTTTTCATTTAAATTGTTCAAATTCGATGGGTCTCATCTGGAGGTGATCATAATCATGTCTGTAAATTTACAAAACATTCCTTCGATATATGCGGCTACACCCATCTATATGTCACCCTGAAAATCGGTATGAAGTTTGGTGACTATCGGATAAGGGATGTGGCCTGTAGGGTGTGTTCCGAAGTATTTAGTCATTCAAAGACTAAAATTGCTAGCAGCCATGTTTTTAAACGAATCTAGGAAATAATCGATGGCTCCCATCTAGAGACCATCCAGAAGATCCATTTGAGGATTCGTGGCGATAAGATTGGGGGGGGGGGGGTGGTCTGTACGGTCACAATATATATAGTCATTCAAAGAGTAAAATTCAAGATGGCCGCCGGCGGCCATGTGTTTCATTCATTGTGAACATGCCTGTAAATTTTCAAAAAACATTCTGTAATTTATACGGGCTGCAGTGTGCGCCGATGTATTCAAATTTGAAATCCAAAATGGCTGCTGGCGTGGTATGGTCGATTTCTTTGAAAATTTCGGCGATGCTAGTAGAATGCTACATTCCACAGGTTGGCATAGCGACTGAGTACTAACTTATCAATTTCACGCACCAGATCAAGTCCATAATATGTCTCTAAGTATGTTACAATAAGTCAGTGTTATGCATACGAACTGAAACAAAACATTGCTGTTTTCGTAGAATGCAATCGATTTTTCATGTTTTTCGTCATAGCTATTAAAAAAGATATGAGTTTCCCCACATCCCATGTGCATTCACAGTTGCGTTCTATGATACCACCTAGTCGTTCAGCATGTATTTCAGGAAAAACGAAGATAATTGTAAGATAAATATTTAAGACATGCTTACCTCTACCAAAAACTGAGAATTTCTGATACATATATGATTCAAATCCTTGAACCGTTTCCGATCGTCGATCGTCTCCAATTCCAGTGCTTACATCAAAGCTCGTATTTGCTTGTCCACTCACCGTCAAGTAAATCCCTGTGAGAATAAACGAGTGAGGCTGTCCGTCTATACTGTGATACGTGTCACGTATGTGAGACGCTATAATCTAAAATTTAAAAAATCCCACTCATCAATTTAACACACAAAAAATAAAATAAATATGTTTTTGTAAATAAACATTTAGATCCGCATATTGCACCTTTATTCGACGATGCGCACGATTATAGAAATATGATGCGTAGTTAGGACCATACTGGCGGTTGAAGCAGTGAAGCATGCAAGATCTAGGGGCAGCTTTTCCAGAGGAAGATTAAGAAGATATAGAAAAATAGAAAAAGTGTCAGTGAAACAGGTGGGGGGGGGGGGGGGGGACAATTTTTTTTCCGGGCACGTATGCCGGGGTGGGCGGGTGGTCGATGGGACCAACAAACAATATTGTCCGCAACTCAAAATTTGTTTCCTGCAAGTCTTTTTGACTGTTTTTGGCTTAAAACACCTTAGAATGTCGATATTAACATAAATGAAAAATTTCACGATGATCAGACAAACATTAAGCCTGTAGCCCATGCTAATGGGTGAATTATGAAATCCAAGATGGCCGCTGGCAGCCATGTTTTTTGGCCGAATGACCCCAAAATGACTCGTTCCTATTTACATGTCAATGTTAACATCAATAACAAATAGAATTCACAGAAATTCATATACAACTGTCTGCAGTGAATTCACCCCCCCCCCCCACCCAAAAAATCTCTGTTTTAGTGGTAAAAGGGGAGTGGGTGTCCAACAATGGTCGGGAAAAAACTGCCGAAAACGGAAAAAAATTTGGACGCGGAGGTGGGTGGGTCCAAACAAGGATCGAAAGGAAAATATCGGCATACGTGCATGAAATTGTTTTCCCACCCCTCCCTGAGTGAAAGAGGCCTTTGAGTACATATACAAGGGTCGGTTTCATGTTAAACATTAACAATGACTCTATATGTAAGTGCCTTTTCTTCACCATCGTACAATAGAGAGCGTCCCTATTGTTATGTTCCACATATGGCACATGTGCAAAGAAAGAGCGATTGTCTCTATTCGGTGTAAAACATTGAAAACAGCTGAATAGTTGATGTCACTTTGGAAGGTTCTACGCTGGCCCAAAATTTGTTTGTGCCTAATAGAATTTTTTCTCCAAATTCTCCCATAATTTGCCAAACGAAATGAAAAGTAAGATGCTTCTGGAGAATTGTTTTTTGTAATTGTTAATGTCCATTTATAAAAATCCGTTGTCTTAGAAATTTACAGATTGGTGTTATGTAAAAAAAAAAATACCGTACACAGGAGTGAAAATAAGAATTCCGCTTAACCAGGGACCCACCGCCCCATATATGCAACACAAATTTTTATCAAAACCACCCACCGACCCACCCGTCCTTTTGTGTTGAATTTTTTTCAGACACCCCCTGCATCTGTTCTACGGAACAAAACAGTACATATACATCCCCCGAAAGCCTTTAACATGTCCCCACATGAACGCAACACTTTACAAGAAAACCATAGTCAGAAATGGTAACGACACCAATATCATATTATTAGCCATAAATATAAATTATAATATAATTATACTATAAACTAGCTTTCAAATTTTATGTGGGAAATTTGCATACTTCCATATTTCAAGTTTTCCCGTTTCTCGTGTTATACATTACATTCTTCAAACTGTCTTCTTTATTACACAAGCTGATGGGCCCGACTTCGTCCGGGCTGTTTCCCATCTGATTTCCGGCGAAAGGCGCGATTTGACCCGTCCAAAACACCCCCACCCCGGAGAAAAATACCCTTTTTATCAAATTTCGTCGAAATCCGTCCGTTTTACCCCACTTGACCTTTAATTAACAATTTTGAAGGTCAATGTAAGGTCGGGGTCATGATTTGACCCGTCCAAAACACTCCCGTACCCATAGGTATAAAATTTCGCCGAAATTCGTCCGTTTTACTCAAATTGACATTGCATTGACATTTTTAAAGGTCAAGATCAGGTCGGGGTCACGATTTGACACGTCCAAAACACTTCCCAGACACAAATATCCCTAAGTGTCAAATTACGTTTAAATCTATGGAAAGCCGAAGAGGACATGTTAGTTGCTAATTGCTAGATATACGACGCACAACTTGTCGCGGTTTTTTAAAGGTGTTCAAACTAGGAGATAGAAGTATTCTGCGTTTCAACTGGTGATGAATTATAGTATTTTATTCAAATTTTATGGCATAAATTGTTATTAAAACCGTATATACTATAACAAAAATCAATGACTCGAAAATTAAGTGGGCCTTTAAACAAAGTCACAATTGCAGTTAGGCTCATCTCATACTCGTCTATTCAGCGATATTCTGCTGCGCAGTTTGTTATAGCCTCCAGTATTCATTGAGCGTTATAGCCCCACTGTTATAATTCGCCTTTAGCAGGCGTACTCTTGCCTCAGATTATTGAGATATTAGGTCACACGTAATGACATTAAATCGCATGGAAACATAGCAATTGTGTGGGCTGCTTGGCGTGAATATGTAATGAGAAACCTTCGGAACAACGAACCTTCGGATTGGTGAACCTTCGGAATAGCGAACATTCAGAGAAATTTCGGAATAGTGTACCTTCGGGATAGTGAACCTTCGGAATAGAGACATGCCCCCCCCCAATATTCATATTATATGCCCAGAGTTCAAAGGTATGGGCCCATAAAATCTAAATTTGGCCCTTAAAATATTGAACCCAAAATTGGAGCCCGCATAGAACAGCACTTAAGTCGACTGTACCTGTGTCATGTCCCAATGCAGGAGGGTCCATATATACCACAACATTCATATTATATGCCAAGAATTCAAAGGTATGGGCCCAGGTAATCACATTAAATCTCAAGAAAACCCGCGAAAACAAAACATAATCACATTTAATGTTCTAAGTTATTGCCTCCTGTAGCTGTATCGGTATGCGCGTAGGATCAGTTCGGATGTGAGCGCACACTCCATAAAAACAATCTTCGTGATAATGAACCCTCTCAATACTTTAGAATATAGAATTAACCTAAAAATAACAAAAACATTTGGAATAGAGAACCTTCGGAATAGCGAACCTTCGGAATAGTGAACCTTCGAAATAGCAAGTATTCAGAATAGAGAACCTTCGGAATAGTGGACCTTCGGGATAGCGAACCTTCATAATAGAAACATGTCCCACAATTACACCGGTGACGTAAACACATGTGCTAATCTTTGTTGGACTATCGTCACTCTATCGGTACGGTTTATACTCAAGTACGAACAAATACCTAACCATAATACATTCGCCCAGTGGATTATCGATCGTCCGCTCGAACATGAAAAACTGTAATACAGCTTACACCACCTTGTGGCGTAATAAAATATCGCAGCGAAGCAACTGTGTGTGTAGATCGGACAGTGCATTCGATTAAAACAATGAGTATAAATAGAAACACACAAATATTTCCGCTTGGAGTCGGGAATAAAAATTCAAGAACTGACCAGCGTGCAAGTATATTATAACATACATGACAGTAGTACACGAATATATAATTAATAGCAAATAAATAACATTGAATTAGCAAGGCTGCACATCGAATTATGTAAAGTTGTTTCTGAGATCAGATTTTGCATTTACAAGGCATTTAAAATATTTGATGAATCTGGCATGCACCGTTACCAATGCGTCAATCTGACGGTCGGGTCGATGAGACAAAATGTCATCTTTCACCAACGACAAGTTCAATTTACAAATACTGTTTGGTGTTGGAGTTAATCGTTTCTCATCAAGCATCTGGTCAAACTTTAAAAGTTCAAATACGAACCTCTCTTTCTGAGTGTCGAAACGTTGGAGTGATTTTGGCAATGTTTGTGTTGAAGTGATTACAACATTGATTTATTACACACAAATAATCATAACAAAACCAGTGCATTCATTAGCAAAATGTTCGAACGAGGATTTATGCCATTGATAACCGAACCAACGAGAGTAACGGAGTTCTCAGCAACTTTAATCGATCATATATACACATCTAACATATAAAACTGCAAATTCACCAGCGGAATAATACTACTAGACGTTTCCGATTACTTTGGAACGTTTCACATTGAGACCACTACTATACTACAGGCGAAACGCCGTCCGAAAATAACTCAACGCCAATACAAATGCGAATAATGTCAGAAAACAACGTCAGAAAGTTTAAAAGTGTACCAAACAGCTAACCGTTTGAAGAAGTATTCAGATGCGGATATGTAAATCTCGCATATAACTCGTTCAATAAAATTTATTCACTTGCTCAAGAGGAGGCATTTCCCTTAGCAAGCAAAAAACTGCCAAATAAATATATTAAGCGCGAACCTTGGATGACAAGGGGTCTATTAAAATCGTCAATAGAAAAACATAAGATATATAACAATAAATACAAAATTCCAACCAACCAAAACATTGTCAAATATAAGAATTACTGCCGCATATACAACCAGCTAAAAAGAAAAAGCAAAAATCAATATTACGACTATGTACTAAAAGAAAATCAATGTAATATGAGACGAACATGGTCAATATTGAAAGATGCATTAAAGATACCCCATGACACGCTTAAAATTCCAACTGAATTCCTAGTAAATGGAACCACGAAATATCCGACCCCATATTGATAGCATGTACCTTCAATAACTACTATTCAGACATAGGTCGAATTTCACATCGATCAGGTTTGGACTTTACAACATATTTATCGAATAAAAACAAATCGAATTTCTTTATGTTTCCTACAAATAGAGATGAAGTGCTCAAGTTGAGTTCAAATTTACCCAAAAAGTCATCTACAGTCTTCAATAATGTTTCTGTAAAATTAATGAAACGAACAATAAATGAAACCGTCGACCCACTAACCCATATTTTCTATCTTTCCTGCACACAAGGTGTTGTACCAGAACATTTCAAAAATCGTGCCAATCTATAAAAACGGCGATCGCGATCGAATTGAGAACTACAGACACATTAGTATGTTACCAGCATTCTCAAAAAAAATCTTTTTTGACCAAACACGATATACTACACGAAAACCAATATACAACAACAGCAACGAATAGCAATAAGAAAACACACGTGAATCAACATTGTCTGTCTTCATAGACCTATCAAAGGCATTTTACACAATTGATCATGATATTTTACTCCATAAACTAAGGCACAATGGTATACGCGGCATAGCAAACGAATGGTTTTAAAGCTTCCTATCGGAACGAAAACAGTATGTTAATATTAATGGGGTAAACTCCGGGTTGTTAACAGTGAAATGCGGCGAACCACAAGGGTTTATTCTTGGACCTTTGTTATTTTCGATTTATGTTAATTACATGCCGAAATGTACGTCCATTAAACTCCGCCGATGACACTACCCTGTGTGCATCTGGCAATAACTGTCGCAAAGTGCAAAATACAATTAACGGAGAACTAGAAAAACTGTTTAGATAGTGATGTAGCAATAGTCTATCAATTAATTAGTCAAAGAGTAAATACATGCTCATACATCCCCAAAACAACGACTCAAAACGGAACGATATTAGATACAACTGAATCATAAAGAACTTACCCGTGTTGGAAACCAATACAAAGAAAAATCTCTCAAATTTCCCGGTGTGATCATAGACGAGAACCTCACATTCAAGTATCATATATCCATGATGACAAAAAAACTTTCTCATGCCACATATTGCTTAAACATGGCAAAACGATTTCTCCCCAAAAACGTATTCAACAACCTTTTTATTTCGCTCTCATTCACAGTCACCTTATGTACGGCTTAATAATATGTGGCCATGCAAATATAACAGTATCATTATTCAGGTTTCAAAAGAAAGCCATATGCATTATATGCAAGACGAAATATCGTAGCCATACCAAACCACTTTTAAAGAGGGAAACATCCTCAAACTGCATTTTCTGTATCATCTCCAAATCGCATTATTTATGTATAATTAGAAAAATAAAACTCTCCCATCATCATTCGATAAACATTCAAATATACTCCCATATATATTAATACTTCCAAAAACACGCATACCCTAAATGTATGGAACTGCGTGAAGGCTTCGCACAAAAATTCTCCAAATAAAACACAATTCAAAAAGTCTATCAACAATAATCTATTATCACAATATAGTAATGATACCATATGTAAAAATCGAGAATGTAAATCCTGCAGAGTAACAAGTGGAAATTAATGAACTGTTATTGACACGTCCCAACAAGTATGAGTCACACTGGCACCCTCACCTATACTGAGCAATTTAATAATACTTTTATTTTCATGCACGTACATAATTAGCTTAGCCCTAACATTAAACACATTCGAATGTCAAACTGTCCTGTTTTGTAAGAATATTTATCATTGGCAAACCCTTTATAAACCTATGAACGCCATCCTAATTATACATATAACGTGATATTACAGGGGTGACAGGAAGACCACCTGTATTGGACATGCCACCCCTGCACATGTATACATATATGTACCACTGATGTATTGTATAAATGTGCAAATAAACATCCAAACATTCAAGCAACAGAATCAACATGAATATGATGTGTAGTAACTGGCTCAATGTGAGAGGACAACTGTTGCAACTTCGGCAGATGTTTCCATGGCATGTATCAGGCACAGGAACCGATATTGGTCTGGCCAAATTGTGTTGTTCGCAATATACGAATGATGTTGGCATGACTGTTGTCTGTCTGCGTACTGGCATCAGCGGCAGCAGAGTATGTGATTGATTTAATTGATGGTCGAGCACCAAAACTGTTGTCTTTGCATCAAAATAGGATAGAAGTTGCTCAGCCTTACACCTTTGAATTTTGAATTCATAGTCCATATGGGACATGAGAGATCCATTGCAGCACGTGTAACTTGACAGTTATAAATATTGTTCGGTTTTGTGCAATCCTTATGGCCATGTCCAGAATCAGAGCAGCGTGCAATTACGGTTTCTTTGCTTTTACAATGTCCCCGACCATGACTATATCCCTGACAGTTAAAACATCGTATCTGATTTGGAACGTAAGTACTGAAATATACCCCCATGTATCAAATCTTTAATGTTGGTGGATGTTCGCACCGATTGGAGATCAGGAGATGAATATTCAAAGGAACTTTGTGTCCACCAACTGTCTTGGACAATAAACGGACGTATGTAACTGCCTACGGTGACAACTCAGCCAATATCTCTGACTCAAAATAATCAGCTATTTCGCGAGTTCTCAACTCAGCTCTGCTACTGTTCAATGTGTTGTGAGGTGTAATCAACACTGGTGTTTGTGCAATAGATTTTAATTGCATAATACTCTCTGATTGAATTGTTTTGTTGAACACTCAATCAGCAGATGGACACTAAGTCCTGATTGGTTTGACAGACTTTAATTGTCCGGCTATGCGTTGTAGCGCTTATCACTGATTTCGGTCGTTAAATACAGAAAGTCTCTTGACGTTCGGATCAAAAACAAGACTCAAGTACCAAGGATAGACTCAGCATCAATGGAACTTAGCGAGTTATCATGCTTACGTTTTTGTTTGTTTTGAGTTGCCATATGAAACGCAAATAATCGACTACTAGCCCAGCAGCCGCCTCGGGTAACCCTTCGAATTGTGGTCGGCCAAAGAATGGTACGTAGCTGAAGCGGTGACCCGTTTAGCCGCTGCATAATTATAGCAGCCTCTAAGTACCTCCCCACAATAAGACAAACGTGAACATTACACAATTGATACATTTAACAGTCATGGAGACGAAATGCAAAGAGGCATGTCACTAAAGAAACACCATAAATGAAAAACCGAACACACAACCAGACACCAGGAACAAAATACAACAGATGACAGAAAGGTAATCTGAAACACTGTCGAAAGGCGTGACACGCCGATTGATTGAGCCCGGTCAACTCTATCACCCGTCTTGAAGAGATGTAGGACCAAAGAGGACCATGGACTTAGCCGTATCCGCAGGTCGATGCATCATGTGATGTGGTCGCCCTAGTAAGCACAGGACCCATTCGCCACACCTTACGGGATGAAACCCACGACAAAGGGGATTCTTACCACTCGCAGTGGGGCGGTAGGCATATTCTACCGGGCCCACACGGCTCTAATGTCTTGTGGAAATGATAACTCACTCGGAATTTATTAAAAGGCACCGCTGACCCGACAGTTATGTTGAGTATATGAACTGTACTGTACTGTAACTCACTCTCGTTTTCATTGGTCCATTCAGCCAGACAGTAACTCACTTTTCATTTTCATTGGTTCATTCAATCCGACAGTAAGTCACCTCTAAATTTGAATGGTTCGTTCCACCGGACAGTAACTCACCTCTCATTTTCATTGGTGCGTTCAGCCCGACAGTAACGGATCCCGCGAATGTCTGTCCTGCATAATATACATCTTGTGATGCATTGTTGAAACTGATTTCGAAGGTCGTTAATTTCCCCATGATTGACGCTCTCAGAATGTATACAGCAGTAAAGTGGTGACATCAACCTGTGTGTGTGGAATAACACGATATCACAATACATGGAGCTATGGTGATGTGTACGAGTATCAGGACGTGGCTAGAGGGGGTGTCCACAGAAATTCTCAGCTGCACCTACCCTCTTGAACCAGATCCACCTCCCAGAATCGCAGAATTAATTTGCACCCCTTGGATTGGAACTTTCCAACTGGTGCCACAATATTTCCAACATGTCACCCTCCTAGGGTTGGAACATTTCCAACTGATATCTATTTCAGACAAAAATTTTGACAAAAAGTTTTAAAATATGCTACTTTTGATCTAAAAACAAATAATTTCCAACTAATTACTGGATGGAAAATCAAAATGAGAACAATTTAAACATACATGTGGTGTAAAAGTTACAACTAATGTGTCAGGCCTGAAATTTCCAACTGTTGGGGCGGGGGGGGGGGGGGGGGGGGGGGGGTAAAGCTCGTAATACAACTGTCATATTAAAGATGGATTATCTCTTAAAATAACAATTTTTAAATAGTTTCGTTGGTACAAAATAAAGATACGAAATGAAGATCCATGTCCGGAAACGCTTCTATCAATTGATATTGATTCTGTTTCGAATATTTTGTTACAAATTGAGATGATTAAATGGGACACTTTATTGTTCTATTTTTAGATCAGACCATGCAGGTGATACCATATAGCAATAGAGATTAATATGATCATGTACGTAAACGTAATTTGCGCCCGCTTGTTTCTGTTTATGGAATTATCGGATGAATTGTTATCTGTATAGAAGGATTTGATGATAAACCCTAAGGGTGGATACACACATGCATGTAATCTCTGTAATTATCGTGTATTTGGCGTTTTACATGGATCATACAGACGATGTAATATGTGTCCACTGACAACCCAATCATTGCCTACGTGTTGAACGCACTGATTTCTAGTTATAATTAAGTCGGAATGTAGATAAGCCTTTATCTTGGACCGAGTCGCCAGGCCACTTAAAATAATTGTTCGTGTGATAACCCATGTGGTAGACTTTCTATTTAAATAATTACCAGTCCTCTCTTATTTATAGCAGTGGTGGATTAGGATTTCCCCGACGCATGCAGGGGCTATATATGACCCCGAAAGCTACCAGGCGGGGTGGCTAACTCTGAGCTATTTAAGTAAAACATATCATATTGTACATTCTTGCCCAGATTATTCCGACCGATACATTCAACTAAGTCCCTTAGCGATTTGAAGCTTTCGAGACCCCACACAAACAAGCATCATGGTTGAAAATGTTCTACGTCAAGCCTGTATATGCCAGACGTAGGCTATGGCTTCTGGTGTTCGTGCATTAATAAAATGCCAGATATCACACAGACTTGACTAATTTCCGCATCCGTAAGAGAAGACATGTTTTGCACTGGCCTTAAATGTACTGATAGAAGACAATTTGACTTCGCTTAGCACTACTCACTTGTCTGGCCTGTTAACAATGAACCGCTCGCGCGCAGGTGATATATGTTGTCAATTATTGGAAATTACATGCATGTGTGTATCTACCCTTATAATGGGACACAAGTAAATGATATATACAATGTATGTAAATAATCACATATAACGTAAATGTGGATATTTAGCCTGCCATGTAATACGAGTCTCAGCTGTCTGGCCATCGACGCAGTCCTGTCTGGAATTTTGCGCGCCGGTGTAGGTAGTGACGTCACGATGTACGTCTTGATGTCATGACGCCTGTACTGGTTTCCCAAGAAGCAATCTTAAAATGACTCTGCGATCTTTCAATCGGAACTTAAAGTTTCCGTTTGTCGGCCTTGAACTTTGAGAATATTTCATCAATCTTTTAGGTGGAAATACCGTTAGAAAATTGAAGATAATATGTAAACGGCCAGCAAGGTTGCTAGATTCCTCTTTCGGGGTAAATATTTTTAATAATTTTATGAAATATGTAAACAAAACTTTTTCATGCAATTTAACTTTTATGTTAACCAGAGCTTTTGTTCAATTTACATTCACTTTTTGAAATATATTTGGCTTTAGGAGCATGATGTTCCTACATATGATGAAGTATAGCTAACAGTTGCTAGATCAAAGTTTTTAATTTTTGCCCTGGAGCATTTTGCCCAATTACACATTTCGAGGTGGCATTAATCAAAACAAAATGGCGGCCGTCGCCAACAATCATTTTTGGACTCCGCTGACATTTGAATTATGAATAAATTATTCTACTTTAGGTAATTTAATCTACTTTTAGAGTGGCTGAAAAAGTCGATTAGTATATCTCATATTCGCATACGTATACCCTATGTCGCTTCGCTTCCGCGGCTTCGCCGCGGGAGAGCGGGCGCTATTAGGGTGTTCCAAAATCTATGCTCCGAACGTCACATGTCCCAGTTGATTGATTGTATTGTCTTACTGCAAAGTTATAAGCGATAACGAGTCGAATTAACGTTTATTTGTGATGTGACAGAATTACGCAATCAAATTTCTGGTCTCTGTTAACAGTAACCACTACTGTTCGTTAGCTAAGTTAGCTAAACAACCACACGTTTCTAGACCAGAACATATTCGAAATATAATCAATATTAATCGATAGAAGCATATCCGGACAGGAGTTTTGATTCATTTCTAATATTTTATACCCTGGCAACTATATAACACATGTTAACAAAGAGATAGACCATCCTTAACCCTTTCTATACTAAATACTCTTTGACGAGTAGTCCACTTAGGAAATATTCAGATAATAAGATCAACAAACGTTTGAACATTGCCCACCAATGATTATGGATCATTCTGCTCTTGTGTTATGTTTTTCTGTCTGTCTTCTGTTTTTATTATCTAAACACCCCTCCAAATGAATAACAGACCGTTCCGATGTATATTCGTATAACTGAATTCGGAGAATCCATTTAGTATAGAAAGTATGTCTAATAATAGATATGCATTGTTCTTATATTCGTTATTAATAACTCTCTAAGAACGAGGTTTCGAATTCCAATTAATCCATTAACATTTCAAAATTTAAGCAAAACTTGGCGTCAATCATCGAACTATGTAAAAGAATTGAGCGATATTCAGAAAAATTATACTGAAAGTAGTAAATGTTTTGAAACTTTCAGATTGCCACAAGTGGTTAAAGAGACAAAATTAGACACTCACTCAGAATATTTTTCAATGCTTTGGCTTTGTCCAATGTTTATACCCCGTATTGATCAAATTCGGTATCACATTGAACTTCGATCAGTGAATCAAGTGTAAGAGTATTCTGTACAGAATAATGGTTTCGACATGCGAAGTCTCATTATTGGAGTTACAAGTTATGAAAAAATAAGAAGAAAGTCAAATTGTTACATGTACTTGTTGGTGATTGTTGTCTAAACAAGAACATAAACACGAAGAGACATTATTGCTGAATGATGTCGCTCCTTCGGACGAATACAACGTTTTTGTTCTCTGTTGATCTCAAAAAATAAAATTTGACAATTTACACGAAATGAAATTGTTATATTCTATTACATTACTATGTGCGACTTACCTTGATTTTTCGAGTGATTATAAACGATACTTTCACTAGTGAGTTATGTCACTTTAACTAGCGCATTATGTATTCATACGCGCTATCGAAATTATGCCTCATGAGTATAATGGCGGTATTAATTATTCGGATATCAGGTAAATCAGATGTTATAATGGATTATAATAAACAGAATAATCATTTGATTCAACTGGTAACGTGAAATAATTCATTCGAGGCAGGGACTATTTTGTAAAGCACTTGTGCTCTCGTGTTGATACAACTCCCTGCCTCTCATGAATTATTTCACGTCACCAGTTCAATCAACTCATTACTCTATATATATCACCAACATGCACCCAAATATCGCATCGAAATAATCGATGTCGATTTTACTCAATACTCACGCTCGACTAAATGTAAAAAAATATATTAGTGCACATACCTTCTAGTTATGTATGCTACGCCATATTAAGTATGCCTGTTCTCACAGCATCAACCACAGTGACGGTTACGATCCGTGGTACATATGCTACGAATGATTATATTTACTTAGTTTGCACCTGAATGTGTTCTTTATCGCAGCTTGGTTGATATTGGAAAGAAATGCAAACTGACAATATAGAATTGTTTACTTATGATAGATATTTTAGAAATTTTAATAGGTAAACACTACGGGATATATATCCCATTTACAGGACCTATATATGTACATATAAAATAAATACTTATAACAATGAACATAGACAGTTTTACGAGAGCTGACAATGCTGCTGCTGGAGCGCAGAAATGTAACATATATACTATATGTATTCGATTGCCTGGTGAATTGAATTCTCTGCTTTGTCTGCAAACTGGACTTCTGTTACCACGCAATCGCTGAGCACCAAGTCAATATAATGGTTGTTACACGAAGGACTGTCGCAATACTGTTGTAACTTATATTCGTTGCACACAGAATTAACAAAGTCCTCGGATATTTGTGTTGACCTGGATGTCGGCTGCAATTTTCCTTGTGAATCAAGTGACCAAGCAATGTCTCTCATATTGAAGTAGCCAACCATCAATAATGGAGCTTTCCACAGAGGCCACGCCCACAGCGTAGTCCCGCCCAATGGCAATTTATTAGAATATATTCGACCAATCAGATGCCGAGCCGGCCGCTGGCTGCCGATATTTTTTCGACGCCATCTTTCTTCACCCTAATTTTGATATCCATGCATACATTCAGTGTTAAATTGGCTATATAATATATTCAAACAACTTTTTTGTTGACAAATCATAATATACTGAGATTTATATTTGCGGCATGATGTTATAAATTCATCCGTGATTATAACAATGTTTTTCGTTTAGCATGACACTTGTCATAATTTTCACATTTAATGGCAAAACGAATGTATGTTCTCTGGTTTAGATATATTATAGTTCAGTGATCTGTCTGTTGTGGTCTGTATGCAATATTTCTTCCAGAGCCCTTGATCTATTTTAACCAAATTTGGTGTGGTGCCTCGGGGCAGATGTTATAAAGAACTTATATTTTAAATTAAATTTTTTAAACAAATAAATTTTGTTCAAATTTTGTATTGAAATTTTCAAATTTTTTAGCAAGAGTTTCAATCTAAAAAGAAAATTTTCAAATTAAATTAAAAAAAAATGTAATCAAGTAAAAAAAAAATTAAATTAAAAAATTAAATTTTTTTTTAAAAGATTCAATCTAAAAATCTAAAAAGAAATAATTTTTTTTTTTAATTTTTTTTTTAATTTAAAAAAAAAATTATGATTTTTTTTTTGCTCAACAGCAGATCAAAGTTCAATCTAAAAAAAAAATTAAATGTTAATCTAAATAATTTAAAAAAAATCAAACTGGTTAAAAGATCAAATTTGCACGAATCATACACGAGTCTGTTTCAGCTAGTTGTCATAAGGGTTAATGCTGATGTGTTCACTTCGGAAGTCGATCTCGGGTAACAGACAATATTTATGTGGATAAAGTATTTTTACCAGTGGGCGGGACTACCGCTGTGGGTGTGGCGTCTGTGGAAAGCTCCATTGGTTCATCGGGACGAGAAGTTCTAGTGATTTGTCGAATTCATCAACATAAGGTGCTTTGTTTTCCGGTGGCAAGTACACTGACGATATGTACACCTTTAAATGTCGACAAACATGCAGCCTCGACCCATATAATTTCAGCGTCGATTTCAATTTCTGCGTATCTCCTTGTTGTTAATTTGTCAGCTATCAGTACCCAACCTCCATCACGTTTCGTAGACGAAAGAATTCTATCTCGCCGGAATACCGAATTTCATATTGTCTGAGATCGAACATTTCACTATAAAATATATGGTCCATTAGCCACGTTACACTGAAACATATCACACCGTAGGACCCATCGGAAAAGAATCTATTAACTTCGGATAGTTTTGTTCGAATTCCCTGTGTATTCTGATAGAAAACGTGCTATGTTCATTTGAGAATTGCCGACTAGTAATATTTTCCAGCATATGTTTCCTTCCACCCCAACACCCACGTTTAGTTGGTTTCCGCCGACATACGCCGAGATCCTTTGTTTTATCATACACATCTTTAGGTAGTCGGGGACATTGCTCATTTTGACAAATACTGATTCTTTCACGACACCTTGTTGAAGAAATTGAGTTATTTAGTCGCAACTTTACTCACAGTTTTAGAAGAGAGTCCCATGTTGATTACCGAAAAAACGACGGTTATGTTATTGACGTCATCAACCTCTTTTGTACTCGGACAAAAGTACACCAGGTAGCAAGTTTGGACTCAATTGGTAGAGCCGTTTTCGAGTCTATAAAGGACACACACATATATATCATTTGTGGGTACCCGTTTCAAGGTGAAGGTCACATCGGGCGGAAAAACTGAACCGATGAAAATCTCCCCCGTTCCTAGGAACCCCTAGGTACGAAAACACACATAAGAGGTGCTGAAAACCAGTCCCAGATTAATTACGTATTTTTCGGGTTGTGTGCCTTCAAAAACGCGAGTTTACCTGATTTCGGCCCATTTTCGGGGCCTCAATTTCGAAGAATGAGCCAAAATGCCTTATTTATTATTAATTATTTAAATAACTAGAGCAAACTGAAGGGATTTTTCAGTGTTTTAGTAATTTCCTCACTAGATTAAACACAAAATATGATTAATATGTGCATCTATAATTAAGAAGAAGATTATATTCTCAAACAAAATGTGTGTTCCATTGTATGGACTTAGCCAATTTTGCCTCTGACACTGAACGTGTGTGATGAAATGCAATATTTGAGGTCATGTAACTCAATAATTTAATATCCATATGCCATGCTTTTCTTATAACCTTTTAAGTATGTTGGATTGAACAAATTGTAAAGGTATTAACAGGACATTGTTTAAGAAAATCAATTTATGGCCCTTTGAATACTTAGTCTTAGCTTGTTTCCAAAGATGCCAGTTTGAGGCATTTTTGTCCATTCTAAAAGGTTTTGGGCCATAAAAACAAACAACAATGGGTGTTTTAATGTGTACAATTATTTGAACTTTCCTCCCACAACACTTTAGTGATAACAAATTAGCCTTACGTTGGTTATGCCATAGTATGTCACTTGATTTCTTTCATTTGTCAGGAAACTGACTCCAAATTTTAACGTTGGTATAGGGGTAGGAAAAATCACAAAATGCAATCTTATCACCAAATTACAGCCATTTCAGAAACAATGTTGTTTTTTTCTAATTTGTGTACATTCCTGTTGCATTATAAAACTGCTCAATACGTTATCGGACGTTGATTTAGAATTTTATGGTTATGTTGTATAAAAACAATCTCAAAATGCCAATTTGACATTTCGCTGCCAAATTATGACAAAAAATATTATAGCTCTGTCAATAATATAAAGTTTTATGCTTCAAGATGCATAATTTTGAAGTTTTTGTTGATATGCTTTCCCCTACCCCATTTTTCTGCCGTTCAAATTTGGAGTAAGTTTCCACAATGATGAGTAAAATCCAGTGACATTCATTGGAATAACCATTGATATGCTATTTTCTCAACAAAAAAAATGATTTAAGAGGACAGATCACATAATTTTACACAATAAACTTTCGTTAATTTTTCTGAATATGCCTAAAATCCTTTTAAAATTGACAAAAACGCCTCACAATAGCATTTTCGGAAAAGAGGCTAGACTAAGAGTTCATAGGACCATAATTTTATTTTCTTCACCAATGTATTTGGAAATTCCTTCACAATTTGTTCAATCTAGTATTCTCAAAATGTTATGAGAAAAACAGAGCATGTGGATATTAATTTATTGAGTTACATGACCTCAAATATGGCATTTCATCGCACGAGTTCTGTGTCAAGGCAAATTTGGCTAAGTCCATACAATGGAACACACATTTTGATTGAGAATATTTTATTTTCCTTATTCATAGATGCACATATTAATCATATGTTGTGTTTTATCTAGTGAGAAATTACTAAAACAGTGAAAAAGTAATTAATTTTGCTCTAGTTTTTTAAATAATTAACCATATAATACGGCATTTGGCTCATTCTGCGAAATTAAGGATCCGAAATCAGGTAAACTCGCGTTTTTGAAGGCACACAACTCGAAAAATACTTAAGGAATCCGGCAATGGTTTCCAGTTCTGGATTCAGGAAAATGTGGTCGACAAAATAGGCATGATATTTGTAGGACTTGTAAATTTGAATTTTTTATATACATTCATGAAAATCCATAAATTGATGATTTGACCAAATTTTCCCAAATTTTTTTTCACGAAATTCACTAATTTCCCTTTTTCCGATTTTTGCTGATTTTTAGTATGTTGTTTATGGAGGGTATATGTACCAATTCCAGCAAAAAAAATTCTGTTGCAATTAGTTCTGGGTAAAACCATAAATGCACTGGACTATAATGTAGGACTGTGTAATATGAAATAGTAATATATTTCTTCTGTGGTCATTTTCAAAGATTCCACAGAGAAGATGCTTAGTATTTTCTATATGAAAGTTATTGGTTTCAAGTTTGTGGTAAAATATTCTTCTCTGGTTGGAGAACAATGGACAGTGGAAGAAGAAATGACTAGCATCCTCCTTCGGGAAACCATATTGACATTTAG
Organism: Siphonodentalium dalli; assembly: GCA_032622095.1. Lineage (NCBI taxonomy): Eukaryota > Metazoa > Mollusca > Scaphopoda > Gadilida > Siphonodentaliidae > Siphonodentalium > Siphonodentalium dalli. The sequence continues at coordinate 84,264,708 of CP136063.1, read as the reverse complement.
GACTATCTACTATGTGATTACTGTACATGTCACTCTTTAAGTCGCTACAATAGTTTCGAAGTTTACAATGGTTCAAACTAACCTTCCGATGACCTGTTCTGGATAGGGTTTTAGAGCTGGGGCGATTATGTTTAGGTGTGTTTTTACAGCGGATATATTTTCCGAATCTATGACAAACGAAGGGAGTTTATTCCACTCGAGGTTTGTGTTTAGGAAGAATGATTTCCTATAATGTGCGGTTGTCCAGTGGTACGAGTAGAAAAAGTGTTTGTAGTTGGTGTTTCTCCCTGTGCTCCCTTCGAGTAAAACATTTGTATTGGAGACAGAGCGGGTTAAACCCGGTCACTATTATGGTGGTGTCCACATGTATGCGTTCAAGTTTGTCCACCCAGTATTGTGGAGCACAACAACATCTGCATAATTCATTATTGGTAGAACGTAAGTTTTGTAAACAATTTCTAATGTGTTTGTACTTAAGCTGTATTTTAATCGTCTTAGTTGTGAGATGCGGTACGAAACTCTCTTCATTATATTATTAATGTGATCGTTCCAGTCTAAATTTGATTGAATTTCAACACCAAGGTGTGTATGCGACGTTTTTGGTCTTGGAATACAAGTGTGGGGTTCGTTTGTTTGCCCGATAACGAGAAAGATGGTGCTTTGGTTTTCGATAGATTGAAATTTACCAGCCATTTGGGCACCAAATTTGATATTGATTCTAGGTATTGATTTAGATCGAATTCAAGGACGGTCAGTTCATAATGGGATGCGATAATATATATATGTATACACATACCGGGTATCAAACTTATATGCTCAAGAAGATGTGGTTACGTCCGCCCATAAGGACGGTTCTCCTGAGACAGGAGGGATGTACAGAGAAGGTGAAGGTAAAGGTAAAGGTAAAGGCATGTGTCGTCGCCGTAGATTCTAGTTGTTGAGATAAGGTTATCCGGGAAATCATTTATTTAGGATAAGAACAGAAAAGGTCGGATTATTCACCCTAGATGCACTCCAGCGGAGTATGTATTATTCACCAAGACTCTGTGTTGTCTGTTAAAAAGATAGTCCTCCAACCAACAGGACAGCTGACCAGAAATTCCATACTTGTCTAATGTATGTATCAAATCTATTATACCAGACCCTCCCGAACGACTTTGAAATATCACAAAAACAGCACAGGTGCATGTGCAAGTTGTTGTATAGAGGCTCTGACATAGGTTATGATACATATCCAGAAGTTGGTATGTTGTACTATGTCCCTAAGTAAAGCCGGATTGGTGTCGAAAAAGGAGGCAGTCCTAGTCGAAGAATATATTAATATATTTAAGTACCGTTTTTTTTTGGAAAACTTTTCCAAGGATAGGGAGAAGAGAAGTTGGGCGATAATTAAACAGTCCGCGGGATCTCCTTTTTTAAATATTGGTATTACATTAGCTTTCTTCCAGTTCGACGGAAATTTGCCCATATTTAACGATTTCTTGAAGAGTAAAAGTAGCGGTTGCCGATCCTTTCAACATTTTAGCATTAATTCCATCGTGGCCCTGAGCTTTATTTGTTTTGAGGTTTTCGATTACTGTAACAATATCTGCGCGTGAAATATCAGTAATTTTATTGTCGGATCTGAGAGGAAAATCTGGTAGTTGATTTCCTATATCTTTTATAGATGAATTTTGGATACAGTTTGCGTTCAGCAGTCGAGCTTTATCGATGTCATTGATAGCGTATGAAACTCAATGTGATATGGCTTCACCGTTAGCTGAATAAAGTGGTGGTATTTTATTTGTTTTATTTTTGTTCAAAAGGTAATTGATGATTTGCCAAACATCTCTAGATGATGGCGAGTCATTATTAACTCTTTCATCTAGATGTTCTTCGAATTTTTCTTTCTCGTGTTTTGTCATGTTGTTTACTCTATTTCGTGACTTTTTGTATTTTCTCCAGTTTAGATCGGTACTGTTTGAGTGCAATCGATCTGAATCTATCGCGTTTCCGTAGCTCGCGACGAATTTCTGACTTGAACCAGATTTTGTCTTTAGTTCGAATAGTGACAGTCGAAGTCGGGATGGTTTCGTGCATACTTTCGGAGAATGTCATAAAATACTGCTACAGCTATGTCAACGTCCGCCGTTGGTCGGAGGAGACTATCCCAATTTATATCGTTTATTAAGGAGGTAGCCCCACTGAAGCCGATGTGTTTGTAATTCCAAATAGTTCTTTGGAAGGATGGGGTGGCAGAGTTGTCATAATAATGAACCGCATAGATACCATAGTGATATGATACTTCGACATATATAATACTATCAGATTAGCCCGCCACTGGCGGCATTCGTCCCATGGCTTTGTTCGAAATAGCAATTGCAACAGCTTCCGAGACACGTGCTGCATTTGCAACAACTTTCGTTGAAATCCGCCAGTTTTACCCGATTTGACCTTGAACTGGCAATGTTGAAGGTCAAGGTCAGTCCTGGTCACGATTTGACCATTCCAATACATTCCCCACGATTTGACCCGTCCAATACATTCAAATGTCGTCGAAATGCGCCAGTTTGACCGGATTTGACCTTGAATTGATCATTTTGAAGGTCAAGGTCAGGTCGAGGTCACAATTTGACTGGTCCATGAGACTTCCCGGACAAAAGTACACCAGGTAGCAAGTTTGGACTCAATTGGTAGAGCCGTTTTCGAGTCTATAAAGGACACACACATATATATCATTTGTGGGTACCCGTTTCAAGGTGAAGGTCACATCGGGCGGAAAAACTGAACCGATGAAAATCTCCCCCGTTCCTAGGAACCCCTAGGTACGAACACAGACATAAGAATCACACAACACGCTCATTAACACGCGATTAACCCCACAATTCCAAGGACGGCGGCAGTGGAAATGGATAATGAGTGCTCGGAGCTTCTCAAAAGCGGCGCGACGACACTGTCCGTGGATTTTTATCCTTAGATGGGAAGTATATTATAGCACAAAAACATCGGACCGGTATGATAATGCCAAGATGATATGACATGTTGCCGACTGGACGTCATTCCTTAAATTAAATTAAGTTTAAAATAGCACCCATCGCCGGATGTTGTTATGACGCCCGACATTGCGCCTGATTTGAGGAATGTAAAGCGCCACCTAGTTCCGGTGGTTATCGCTAGTCACATGATAATCCGGGAAAAAAGTCATATTGGACCCCCGAAAGTCATATTGGACTCGAAGCGAGTCCAAAATGACTTTTAAAAAAGTTATCGGGACACCGGGTGACGTTATATGGATAAACATACAAATGTATAATAAAAATGTTATTATACAATATTGTGTACAGCATATGTTTTCTTGTATTCGCCCAGGTTGTGGATAGAAGTCATATTGGACTTTTCATCACAACCTTGACTCGTAAAAGAAAAACACATACACATACTGTACAATGTTGTGTACAGCATGGGTTTTCTTGTATTCGTCCAGGTTGTGGTTAAGTTATATTGGCCTTTTCACCACAACCTTGACTCGCACAAGAAACACATACTGTACACAACATTGTGTAACAAGAAAACCATAGTCAGAAATGGTAACGCGCTCAAGATCATATATTATATACCCATGATTGTTATTATAGGATATAAAATATATTGGTTTCGCGAATGACCAACTCAGAATTCCGTTAAAATAACAATAACAACCAGCACCTAATTAACGAACCGGCGACCGACTCCGACCACAACCATCAGTGGGCTGCAGAACGAAAAATATCTATAAAAGTTGAAATATAAGACTTACAAATTATCTTTTAAATTTCTTTTATTGGTAATTGACATAGCTTGTCACAAACCAAAAATCAACATTATTGACATAATAATTTAAAGGACAATATACGAAATTGAAATTCTTAACTACCCCTTTTACCTGACTCTGCCTCCTGGTCGCGCAGTTCCGACTTTTAAACCGTAAAAACCCATTATCTATAAATAAAATGACCACCAGACCCAGCTATCAAGAATTTGGAGAACAGTATACACGCGGCTAATAACTTTACAATGTTATAGGCTACATATATATTGGCCACGGATACGAGAGGATACAGACAAAGTTTACTGAATATGATTGTAACGTAAACAATGACCATATATAGACTAACTGATATCGAACAATGAAGTATATAATTAATGTATGTAATATGTGACAGAAATTTTTACTAACCTCTCAGATAAAATAACCGAATGAAATGTATGTGTTTTCCCTGTATCGAAATAGGCCGATAAATACGTGAACTACCTTTCTGGGACCATTATATGTCACAGAAAGACCCACCGAAGTAACAAAAAAATACAACTTTGAACACGATGTACATGTTTGGTTCCCAAACAAAAAAACATCCATATGCACGGCTTGGAACAGAAAAGAGCTTCCGTGTTAGTCTGTTCCTCATATGGTATAAATAAAGAGCGTTTATTTCACTTTTGTGCGAAAAATTGAAAACCGCTGAAAAATGGCCGGGACCTGGAAAGTATTTTTCAGAGCACATGAAGCCGGTATATCAATATGTTGTCAACATATCGCCTTTCAAATGACGTTGACAGAATTTGGAAGTCGAATGATAAAAAAAACAGACAATAACTATATAATATATACCCGGTTATGACTAAAATTTATAAATAAGAAATAAGAACGAATTAGCTGAAGTAAATTATGGTGAAATTTGTCTATATAGCAAAACATGAGCTATGATCATATTTAGAAATATTCGAAACTCGAAACAACTTTGTGGTTGAAACTGAGTGGAAATCGTTTAGAAATATCTGAGAATGTAAACTTCGGAATCATATTTATACCTTCAGAATCAAGCAATTACTCATCTTGACTAATTTTTCAGACTAGCGAGAATGAATGATATCCAAATATGAGTGACTACTTATGTCTAATGTGAGACTAAATTAATGCCCGTGCCAGTACGTTGTCTGGTGTAGCTGATTCCACTGCCCTATCAGAATAATCACGTTGAAAGTAGAGTTACATCTCTTCCTATAATATGAACAACAAATGTATTTGCAGGACGCTGTTGGCAATACGTAATGATAGTCCGCTGGTTGAGTTTTGTAAATTTAGTAATCCGCATATTGCCAATGAACGCATGGGGGGGGGGGGGGGGGTGGTAGAGAAATTGGTAAACCTACATCTAAAATGTTAGTCAAATTGAGTATATTATATATACCATGTATATGTGTACCACTGAGTATATTATATATACCATGTATATGTGTACCACTGATTGTTTTTCTTTGATATCTCATATGTCCGTTCGAGATAATTATGTGTACTTTTCTTTCGGATATTCATTCTCCGGTTGAGATAACTATTTATTACATGATCCTACCCTTATTCCATTTAATAAACCCATTCTATAAATTGTGATATCAAACGTTCGTTTAATAACAGGAAATAGTGCCAGGTATTCTTTGACATCCGGTGTGTCGTTTGTTTACATCCGCACGCTTCCTCTCAAAATACTATAGCTTCCAATATTTTTCCAACCACCCTTAATGAATGAAGAGTTTGAAATATGTTATGTCATATATATTACATATACGCCATTAATACACCAAAGAGTCTTTATTTATCTGGGACTATTTCTTTACATGGGCAAACAACGCATAGTTACGTGAAACGTCATCGCATGCCTTACAGAAGCCGATGTTATTTTCGTATCCCATTTTGTTGATTTAAGTATGTTTTGTCGAGGTTTTGAATCAAGTAATTAAAATATTAAATATACGCCATTAATACGCCAAAGAGTCATTATTTATCCGGGACTATTTCTTTACATAGACAAACAACACATAGTTACGTGAAACGTCATCGCATGCCTTACAGAAGCCGATGTTATTTTCGTATCCCATTTTGTTGATTTATGTATGTTTTGTCGAGGTTTTGGATCAAGTAATTAAAATATTAAATATACGCCATTAATACGCCAAAGAGTCATTATTTATCCGGGATTATTTCCTTACATAGGCAAACAATGCATAGTTACGTGAAATGTCATCGCGTGCCATACTGAAGCCGATGTTAGTTTCTCGTCCCATTTGTTGATTTAAGTATGTTTTGTCGAGGTTTTGGATCATGTAATAAAAAGTATCAACAATTCGTCCTCAGTTTATAGCAGAATTTACAAAATTCGTCCAGTAAATTAGGTCTGAACCTCGCCAAAGGCTCGATCCAGATATAATTTACTGGATTCATTTAGTAAATTCCTCTATAAACTGGGGACGAGTTGTAGATCCTATCTATATATAGCATAACTAATAGGTTCATACTACTATAGCCAGAACAGAAATTACCCAAAAAGTAAGAGTACACCAAAGATGTGGTCGACCACTGGGTGGAATACTTTCACAGACAACATAGACTGAGAACATTTCAAGCAATTAGTCTCATCTATGGAACTTTATGGCGAAACCCCGGACGAATTCAACATTATATGTAGCTAATGAGGTCGCAAGAAAATATTTAGAAAATGTTTGAAAAATCCGCTAAAATTTTTATTTGAAAACCGTCAAGTTTAACAGACACAAACACCGACAAGCCCTGAATGCAGAACTGCCAGAAAAGTTAACGGGAAGCGCATCGTATATATCTCTTAAGAGGGCATGGCTCATTCGATCTAAAGGCCCATACAGACAGCGAAGCGAGCGTGGTGATTTCTACGTCATTGCGTAAACAAATCCACTTGACAGCAAGTCACCACAATCATGTGGTACATGTATGTGGTATAGTTTTACACAGTTATTTGTTACTGACGTAGTGAATGAACGTGCCTCATCTCGCTCTTCGATTATCGCTATGAATACCAAGAAAAAGATCGCGATAAGGTTCTAAAGTTGGATGAATATTTCTACTGCGGACATGGATCTATTTCGAAATTCTACATTGTGAATTGAACTTGAGTATAATGTTTTTTGAACTGTTGAACTTTTCTCCCACAGCCATTGGGACCTTCCTCTACCCTGTGTGATGTCGCCATATTTATCCACCTGTTCATATTGATTTTCTGTCATTGTTTCGCCGAAATTGGACAATGGCATACCCAACACCTCTGGCCAGATAGGTGAGACAAACAATCAATATAAACTGTATCCAGTGACCAGTGGTTAATTGATCAATCGCCACTCAAATGACGTCGACGTGACTCCTAGATCGACCAATTAACACATCTAACTATCAGCCATGGATAATATTCTAACTGAAACAGATGCCATCCTCAATATGGACTCCCTGTGTACCATCACGATAGTGTCGACGAATCATGATCTCTCAAGTATGGAATCAAAATCACCTGACCACACTTACGCTCAAAGTCAGGCACCAAAGACTTATACAAACGCATTCAATTGTTTCACTACGAGTATGCAAACTGATAGCAGCATCGACAAAGACATTAAGTTTTATATCATGTTAATGATGGAGTTCATACACAATACGCCAAAGGACGCGTTGGTAGCCAAACTCCTATACTCGACAAAACTAGATGCGATGCGACTGACATTGTTTGATGAAATAAAAAAACTTAAAATTGTTAATGTAGCTCATGACGCAATTATGAAACGGAGAATTCAAACTAAAACCTCCGAAACTGTGTCAAAAAAGCTGGCAACTGACATCTACCACCTCTTCTGTGTCTGCTTGAAGAGAAAGTTGAATATATTACGCATATGTTGAGTGTACCGCGTACCAGAAGCCAACAACAGAGCCAGGCTAAACCCGACTCCACGCATACAGGTCTGCCGGATACAGCATGCACTGTGGAACCTAATTCAGCGAATACTGACCCCACACATGATGTGCACAGTGATATCGGAATTCGAGCGAATATAACGCTTCTGCAGAAGTCAAAGGACAAAATGCAAACACATATTGATAACATCTCGTCCGACCAATCAACTAGAGTTAGCACCAATGAAGTTAACCAACAAGATATTATTCGAAGACTCGAAGCAGTTGAACATTTAACATATACACACGGCCTTGCGATGGAGCGCATCGAGAGCGATAAATGCAATGGTGTTGCGAAACTGAAGGCAGACATAAAAACAATGAAACAAGATATTTCAACAATCCTGGAAAAGTGTGAACAATTTCTAAACCAAGTCAACTCAACCAAAGGGTCAATAGCTTCAATTGGTGGGAGAATTAAAACTATTGAAGAAATCCACACAAAGAACAACTCGAAGTGCAAATCGAACTCGCATAAACCATCTGATAAGTGTGATTGTGAACACCGCTGCACAGAGAATCTAAAAGCGGATATGCAAAGTTTCGTCGGCCATATATATGGTGAACTCAACAAATTCGCACACTTGACGTGGAACACTATCCACGCTAACCGTTCACAAAACCCACCGGAAACCAGAGAATATCCACGATCACCTCCAGTTAGTGCTGTAGACATTCAGCTAGTTGGCACCAGCGACCAACCGTCTCCCATACCCAGTGCTTCAAAATTATGTCCGCAGGAAACGTCCACACCTAGTTCCTCTCATGTTAAACACACATATAAAGAGCCGACAAACAAACAATTAGGCAAGAAGAACAACTCTAGTAACCATGTGCGGCAATCAAATCAAGACACAAACGTTGTTAATCAACAATACAAGTATGATCTTCGTGATATTCCTGTAGATGAGTGACGATACCCACCAGCGTGCCACAGAAGACATATATCTCGCCAATAAACGGAACAAGCTGAAGTCAAATAACCATGGTGCTAACGACGACCATTCAAACCACAACAAACGCACTGCGCGAAATAATGACTCGTTCAAAAACACATCGTATTCCAGATTCTATCAGAAGTCAAACGACGGCCCTATTCAAACCGCGCGAGTGTTCCTCGGTAACCTCGATGTTAAAGTCGACGCCTGTGTGATTATCTGGATGACTTTGAAGTGCGGCATTCAGTTGTACGAATCTTGTAAGGTGGGAAAGCTGACGGTCCTGTGTCGGCAAGAATAAATATCCACGTCGAAGATGTTGATGAAGTACTTAAGACAGGTTTCTGGCCAATTGCAGTATTATGTAGACCATGGCTCTCCAAACGTCCATTTGCCGATAGGCGTTCATCCATGAACTACGGATCAAATGGCCGTACACAGCGTCGTGATCGCTAATTATTATACACGTGCATATATGTATTGTACTCAGTGCTGGTAATGTCTAGTCGTAGGAAAGGTCACATATATAGGCCATACGGGGCGGCTGTCCTCTCATTGCTAAGTTTGTGTAACATAATGTTCAATATTGTTACACGGAACGCCACAGGGGCGTTGGGTAGCAGCAGCTACATGCCTGGTTTGCTGGAAAAGCAGGACGTGGATATTCTGGGTATCAGCGAACACTGGCTTCATAGCCATAATGTCCACTTCCTCGACACTATCGACTGTAATTATCGGTGTCATGCAATATGTGATTTCTCATAACGCCTGCCCATGCAAAGGGGTCGTAATAAGGGTGGGGTAGCAATATTTTGGCATAAGAGGCTGGATAACGCAGTATCTGTTCTTGACTTCAATGATGACAGGATATGTGGAATTCAAGTGCAATACAATGAATCCCAGTATATGTATATCCTACATTTCTATGTGCCGTCTACAAATTACGCTGTCTCAATGTATCGTGAGTATCTCACCGAATTAGACAAGCATATTGACTACTACTCTTCGATAGGAACTGTCATTGTAATGAGTGATTTTAACGGCAACATTCAGAAATCTGACGCAAGAAATCGTACCTTTAAGAAACTACTATCACGCAGAAATCTTGTTTCTGTTAATCAAGTGGATCCGTCCGCGCGTCTAGTCGCAACACATGTGCCTGCTACTGGCGGTTCTGGTACAACGAATGGCCATATTTTGGTTCACAAAGCTAACTTACCATTTGTGAATAATATACAGGTGATTATTGACTCTGCGAAAGATTTTTCTAATCACAGACCAGTCAAATTGCGCATTGATCTTGGATCTCGTCACACTCGCCGAAGTGATATTCGCAATAGTCCCAACTGGAAGAAATTTACTAAGTCAGATTCATCTGTGCTAGCTTATCAAAACTGTATAGATACACTTTTGCCAGATAGTTGTGCACCTGTCTCAGACAACGCAAATCTAGACACTTATTACTCGAATGTCGTCAAAGCTATCGATTCTGCGTCTAAGAGTTTTGTTCCAACCGAAGTAACAAAAAAATACAACTTTGAACACGATGTACATGTTTGGTTCCCAAACAAAAAACATCCATATGCACGGCTTGGAACAGAAAAGAGCTTCCGTGTTAGTCTGTTCCTCATATGGTATAAATAAAGAGCGTTTATTTCACTTTTGTGCGAAAAATTGAAAACCGCTGAAAAATGGCCGGGACCTGGAAAGTATTTTTCAGAGCACATGAAGCCGGTATATCAATATGTTGTCAACATATCGTATATCGCCTTTCAAATGACGTTGACAGAATTTGGAAGTCGAATGATAAAAAAACAGACAATAACTATATAATATATACCCGGTTATGACTAAAATTTATAAATAAGAAATAAGAACGAATTAGCTGAAGTAAATTATGGTGAAATTTGTCTATATAGCAAAACATGAGCTATGATTATATTTAGAAATATTCGAAACTCGAAACAACTTTGTGGTTGAAACTGAGTGGAAATCGTTTAGAAATATCTGAGAATGTAAACTTCGGAATCATATTTATACCTTCAGAATCAAGCAATTACTCATCTTGACTAATTTTTCAGACTAGCGAGAATGAATGATATCCAAATATGAGTGACTACTTATGTCTAATGTGAGACTAAATTAATGCCCGTGCCAGTACGTTGTCTGGTGTAGCTGATTCCACTGCCCTATCAGAATAATCACGTTGAAAGTAGAGTTACATCTCTTCCTATAATATGACCAACAAATGTATTTGCAGGACGCTGTTGGCTATACGTAATGATCGTCCGCTGGTTGAGTTTTGTAAATTTAGTAATCCGCATATTGCCAATGAACGCATGGGGGGGGGGGGGGGGGGGTAGATAAATTGGTAAACCTACATCTAAAATGTTAGTCAAATTGAGTATATTATATATACCATGTATATGTGTACCACTGAGTATATTATATATACCATGTATATGTGTACCACTAATTGTTTTTCTTTGATATCTCATATGTCCGTTCGAGATAATTATGTGTACTTTTCTTTCGGATATTCATTCTCCGGTTGAGATAACTATTTATTACATGATCCTACCCTTATTCCATTTAATAAACCCATTCTATAAATTGTGATATCAAACGTTCGTTTAATAACAGGAAATAGTGCCAGGTATTCTTTGACTTCCGGTGTGTCGTTTGTTTACATCCGCACGCTTCCTCTCAAAATACTATAGCTTCCAATATTTTTCCAACCACCCTTAATGAATGAAGAGTTTGAAATATGTTATGTCGCCATTAATACACCAAAGAGTCTTTATTTATCTGGGACTATTTCTTTACGTGGGCAAACAACGCATAGTTACGTGAAACGTCATCGCATGCCTTACAGAAGCCGATGTTATTTTCGTATCCCATTTTGTTGATTTAAGTATGTTTTGTCGAGGTTTTGGATCAAGTAATTAAAATATTAAATATACGCCATTAATACGCCAAAGAGTCATTATTTATCCGGGACTATTTCTTTACATAGGCAAACAACGCATAGTTACGTGAACCGTCATCGCATGCCTTACAGAAGCCGATGTTATTTTCGTATCCTATTTTGTTGATTTAAGTATGTTTTGTCGAGGTTTTGGATCAAGTAATTAAAATATTAAATATACGCCATTAATACGCCAAAGAGTCATTATTTATCCGGGATTATTTCCTTACATAGGCAAAAAACGCATAGTTATGTGAAATGTCATCGCGTGCCATACTGAAGCCGATGTTAGTTTATCGTCCCATTTGTTGATTTAAGTATGTTTTGTCGAGGTTTTGGATCATGTAATAAAAAGTATCAACAATTCGTCCCCAGTTTATAGCAGAATTTACAAAATTCGTCCAGTAAATTAGGTCTGAACCTCGCCAAAGGCTCGATCCAGATATAATTTACTGGATTCATTTAGTAAATTCCTCTATAAACTGGGGACGAGTTGTATATCCTATCTATATATAGCATAACTAATAGGTTCATACTACTATAGCCAGAACAGAAATTACCCAAAAAGTAAGAGTACACCAAAGATGTGGTCGACCACTGGGTGGAATACTTTCAAAGACAAAATAGACTGAGAACATTTCAAGCAATTAGTCTCATCTATGGAACTTTATGGCGAAACCCCGGACGAATTCAACATTATATGTAGCTAATGAGGTCGCAAGAAAATATTTAGAAAATGTTTGAAAAATCCGCTAAAATTTTTATTTGAAATCCGTCAAGTTTAACAGACACAAAAACTGATAAGCCCTGAATGCAGAACTGCCAGAAAAGTTAACGGGAAGCGCATCGTATATATCTCTTAAGAGGGCATGGCTCATTCGAACTAAAGGCCCATACAGACAGCGAAGCGAGCGTGGTGATTTCTACGTCATTGCGTAAACAAATCCACTTGACAGCAAGTCACCACAATCATGTGGTACATGTATGTGGTATAGTTTTACACAGTTATTTGTTACTGACTTAGTGAATGAACGTGCCTCATCTCGCTCTTCGATTATCGCTATGAATACCAAGAAAAAGATCGCGATAAGGTTCTAAAGTTGGATGAATATTTCTACTGCGGACATGGATCTATTTCGAAATTCTACATTGTGAATTGAACTTGAGTATAATGTTTTTTGAACTGTTGAACCTTTCTCCCACAGCCATTGGGACCTTCCTCTACCCTGTGCAATGTCGCCATATTTATCCACCTGTTCATATTGATTTTCTGTCATTGTTTCGCCGAAATTGGACAATGGCATACCCAACACCTCTGGCCAGATAGGTGAGACAAACAATCAATATAAACTGTATCCAGTGACCAGTGGTTAATTGATCAATCGCCACTCAAATGACGTCGACGTGACTCCTAGATCGACCAATTAACACATCTAACTATCAGCCATGGATAATATTCTAACTGAAACAGATGCCATCCTCAATATGGACTCCCTGTGTACCATCACGATAGTGTCGACGAATCATGATCTCTCAAGTATGGAATCAAAATCACCTGACCACACTTACGCTCAAAGTCAGGCATCAAATATACAAACGCATTCAATTGTTTCACTACGAGTATGCAAACTGATAGCAGCATCGACAAAGACATTAAGTTTTATATCATATTAATGATGGAGTTCATACACAATACGCCAAAGGACGCGTTGGTAGCCAAACTCCTATACTCGACAAAGGAAGATGAATCAAAACTAGATGCGATGCGACTGACATTGTTTGATGAAATAAAGAAACTTAAAATTGTTAATGTAGCTCATGACGCAATTATGAAACGGAGAATTCAAACTAAAACCTCCGAAACTGTGTCCAAAAAGCTGGCAACTGACATCTACCACCTCTTCTATTGTCTGCTTGAAGAGAAAGTTGAATATATTACGCATATGTTGAGTGTACCGCGTACCAGAAGCCAACAACAGAGCCAGGCTAAACCCGACTCCACGCATACAGGTCTGCCGGATAAAGCATGCACTGTGGAACCTAATTCAGCGAATACTGACCCCACACATGATGTGCACAGTGATATCGGAATTCGAGCGAATATAACGCTTCTGCAGAAGTCAAAGGACAAAATGCAAACACATATTGATAACATCTCGTCCGACCAATCAACTAGAGTTAGCACCAATGAAGTTAACCAACAAGATATTATTCGAAGACTCGAAGCAGTTGAACATTTAACATATACACACGGCCTTGCGGTGGAGCGCATCGAGAGCGATAAATGCAATGGTGTTGCGAAACTGAAGGCAGACATAAAAACAATGAAACAAGATATTTCAACAATCCTGGAAAAGTGTGAACAATTTCTAAACCAAGTCAACTCAACCAAAGGGTCAATAGCTTCAATTGGTGGGAGAATTAAAACTATTGAAGAAATCCACACAAAGAACAACTCGAAGTGCAAATCGAACTCGCATAAACCATCTGATAAGTGTGATTGTGAACACCGCTGCACAGAGAATCGAAAAGCGGATATGCAAAGTTTCGTCGGCCATAAATATGGTGAACTCAACAAATTCGCACACTTGACGTGGAACACTATCCACGCTAACCGTTCACAAAACCCACCGGAAACCAGAGAATATCCACGATCACCTCCAGTTAGTGCTGTAGACATTCAGCTAGTTGGCACCAGCGACCAACCGTCTCCCATACCCAGTGCTTCAAAATTATGTCCGCAGGAAACGTCCACACCTAGTTCCTCTCATGTTAAACACACATATAAAGAGCCGACAAACAAACAATTAGGCAAGAAGAACAACTCTAGTAACCATGTGCGGCAATCAAATCAAGACACAAACGTTGTTAATCAACAATACAAGTATGATCTTCGTGATAAAGTATGATCTTCGTGATATTCCTGTAGATGAGTGACGATACCCACCAGCGTGCCACAGAAGACACATATCTCGCCAATAAACGGAACAAGCTGAAGTCAAATAACCATGGTGCTAACGACGACCATTCAAACCACAACAAACGCACTGCGCGAAATAATGACTCGTTCAAAAACACATCGTATTCCAGATTCTATCAGAAGTCAAACGGCCCTATTCAAACCGCGCGAGTGTTCCTCGGTAACCTCGATGTTAAAGTCGACGCCTGTGTGATTATCTGGATGACTTTGAAGTGCGGCATTCAGTTGTACGAATCTTGTAAGGTGGGAAAGCTGACGGTCCTGTGTCGGCAAGAATAAATATCCACGTCGAAGATGTTGATGAAGTACTTAAGACAGGTTTCTGGCCAATTGCAGTATTATGTAGACCATGGCTCTCCAAACGTCCATTTGCCGATAGGCGTTCATCCATGAACTACGGATCAAATGGCCGTACACAGCGTCGTGATCGCTAATTATTATACACGTGCATATATGTATTGTACTCAGTGCTAGTAATGTCTAGTCGTAGGAAAGGTCACATATATAGGCCATACGGGGCGGCTGTCCTCTCATTGCTAAGTTTGTGTAACATAATGTTCAATATTGGTCTTCACTCCATACCCGCTACTGGGTAAACAAACAACAACTAAGAGCATTAAGCTTTAAGTGCTACGCTAGGCGGTCGGACCTAGATAGCGTTTATTATGAAATAATAAAATCGCTCTGATGAATATATGTGCGCTATATATTCATGCAGACTATCTCAATATATTTGAAGCGATGAAAATGGATCGAAACTATGCGGATTGAAAAAATATAATTTGTATTATAGCGCACATTCTATCTTGGCTCAACAGAATCAGTCACCCTTCTCAGACTGGGAAGCCTTACAGGAAAAACCAGACCCCTCACTTTATCATTATATCTTTTTTATGTGTTGGTCTGGAAACCTGTATCCGAAAAAATGCTCAATATACCGGTCTCAGGGATAAAAACGTCGGATTCGTTTTCTTAGTCGTCATCCGATGAACAAACAAGATAGTATCTCACGTTTTTAAAAAGAACTATTTTCTTAAGAAAACCAAACAAACGGGTACAGAAAACTGTGTCCGACCGCAACGACAACTGGCACTAGATTGACCATTCACGCTTTTAGCGCATACCTGCTCACTCAATGGCAATCATACACCACACCAGCGACTGAGTACCAATCACACAATATTCACGCGACAAAGCGTTCTTTACCCATTAACTCTGCATATGCCGTGAAGACAGTAATTTTCCTCTATACTCCGTAACGCGGAAAATATTATTTACACGGAACGCCACAGGGGCGTTGGGTAGCAGCAGCTACATGCCTGGTTTGCTGGAAATGCAGGACGTGGATATTCTGGGTATCAGCGAACACTGGCTTCATAGCCATAATGTCCACTTCCTCGACACTATCGACTGTAATTATCGGTGTCATGCAATATGTGATTTCTCATAACGCCTGCCCATGCAAAGGGGTCGTAATAAGGGTGGGGTAGCAATATTTTGGCATAAGAGGCTGGATAACGCAGTATCTGTTCTTGACTTCAATGATGACAGGATATGTGGAATTCAAGTGCAATACAATGAATCCCAGTATATGTATATCCTACATTTCTATGTGCCGTCTACAAATTACGCTGTCTCAATGTATCGTGAGTATCTCACCGAATTAGACAAGCATATTGACTACTACTCTTCGATAGGAACTGTCATTGTAATGAGTGATTTTAACGGCAACATTCAGAAATCTGACGCAAGAAATCGTACCTTTAAGAAACTACTATCACGCAGAAATCTTGTTTCTGTTAATCAAGTGGATCCGTCCGCGCGTCTAGTCGCAACACATGTGCCTGCTACTGGCGGTTCTGGTACAACGAATGGCCATATTTTGGTTCACAAAGCTAACTTACCATTTGTGAATAATATACAGGTGATTATTGACTCTGCGAAAGATTTTTCTAATCACAGACCAGTCAAATTGCGCATTGATCTTGGATCTCGTCACACTCGCCGAAGTGATATTCGCAATAGTCCCAACTGGAAGAAATTTACTAAGTCAGATTCATCTGTGCTAGCTTATCAAAACTGTATAGATACACTTTTGCCAGATAGTTGTGCACCTGTCTCAGACAACGCAAATCTAGACACTTATTACTCGAATGTCGTCAAAGCTATCGATTCTGCGTCTAAGAGTTTTGTTCCAACAAAATCCTCAAAACCACACGTTAAACCGTTTTGGAACAAACGTCTAAAATCTCTTCACAGTGAAATGCAGAGCTTTAGACGGATATGGACCGCGGAAGGTCGCCCTAGGGGGCACACGAATTCATCTTACACGAATTATAAAGTAGCCAAATGTGCCTTTCGCAGGTAATTGCGTCAGTCGAACCTCAGATTTCTTTGTAGCCAAAATAAAATGGTCGATCATGCAGCCGAACTTAACCAGGGGCAGTTTTTCCGACTTTTTAATCAACGGAAGTCCAACTGTAGGGCACAAACTAACAACTTGTTTGAAGTCAACAATGTCACACTTAGAAACCCGGAAGAAATCACAAATGCATGGGCCGATTATTATGAAATGGTATATCACCCTCTTGAATCTACCACATTTGATGCAGCTCATTACGATTATGTCACTAATTCTGTTGATGATATTGCTTCTAACACACATGGGTGTAATGTCGGTACTGCATCTGACAAACGGCTTCTCTATCCCGTATCAGTACATGAGCTCATATCTGAACTCAAATCAATGAACTTGGGCAAAGCCCCGGGACCAGATATGATCTGCTATGAGCATATAATATACAAGGGGGGGGGGATCTTTACATAAATGTATATCTTATGTTCTCAGCAAAATGATAGAACTTCAACACATACCTCAGATGGCAAATGATGGTGTCTCTCTATAAGGGTGGAGATAAGCCGAAATCACATTTGTATAGCTATCGAGCAATAACCCTTCTCACAGTCGTGTATAAGACATTAGAAAAGGTAATAGTATGTCGCATGGAACGTAACACACCAAATCTAATCAAAGTACACCTACTTCAAAACGGGTTTCAAAAAGAGGTCAGTTGCTTGATGTCGTCATATGTGTTACACGAAAGTATAAGTTATACCAGTGAACAAAAGAACAAGCTTTTTTCTTGCTTCCTAGATGTTCAAAAGGCCTTTGACACAGTTTGGATTGATGGCTTGCTTCTCAAATTACACAGCTGTGGTTTCCAAGATAAAATTTGGCTACTTCTACGCGAATTTCTTAGCGGTATATCTTGTGTAGTCAAACATTCAGATGTCATCTCAAGGTCAATCGAAATCAAACAAGGAACAAGACAAGGCGTTATACTGTCCCCTTTATTCTACATGTTGTACATCAACGAGTTACTATATGAAATCGAGGCGTCCAACTGTGGTCTCCGGCTTATCTCCACAAATTGTTCCTCTCCCACACATGCGGATGACATGACGTTGCTGTCGCTATCGAACTATGGTTTACAGCACCTATTATATATATGCTGACCTTACAGCCAAAAGTGGAGATTCATGTATAACCCAAAGAAAACCAAAGTCATTGTATTCAACGAAAACGTACGTCAAAACGGTGCCTTAAATCGAAAATGGTATCTTGGGGATGTAATTGTATCCGAAACTGATGAAATCACACATTTGGATATTCACATTAGTAAAGTCAATTTTGTAAAGGAATTTGTTGAAGTGGTAGTAGATAATCCGATCTACATACTTTCTTTTGAGCAACGCCGGGCTCTATGCTGGTGGTATCACACCATCAAGTTGTGCAATCATATATGAATCAATTGTGTTGCCAAAAGGCTTGTATGGGACATAATTCCTTTGCGATATGTCTCAAGCAAACATATCAGATCTCGAGAAAATTCACCGAGTTTGTTTGAAGCGAATTCAAGCATTGCCGGTGAGAGCTAGAACTGACATCGTATCTGGTCTTATGGGCTTAGGCTCTATCTGCTCAACCATAGATACTCGTAAACTCAGCCTCTTTGGTAGTCTTTGTCGATTATGACCTACCAAAGCGTGCAAAGAAATCTTCACCTTAAGATTACACTCGCATCTCTCTGGGGAGTACGTCAACCCAAACTCGTTCTTCTCCGATATTGAACGTATTCTCATGTCATATAACATTGTTCAATACTTGTACCAATTCTCCTATCGCGGCATGTTTCCAACAAAATCAGAATGGTCCCGTATACTCAAAACTTAAGTTAATAACAAACGTGAACTCGACTGGAAGCGCAACATTGATAATGACCCATCCATTCTTCGTTTCGGGAAAATACATAATTGCCTGCAAATGTCCCTTTTGTGGTGATGCTGTCGCATTTACCCAGATAGAAAGGGTGCCTTTTTCACAGTTGCACAATTAGTATCTGCCACAGCTGTACATGCATGTGAACCTACTGTATGTATGTTATGCAATATGATTCACCATGACGTAATTAAGCATGCTCTAATTTACTGTAATCACCGTACATTATGCATCCTTCGAAATGGTATGTGGTACCAGCTAATTGACAAATTTGGCTTATTGTTTTACCTCTGGACAGATGAACTCGGTGATGATGAACTAGTACTTCTTCATCTAACAAAATTACCTGGCGAACTTTATTCATTCATCGACGAGCCCGTGTGTTTCGTTTCTTTCATGGTGCACCACACACATTTACTTTGGAAGGCATACAGTACGATGGTGTCAAATCTTTGACAGGATATTTTACATGGCCAAGCTCCAGTTATAGCCAACAGCTAGCACTTCGGCCTTCGCCTGTCACATTCACGCTTCAGCAATGATGCATGATTTGGCGTTGAACTCTGTACAGGACTTTTATGAGGTCGAAATCACTCAACAAAATAGGTAAACCTATGCGTCGAATGGCGGGATCTCAAGCAAGCCTATAACTATGTAAAAGAGCGTGAACTGTCACGGGGTGTTGTGTGCATGTGGGGAGTACGTGATGGTATGTGAGGGAGGGTGTGTGTGCGTGTGTGTGTGTGTGAGGGAGGGTGTGAGGGGATGTGTGTGTGTGTGTCTGTCTGTCTGTTCGCGATGGACTAGAAAACGACCGATTTCGATGAAACTTGGTATGTGGGGGTAGTTTCGGCCGTGGAGTGGCATGGGCCTGTTAATTTGCCGTGCGACATGACCTTGACCTTTAACTCGGGTCATTTCAAGGTCAAACGCCCGAATATCACGGGATTTCGATGAAACTTGGTATGTGGGGGTACTTTCAGCCGGGGAGTGGTATAGGCCTATTAATTTGCCCGTGCGACGTGACCTTGACCTTGAAATCGGGTCATTTCAAGGTCAACCGCCCGAATATCACGGGATTTCGATGAAAATTAGTGTCCAGCGATACATTCGTATGGGGAGTCTCATAAGCCTATTCATTTGCCCGTGCGACATGACATTGACCTTGAAATCGGGTCAATTCAAGGTCAAATCGCGAATTTTGAAGGCATTTCCACGAAATTGTATACATAGGGTTACTTTTGTCCACTGAGTGTTTTGGACGGGTCAAATCGTGACCCCGACCTGACCTTGACCTTCAAAATGATCAATTAAAGGTCAAATCTGGTAAAACCGGATGGATTTCGACGGGTACTTTTGTCGGGTACTTTTGTCCGGGCAGTGTTTTGGACGGGTCAAATCGGGACCCCACATAACCTTGACCATCAAAATGGACAATTCAAGGTCAAATCGCGCAATTCGCCGAAAAGCAGAGGGAAACAGCCCGGACGGAGTCGGGTCCATCTTCTAGTCTAATATGATCGCACGTGACACGTAGTGGAGCAACCACACAAATACATCAAACTATCACAACAATTTCCATCTATATACGTAGTTTCCAACTGTTGCTGTGTCAGTCATGGGATTTAAAAATGTTGAATACTTTCACCAAAGTTGGAGGGGCGGATTCCGCGGAACACTACAGTACAACCACCCTGCCACCACGTATCTCGTTAAAACAACTCATACACATCCATGCCAAACTAAAGCTGAAGGGGTCACTCTCACCAAAAAAAGTGCTGAAGGGTACACATGATTTGAAAATGTGCTGAAGGGTACACAGGGTTTGAAATGTCATTCTAAATGACGTTTAGTTTTCGTATCTGCCATGATTTCTCTTATAGAATAATTGTTTACGTTCCAATGAACATTAAAATGAACTGAAAACAAACTTCTAATGGACGCCAGACTTTCAGAAACACAGTTTAAGTAACGGTGTTAGTGGCGATCACAAACCCTGTGTACCCTTCAGCACATTTTGCGAATCCTGTGTACCCTTCAGCACTTTTTTGGTGAGAGTGACCCATTCAGCCAAACTAAAGCTAGCAACTTCCCACGTTTATATATGACAAATATAAATGTTTACATGGGCCCTATATCCCAAAATATCACTGGGGAAATCTTTCGCGCGAACAGTTTCATGCGCTAGCTAGCTTTTGTCAATAGAAAACATCTCTCGTTTGAATCCAGTCTGTATTCTAGAAAATGGTCTTTAGAGAAGTCTCTTAATTACATTTAAGTGTATATATTGTGGAAGGCAGCTGAATTAGCTCATTGCATGGTCAAAAATTCAAACTGATAGTCAAAATGACATTTGAAAACATGATGAAGAATATAATCTTATATGCACTCACTAGTTTTAAAAGAAGAACAAACAAAAAAGGAACAATGAAAACCAAACAAACAAACAACACGTTTGTAGGGAGGGATCCCATATTTATTGTGTGCATATTGTATATAAAATGTCCTTTGGCCATTTTGTATATATAATTGCGTTTAGTCTAGTGATGTGAAATCGGTGTTTCCGGTAAAGACCAAATGTGTCTGGATTCTGGCCCACAAAACCAACTGACGTAAATGACGTCATGGACCTTGTCATGACGTCTTCGCTGGTTTTCGGTCAGCTAACCATCGAAAATGGTCAAAATGAAACTAATTCATAAGCCTACATAACATAGGAATTGTTCAGAAAAACTGAAGTTGCTAATTTCATAAACAAGACCCATTTAATTTCAATGAAGACTGTTTCATATGTTGAAAGGGTCGGTTATCAGATCCGCGTCATCCCGATAGAAGGCAAGTTCTTACAGAAGCAACTCTCCCTATTAGAGACAAATTTTAGAACATTGCCGAATAAGAGAGGATTCGTGGGCATTGGAGGTTCAGAAATCCATTCTATTCTTGTTTCTCCATGTTCTTGGGAGAAATAAATGAGGATCCATCTTGAGAGAAAACCACAGGGCAGAACACCAAGTGTCGAAATGCAACGCTCATTTGATTAGTTATGTGTATGGCTGGAGTCTTGGGTGGTACAGAACTGTATACTCTGTCCGAGTTACATACTCAAATGGTAGAGCTAGCAATTGGGTCAGAATAATATTCAATAAAACGCCTTAAACAGAAATTGGAAGAACGGTATGGGTAGTATATATTTTTTGCTGAAGTCGATGGGCGTAGCAACGTCATTTGCTTCAAATATATGACCAAGTACTTGATAAATGACAAGTGGTATGCGGATAAGAAGATGACATAGAGGAGGAGACATACAGAGTTGTTGTGACGGCTCGCGAAAATGATTAGGGAAAAGTTGCGGGAAATGACATATGGTAAGAAAACCTGCCCCATCAGCGAGGAGATAGGGAATATTGACAACAGAAATAAATGGATTTCTCGCCATTTACAAATGTTTCTGGAGATACTAGTTCCACCTGCAATCAAGCAGAATAGCATTGGTCACATATCGTGCAATATGCGAGGTCCCGATCTGTTATTACCACTACCTTTATTTTGGTATTGGGGTTGAAATTGATCACGTGTTCGGACCAAGGTGGCTTGTTGATGAACTCTGTCTAAATTGGGGGTTTCAATTACTTACGACGAAGTAAGCAGGTACAAGCAATCAGTGATCCAGGTGAAAAGTCTTGAAAGTACACTAGTGGAGAATTTTCCAGGTACCTTTACTCAGTGTGTAGCAGATAACGTCGACCACAACGTCACTACTATTGATTGTAAATGTTCATTTCATGGTATGGGGTTAATCGCATTTTGATCTCCAAAGGACGACACACTGCTTACACCTAAATCAACAGTGATCACTCGTCAAAATAGTGTTTTGGTTGAAGAACTAATCGAAGACAAGGCTGTGCCTATCATACACTATTTGAAACCTACAAAGCTGGGATTATCAACAATAAAGTACCGATCCATGATTGGGTTACAAAACCCATACACACTGCCTCCAGGTTTGAACACTGGTTTATCATGGCATTGCGGTTGGCTTCCAAATCGAGCAATGGAACATAGACCAAACTGGTCTGGATTCATGGAACACATATTTTCTTCAAACAGCTCAGACCCTTCAGCCAATTCAGAGGTTCTTTTTCTACCGATAATAGAACCTCAACCCATCAGATGAGTCTTGTTTATTTTCCACTTTGATGTATAGTCAGAATCACGCGACACAGTTGGGAACTGTGACTCCATGCTTGACCCGCCACTTTGGTTCACAGCGGTTGAGATAATTGAAGCCAAGTCACTTGGAATAGTTTGTAGACTCGGCGGTTTCCATCTGATGACGAGTGTCATGGGTAGCATTGGTACCAGGGTGAATGGGTCGGGGTTAGATGAGGCTCTTGAAAACGCTTATGGCTCAAACGTAGTTGCCACAACGCTTTCCGGGAAGGCATTCTCACGAGCACTCATATGCCATTTCGTTGGGGACGGAGCCCTTGCTAATAAGCTGTTGGATGATTTTATCTTTGATGATTCAAATGAAATTTTCAAGTCGACAGCCGATGACGCGTGGTCAAACGCGACATCAGATACCGAATTATTCCTCCAACGTTAAATATCGAAGTAACTTCGACATCAAATGTCGAAGAATCGACAATCGAAGGAATCGCTTCAACTGGTACTGACAGTTTCGAAGGGGAGAGGCTTAGTCGGGCTGAAGCTGTATGAAAGTCTTTGATGGGTCCTTCCCAGTTTCGATTCAATAGAACTGCTCAAATTGAACGAACTTATGTTATATTACAAAACATACCTTGGCGAGAAATCCTGAACATCCAAACTTTGGTTGCAGTAAATGGAGTATATAGATATGTTGAATGATTTTATTCAAGCTGAGGGAACAGAAGATTGGAATCTCCATTTAGCAGTTGTTGGAAAAATGTTGAATTTGTTAGCTGCCATGATACACTATGCGAAGATCTACCGCTTGTATTTGCAATTGATGCTTGACTTACCCAAACAATTTCCGTGGTTATACAAGTGTTTTATAGAGGATGGTGTTCATACTATTCGAAGGAGCAGTAGGTTTTGGGCAGGACTGTCAAGTGACCTAGTTATTGAGCAAGTCATTATGCGTTCCATCAAAAGTCGGGGTGGACTTACGCGAGGAAGAGGAATAACTGATTCTTTCGAACGAAACGAACAGACAGCAGTTTATACATCTACTCAGCAAGGCAATACGGGACGCTCATCACCCAGTCCATAAGAGTACAACTGACGCAGACACAATGATTGTTTCAGTTGCCATAGAATCATCATCAACATCACAGGTAGTTGTTGCTGATGACACATATCTTCTAGTTTTACTCCTACATCACGGGAAAGGCTCATTATCAATTATATATTTCAAGTCTGAGATGCGAAAGTCACACGAAAGCGGTGGGTGTGGCATGTAGCTTATATCGTGCACAAAGTGGTGATTTGGTTACCAAACATATTATTTTCTTGCATGCTGGGGGTGGGTGTGACACAACATAAGCGATATTTGGACAGGGAAAGGCAGGCTTGATGAAACGATTAGTATCATCCGCTCAGCTGCAACATGTTTGGATAGAAATCAGCAATCGGGTTGCGTCAGCCCAGCAGGTAGCCGAGGCAGGTTCGAAGATTTTCGTTCAAATGTACTCGGGTAAGGATGGAGAGTCCCTCGACCATCTATGATACGCGAAGTTCATGACCATGATTTCCTCCGACAGGTCTGCCATCGAACCTCAAAAATTGCGACCTACAGAGAGGGCAGCTTATGTCCATAGTCTTAGGGTTCACATACAGGTTTTAATCTGGACATAACTCGGGATGGAAATGCATGGGTCAATACTTATCCCAATAATGACTGACCAAGAACCAGCAACAGAAAATCTTCTTAAATTCATTCTTTGCAATTGTAAAATGTCATCAAGAAATCCTTGTGCCACAAATCAATGTTCCTGGCTGGAAAAAAATGGACTTCAGTTTGTCACTACCTGTGGGGATATTTGCACGAATTTTGAGCAAACGGTTGTTGACCAGGAACTAGATTGAATGTGGTTGTATCGTCTGAAAGCAATCTCAACACTCACTAGATATATCGTTCGTTTGCGTGGGAGATTCAAAGTCAATTATAATGTGGAAAATTAGTGGGAAAATAAAAAAAAACACATTTTTTCCGGTTTTGGCTGACATTTTGGCCGCCATGTTAAGGTCTTTTACCCGGAAACTACATAGTTTACTCTGGAAATATATTGTATACACTACGTGCGTCAAACAATAGGCTTCTCGAAATTTTTAACTTTCAAGCGGCCATGTTGGACGCCATCTTGAATAAAAAATATTTCCCAAGGCGTATTTTAGCGGATTTTGGATATGTTCACCAGGGGGTTATCCTGCATCGAATGACACCAAATTCAGCTTGTTAAGAATTTTGTCAGGGTTCAACCCTTCAACAGCTAGACTACATCTACATTCCAATTTTAACAGCCATGACAAATTTCATGATGATCAGACTAAAGGTATGACCTGTGGCCTGTGCTAAAGGATTTAGTCATACAAAGAGTAAAATCCAAGATGACTTTTGGCGGCCATGTTTTTTTTTGGCCGAATGACCCCAAAATTACTCGTTCCCACCTACATGTCATTGTTAACATCCCTGACAAATGTTATGATGATCCGACCTAAGGTACGATCTGTAGCCCATGCCAAAGGATTTAGACATGCAAAGATTAAAATCCAAGATGGCTGCAGGCGGCCATGTTATTTGGCCGAATGACCCCAAAATTACTCGTTCCCATCTACATGTCAATATTAACATCCATGACAAATTTCATGATGATCAGACCAAAGGTATGACATGTAGCCCGTGCTAATGGATTTAATTTTGAAATCCAAGATGGCCGCTGGCAGCCATTTTTTTGTCCGAATGACCCCAAAATTACTCGTTCCCATCTACATTCCAATTTCAACAGCCATGACATATTTCATTATGATCAGACAAAAGGTACGACCTGTAGCCCGTGGTAAAGGATTTAGTCATACAAAGAGTAAAAATACAAGATGGCTGCTGGCGACCATGTTTTTTGGCCGAATGACCCCAAAATTACTCATTCCCATCTACATGTCAATATTAACATCCATGACAAATTACATGATGATCAGTAGAACAGTGCGACCTGTGGCCCGTGCTAATGGATTGAATTTTGAAATCCAAGATGGCTGCTGGCAGCCATGTTTTTTGTCCGAATGACCCCAAAATGACTCGTTCCCATCTACATTCCAATTTTAACAGCCATGACAAATTTCATGATGATCAGACTAAAGGTATGACCTGTAGCCTGTGCTAAAGGATTCAGTCATACAAAGAGTAAAATCCAAGATGGCTGCTGGCGGCCATGTTTTTTTGCCAAATGACCCCAAAATGACTCGTTCCCATCTACATGTCATTGTTAACATCCATGACAATTTATATGATGATACGACCAAATGCCAAAGAATTTAGTCATGCAAAGAGTAAAATCTAAGATGGCTTCCGGCGGCCATGTTTTTTGGCCGAATGACACCAAAATTACTCGTTCCCATCTACATGTCAATATTAACATCCATGACAAATTTCATGATGACCAGACGAACAGTACGACCTGTAGCCCGTGCTATTGGATTGAATATTGAAATCCAAGATGGCCGCGGGCGGCCATGTTTTTTTTCCGAATGACCCCAAAATGAATCGTCCCGGTCTAAATGTTGATGTCAACAGCTATGTCAAATTTCATAATGATCCGACCAAAGGTACGACATGTAGCCAGTATTGTTGACGAATCACGCACACACACCCACCCTCACACGCACACACGGACGACAAAGCCATGGCAATTATTATAGCTCACACTTTACAAAGTAAAGTTGAGCTAATAAACAAGAACAATTGTTATAAAAATAATAATAGTTTTTATCATATTTCTCTTATAAAACAAATAAAACCAAACTTTTACAAATAGATATGGCATTCTTTGGCATAAATCTCAGCCGTAAAATTAAGAAAGATCATCCCAAAAAAAAAATCATCGCAATTTATATAGGTATAGTATAAGAATAAATCTCTGAAATAAAATCATTAATGCTTAAATAATAATGACTCTTTGGATGGATACACACATGCATGTAATCTCTGTATGTAAAATACATGTATTGTACATGGCCACACCAATAATTGACAACATTAATCACCTGCGCGCGAGCGGTTCATTGTTACCAGGCCAGACAAGTGAGTAGTCATAAGCGAAATCAAACTCTCTGCTATCAGGACATTTAAGGCCAGTCCAAAACATGTCTTCTCTTACGAATGTGGAAATTAGTTAAGTCTGTGTGATATCTGACATTTTATTAATGCACATCACCAGAAGCGACACATCTGGTGTATACAGTTTTGATATAGAACATTTTCGACCATGATGCTTGCTTGGCGTGGGGTTTCGAAAGCTTCAAATCGCTAAGTGACTTAGTTGAATGTATCGGTCGGAATAATCTGGGCAAGAAGGTACAATATATGTTTTACTTAAATAGCTCAGAGTTAGCCACCCCGTCTGGTAGCTTTCGGGATCATATATAGCCCCAAGTCGGGTGTCATATTTAGCCCCTGCGTCAGGAAATCCTGATAATATTGCCTCCATGTTGGGAATCATAGCCCCTGGGTTGGGGAACTCCTGGGGCCATCATCGGTATAAAAATAAAGAGAAGACTATCTATCTATCTATATATCGTTACTGGGGACCCCCTTATCGGGTATTATATCCAGTGCGCGTCTGTGCAGAATAGAGGTAGCGTTTGTTCCGAAAGGAGATGACAGTGAGATAGGAGAATAAAGTTTATAGGTTTTATGTTACAGAAGAGAGATAAAAACAGTTAAAAACACTAGGTTAAAAGAATGATAATTTGAGCCAATTATTTGATATGCTGGTACACACCCTGTCTGAACATGTCAGGGTCTGAGAGTGTGACCAGGTCAGGGTTTAGGTTATTCCAGAGAATTGCAGTGGCAGGGAAGAAGGAATATCTGAAGTAATTTGGGCCTGTATGAATGCGTCTGAATGTTTCCTGATGGTGGAATCGAGTTTTTCTTGTGGGCTTTTCAAGATATGTTGACAATGATTTAAACAGAAAGTCCAACATTTGGGTTATCGCGCGAACAATTATTCTAAGCGGCCTGACGACTTCGTTCAGTCAACGGTTCTCTGCACGCTCAGAGCTTGGCTCACTGTGGTCAAACATAGCCGCAATGATTGGGTTGTCAACGGACACATATTACATGGTCTGTATGATCCATGTAAAACGCCAAATACACGATAATTACAGAGATTACATGCATGTGGGTATCCACCCTTCGTCCTCAAGTGTTGACTAGATCTACAGATCACACACAGACCTAGATTAGATTAAAATATGGACAAGCCTCAGACACCATTGTCCAGTTCAAACTTGTAAACTAGAGAAATTACAGCGTCACTTTAAATATATATATAATTAAAATAAACTGGATATGTACAGCACTATCAGTAACATCTTTTTCCAATAAAATATGTGGCACTTAGTTTAGATTCCATTTCTTAAAGATACGGGCGGCGTTGGTGGTGGGTTACGTGGGTATGCTGTTAAAATATTCAGCTCCGTCAAAAACCGCCATAAACTGAAAGAATAGTAAAATATAGACTCTTATACCAATCAGAAATATGGTATAAACAGTATGGTATTGTCAAATGTTTTCCTTTGTTATGTAAACAAAAACAAAAAACGTTACAGAACCTGGCTTTTGTTTAGATCCGGATATGGTAAAAATAAAGAGCGCTATTGCATGGTTACTGTTTCCTAATATGGAAATAATAAAGAGCGTTTATATCATTTGTGTGTGATTATCCGATGGAATTACGCTGTGTTATGTAAACAGAAGCAAAACTTCTGCAACACGAGCAGGTTCTTGTTTACGTACACCATCGTACGTCTTGACGACAATATACTATTTACGCGCTGATTATGTTTGGCATATGAACAAAACTATATATATTTTAATATTCCTTGTGTTGATGGCGATTTGAACAAATATGAATATTTCTGCAAAGAACACCGCCCGTGCCTTTAAATAAATACTTTTGAGTTAGTGGTATAAATTAGAAATACACAAATAAGATTCTTTATTTATCAAACAGTTCTATGAAAAGGTGCCATATGACTGTATGCATTCCTTTACATGTAAGTAGTTGATTAACTTCATACATAAATCTCCTGCAGTAATAGCACATGTGTCACATATGTCGTTAAAAAGGTTTGGAATGGAGGAAACCATCAGTGGTGTGAAAATATAAAAAGAAACAACAAATCTTGTTCTTACTACAAGCTCTGTTGTGATATACAATAGGGAGGTTTAGATTGTAAAGCACCAAACTTCAAACTTTGAGTTGCTATAGAAATATTCTGAGCGCGACAACTGGGACGAAAGCACCTCGCAGAATATACGAGGGACGGCTCAGTGCCAATAATAATAATTGTTTGCAAAAAGTATTAATTTTGTAATGACAAATTTCACTGAAGGAAAGCACATATTGTTTGAGACCATGCAAAACCTATAGTACGCAAGGAAATACATTCATTATTAATTTTGTAATAACAAAATTCACTGAAGGAAAGCACATATTGTTTTAGACCATCCAATACCTATAGTACGCAAGGAAATACATTCAGTGCGTGTTTTTTTCTTTTCTCGTAAATCCTTTTTCTTTTTGGGGGCTACCATATGGCGGTGAGTGTCAAAAAACATTTAAAAAAACGGAGAAAAAAATGTGTCAATGGGTGAGTGGGTACCAAAATTTGTCAAATGAGGAAAGTATCATAAATGGCTGGGGAAAAAAATCCGACTCCCCCCCCTTGATGAGTTCACACCGGGAGGGTGTGTGCATGGGATTGAGGCTATTTTCAGGCGTCCACGCTGGATTCATACGCCTCTATTAACTGGTGTTCCGGATTCATATAGTAGTACCCAAATTCAACCGGTATTCGAGACTCAACAGAAAATCTGGAACGTAGCTTTAATAGAACAAATTTTGATTATTTCTCAGACCAAATGACCCATTGTGATGCAATCCAGTCTAATACCTCTTGATATGTTGAAGTTATTTATCCTATATATACTTCAGCAAATGCGTGGACATTAATATATTATTGTAAAATCACTAAGAATGTATTCCATATTTTCTTCACGTGCATTCGCAAGACTCACCAACAAGCCCCTGGGGAAAATTACTAAAATACCCGCGAGACTCTACCAGTGTGGGTATAGTCTATATCGGTATTTTAATAATTTTCCCCAGGGGCCTATGAACTCACCCACTCTGTTAACTATATATGGTTTTCATGATTCAAGCGGGGTGTGGGACACCCTCCCTCGGCGCTACTTCAACCAGGGGTTGAATACTATACAGAAGCATTTATTTATTAGGTTAAATTTTAGGATTTACGATTCTTGATGTGTACCATGTTAAGAGCATGCATATTGAACGAGGTATCAATATCAACATAATTTATGCCGGAACAAATCTATTAACTTATAGTTCCAACATTTTACATGATATCACATTTTCACATGTCATATAAAATTGGTTTTTGTTTTTGTTTTTAGTTTGAAGAATCAAAGTCGCATCTCAAATCGTGATAGAACGAGTCAGCAAATGTTTTTAACTCTCCTATTACTCAACATTACAGATCCTGATTTCCCGATTGACGATTTTGAGCCCCTCTCCGATGAGGTTAGTCAATATGACTAACTAACGTGACTTAGTAATAATGACTATGACTACGACTAAGGCAAGAAGTTAGCAGTGATAAATATATTTGATATACAAGTCATAACGACTGAGATCAATTTAGAAAGTCATGTTGACCGGAGTTCCCCCGGTACTTTTATCGATAGATTATACCTATGTTTTTGAGTGAATATAATAATTATTTCATGAGTGACTAGCAGTGGAAATGTCAATTTTCAACTCAGGAAATAATATGGTATTCACACAAAACACCATAGGTGTTCTATTTATTATATATGCTTTAACTATGTAAATAATTATTTTTATTGTAATAATATTCCTTAATTCAGTTGAAAATTGATTGTTGTTCGCCAGCTGATAGCCAACACATATGAGCATGTATAGGTTATAATAGTTAACACAAATTATCACTAAACGCGACAAAAAATGGCGAGAAATCAGTCGTCCTTTAAATAAAATAGTTAACACAAATTATCACTAAACGCGACAAAAAATTATGGACGGATACCAATTTAATATCCCAAATAACAATAAGATATCATTCTAATCACGAAATAATAACATCATTTCAGTTTAAACAAGTCTTTTTGATCAATTTCGTTGCGGACAAGATTGCCATTCTATTTTTATACTTAACAGAAAAAATCAATAATTTACACTTCCTGTCGAATTTAGAAACACGTTTTGAGAACTGTCAACAAATTACTTTCAAAAAGTCTGAGTCACTGTCCGAATCAGAATGACTTGGGTGTTCATACAGGTAGTTCCGTAGCGCATTGATTTTCGTTCGCTATTATTCGGTGATTTTATCGGAAGTAAGCGACAGTGAAGATCTAATTTTTTAATAACATAATTATATCTTTACTGTCGGTCTAGACAGTAAATACGATGTTTACGTTGCGGCAATTTTCCACTATTTAATGGGGAACCATATAATAGATAGATATATCAGCAAACATATGTACTCTATAAAATAATGCCCTAAATAGTTGACTCCTTAACCACATCAGAGATATGGGTAATTGTTCAGGATTTAGTCGGAAATATGGCTTTTTGCCTCTCATCGGAAAGCTCTTGCACCGATGAATGGCAACAATCCATATTTCCGACTAAATCCTGAAAAATTACCCATAATTCTGCTGTGGTTAAGAAGTCGATTTTTTATGGCATTACTGTATTATGTGGCTCGCTTCTTGTCACTTGACTAATATTTATAGAATGGATACACTGGATTAAAGTTCTTCTGGCCCATGGTGTACTCGTTTCGCCCGTCGGCAGGCCCCTCGCCGTCACTGCCCGGCTCAACTTCTTCGTTTCCGTCATCCGGGTTCGCCCCAGGCTCTTCCTCTCCGCCCGTGCATACACCATAAGACGGTGGTGCTGAAAAACAATGATCAACTCATGTATGGTCCACTTGATTCTCCAAAAAAAAATAGGAAAAAATAATATAGGTCGATAAATATATGGAATAGAAATGCATAGACTTCATAACGAACAAAAGCTGATTTTGTGACGTCATCAGTTTTTAACAATAATAACCGACCAAGTGACAACTCATTGGAAACTGGACTAGACACTGGCTCTACATTACGCTCCGACACTCTGCTCTGCTCTGTTCGCCGTCATGACGGCGTGCATAGCGTAACGACGTAACCTCATAGAGCCAGTGTTAGACCAGTTGGGAACCAGAAATGTCGCACAGTAGAACTTTTCCCGTATATTTGTCGTAATATGTATGGGACAACCCGAATCGGTCGACGTGCAACCTCTTATGACCACCATCAACATCATCGTCGCCACGACGACCCCGAACATTCTCCCATTTATGGTTATCTGAACGTCTGTTACATATCGCACCGCCCTGCTCAGTTTTGTGTCTATCGGTTCTCATGGGTATATGCGCATAGAGAGTTACTGTACCAAGAAGTTTATCTGATTTAAAAACAGAAGTGAACTTGAAAGTATAGTTAAATAATTGGATTTGCTTTGACACAATATTAAAATTCTGGGAATTCCACGTGGCCTGACCCGTGCATTCTTGTTTACAATATTCACTTTCAGTCGCAGACACGTCGTGTATCTGGAATTCGTTTGATGAATAAAGTTGAAAAATTGGGCACAAACACATGAAATAAAAAAGGTATGGTGGCTTCGGAATGACTTGCGGAACATATATGAGCATTTATAGGTTATGCTATCGCATTTAATTACACGTTCGCGACAAATTATTGCAAAGAAAATATTTATTTTATAACTAGGTCAAAGGCCTCTGAGCGGACAGGGTGATTGACGACCCGATTTCGTCGGTAGATTTTGCTAGTTTGCGATGGGATATCTCGACTTCGATTCGTTCAAGTTCGTCTGAGGATATTTTGGCTGTAATTATCGATTTCTAGATTTTTGTAAAGTTTTGATAGTTGGTGAGGTTTTAGCCAAAATCGGTCATTGGTAAAGTCTATATTGGTATTTTTGTAATTTTCCCCAGGTGGCTGTGGTGGCATTCATACATTTTTGTTTGTTTTATTCTGTCTGCTCAGTTATGCCTCTGGGAACCAGTAATTTGGTCATCATGCCATTCCAAGAAATTTGGCTGGTGGATGTTACCACCTGCCAATATAGCATCTACCGGTTGTCATAGGTGTGATGAAGGAAAGTAGGCATATCAAGAATTTCTAACAGTCTCCTGGTCCAAATTCGTGGACATGTCTCCCTCGGAGGCGGAGATATTTTAATGACACTCGAAACTTGTAAGTTGCACAATGTATCTAGGAAGATTTAATTTTCATGACAAACGGGTTATGCCTCAAATGTGTGGGTATTTGTAATGAAATTAAATAAGTTGACCGGCATTTCTACTATATAGTCACGTAAGCACACCAGTGCGAAATGGCCGTGCACAGCCTCAACACGATCAACATGTACCTAAACACTTTATTTTACAAGCAATACACAGCACGTGGGCTAAGACTGTATCTTACCATGAGACTACATAGTACATAAATTAATCTGATAATCCATAGATTTCTTGAATCGAAAAGGAACACAGAAGATACAGGGAAGCTAAACGATGTCGGTGTTCGTCGAGTATCGTTGAAATCAACATGATATTTTATGGATGAAATGAACATGATCAAAATGACAAGCTTTTCTCAAGCGGAGCTTCCCCAACGTCAAGAAATACAATGGTTAATTTCAGTAAAATACTCAACAATCCCCTCTCGACAACATACAACTATCGTAATCTTTGGACATATTGATGTTGGTATATTATATTCTATAATAATTTGTACCAAACGAACAGTTTATTATACAGTTATCGCCCGCGATTGAGTGAGACACGGGGATTTGTCGCCCACTCGAGAGCGGCGACAAATCCCCGTGTCTCACGAAAACAAGGGTGATAACTGTTTTGTTATCTGACAAAGGAGTACACACGAACCTCCTTAGTAGCAGGCATAAATGCGCGCATATATTCTTTAATCCAGTTCGAAAAGTTAATTTTATGTTGGAATCATCGCTATTTAGAAAATAAAACATTCATAATCTGGATCAATTAACAGACCCGACTTTTGCGCGGATATTCTCCGGTCAGTTTGCTGGTTGCATTGTGGAAATCGGTTCACGGAAAGAGGAGTAAAGCAATTTCGAAGTTGAGTAGCCATGCAGCGAAATGTTCGGTTTCGTTTCAAATGAGCGTGAAGACGCCGACATACGTGTTAATTTCCAGAATGCAAAAATGAGGAACTAACACGTTGTAGTAGTGTAAAAAGAAATTGACATCTGTCATAGATCGTTACGCAACATACGGGTATTCGCTGAAGTCTGAGGAATGTATTGAAGAAAAGAAATAATCAATTGATAAACAGCAAAGAGTGGCCATTTGATCTAGTACATAAACGTAGTTGTAACGTATGTACATCGTATGTGCAATTGTCTGCAGCATACCAACTGCATAATAAGGTTTATCTATTTGCCCCACGGTCTTTATTATTGATATAAAAAGGTCCAATATGATTATTACACCTTATAACAGATATGTGTCTGTGATAACACCATTTATAAATAGCGTGCTTTAATTGCAAATAAAAAAACACACAATTATGCAAATTAGCAAACACCACAGTTCGCGGTTGTTATGAAACAGTGGGGTTTATAAAAACAGTGTTTTTCGAAATTATCAGAGAGCTATCAGAGAATCTCTGCGCGGTGAGTTATTCGTAGTTCTATGTTTACTGGTAACAGCTGAGCGGTCAATAACTGAGACAATGTTACCCTCGAGGGTAATATGGTGATTTACGGCCCGCCATGTGACGCACTCTCAGCCAATCAGAAGAGAGGAAAATGGGATGATATGGGATGAAGGATAACAATATGTTTTGTTACCCTTCTCCCTATTTTCCACCCTTCTGATTGGCCCATGTCCTATCACGTGCCGGGCGACAAATCACACTGTCGCCCGCTGAGCCGGGAGACATTGTTTTTGTCGCCCGCTTGATGTTATATTGCAAGGATATCTCCAAACACACACTGCAGTAACTCATCTATTTCACATCATTACGATGTACTAAAATCATAGTTCTTATATACCCCACGGATTCGCAAAACACACCAGTTGTGGTGTTTGCTAATTTGCATATATTTAGTGAACATTAAAATTCGAACTTTTAAGTTGATACTTTTATCGGACAAGCGTTATATGTACTTTTTATATCGAAACATCTCGGTGATTCAATATATTCATGTCGACATTATGGTGCAAGATTGAAAGAGTTGATCCCTTGAGGTTGGTTGGTTATAAATGTTTGCTGGTAGACAACGTAATGCATACGTTTGTCGCGAATGAATGGTACTGTACGCTTATCCATGATATCAGACCGCTCCGCGATGTCTGCACTGTGATCATAGAAGTATTTTTGTGTGAGGATCGCCATGTACTTGGGAGCACTGACACATATGAATGTACATTAATGAAATTGACAACTTCCCAATAGCTTTCGGGGAAGACCGTTATGAAATGAACATCGCGAGTAAATTCCGCACACAAGACGACATTGACTATGCCACATTTCGGAAGGCGATAACATACCTATATGGCTTATTGGTTTACATTGCATGGACCGATATTGACGATTTAACCACCAAAATGATCGTAAATAAACGCTGATTATCAAACGCTTAACTATCTTTATGTAACAGAAATCCTATAGGACGATAAGTAGTTACTGAAAATACACATAATCGGGAAAGAAATTTAAGCACTCGTGACATCGTGCGTGTGGATGGCAAGGATTTTTTCTGTGGTAAAATCGGATAACAAAACAGTTGTTGCCCTTCTTCTCGGGAGACATATAGATTTGTCACCCGCTCGAGAACGGAATGTCTCCCTCGAAGCTGCGCTCCTCGGGAGACATTCCGTTCTCGAGCGGGTGACAAATCTCAATGTCTCCCTCGACAGCGGGCGACAACTGTATATTATTGGTTTTTAAAAATGTGAGGTGGTGGACTCGAAGTATGATACGTTTGTATAGATGGTTTATATTATACGTTAAGAATTGTTGTTTATTGTGTTGAGTGACAGCTATACATATTAAATGAAACGCGCACATGCATGAATGTAAGAGTAGGTTTGACGAACGCCAGCCAGGATACATATTTTCTCCAGGCTGTACTATCGGAGCAATTGCTATGAATGTATGGCCACAGATAAGTGTTCGGTGTTGGTGGCCTACCATATATATGGCCGATATTTCAATAGCGCGGCGAATACAGGAGGATATATTCCGGGATTACTTACGCAATGCTGGCTGTATATTTCCATCACCAGCCATGGCGCTTCCTTGTTGAGCCCAATACTGGGGAAACGTCTGTCTCAGCGGAATCGTACCAACAATAATTTCCACTGGCACGAGTAGATTGAACGTCAATGCACCCGGGTCAACTGAGATCTGGAAAAAATATCTCAGAATTATTTCTATTGTGATTAAACTTGAATATTTGTCGCTAAAACGCCCATTCCGATTGGTCAAGAGATGCTAACTTTAGTTTTAGATTCATGCGGATCGTCCCATGAAGCGTGCACACATTTTGCATGGAGCACGTTGCTATTTACAGCGCGCGCCAAATACGTCACACACACGGTGGGGAATCACGTGGTTTCAAGGTTGGTGAGTATATCACGCATACAAATGCCCCGAGGATAGTGCAAACGCACAAAAAACATAATATATGAGTAACCGACACAAAAAACATTTTGACTGTTACGAGCATATGCTTGTTTATTTTTGAAACAAGTTGATACCGTATTTGTTCGGAAATACTCAGTGATTTTCGAAAACATTCTGACAAAACTTGCAAGTCGGAGGTGCGTGGAATACACCAGTCTACACATCTTGGAGAATCCTTCGACTGCAACTTTGGTCAGAATATTAGTGCAAACAACTGTGAGTTTGGACACAAATGAGGTATCAGCTTGTTTGTTGCTAAAGGAATCAGGTTGGTTCAGGTATCGCGGTCTGCGTAGAATGTAAAACTGTTCCTCAAAATGGCGAACAGACGAATTATGTTCCAGTTACATGCACGGATATATACATGTACATGTAAACTTCCGCTGACATATGTAACTGTAAACAGGGACGTGGCGAAAAGGTAGTGGCTATCTACCCCCACCCCCAATTTTTTTAGAATGTAAAACTGTTCCTCAAAATGGCGAACAGACGAATTATCTTGGAAAATATTTTGCTATATGTGCAACAAAACAGTTATTTTACACTCTCCATACAGGGTCGTGACTATACGGACTCATTGGGGTGTCCACCCTGAACTTACCAACTCTACCCCCCCCCCCCCCTTGAACCAGACCAAACTCCCATGCTCGCGAAATTCCATTTGCACCCCACCCCTGTTGGGTTGGAACTTTCCAATTGGTACATGTACCTCAAACCTCATACTTTCCAACAGTTAGAAATTTAGAAATTTCCAACCAGCCACCTCCTTAGGTTGTAAAATTTCCAACTGATGGCCGTTTCCGAGCAATAGTAGAAAAATATGCTGTTGTTGGCCTAAAAATAACAAATTCCCCATTAATAATGGCTGGAAATGAGAACAATGAGAACATGTTCAACCTTATGTGATGTAAAATTTCCAACGAATGTTGTGTTATGAAGGCATGGCATTTCCAACTGTTGAAAAGTTTGACCAAAGTTGGGGGTAGGGGTAGATAGCCACTCCCTTTTCGCCACGTCCCTGTTTACAGTTACATGTGTCAGCGGTTTACATGTATATATCTGAGCATGTAACTGGAATAAATGCATGCCGGCACTTTATTATACGCGAATGCATTACATACAGGAATCGATTGCGGTTGAAATGTTCTCTTGAAGAAGTCGTCTATTATTAACATTGAATCAATAATGTGGCCGATTATGAAATCTTCCGTTGAATTTAAAAGCGTGTGGCATTGAAACGAATGACAAATTAACCTGGCAAATTCTAAAGACTTGGATGTCAAGAGTGCGTTGCCAACGCAGACTTCATCCGCTCTGATTTTGTAAAATAAACAATATGGGCTATTGGCTTTTCTGAGTTGATCAGTAGGCCCGGGGAAGGAAAACGATCGAATGAGCCCGACCATGGTTCGGCCGGTGTGAGAACAGTTTTTAATATGAACCAGAAAATTGCCAAATCGTAGCAACTGGACAGGCCTCAAGATTACCAAGTGTTAGAAATGTCCAACCTGACACTCTCTAAACGAACGAAAGTAGTAAAATGTGCGAATGTTGGTTTTAAAAAACCCACTAAGAAATTGTTGGAAAATAAAACCACGAGAACAATTACAACATACTGTTGGTGTGAAATGTCCAACTAATGTCGTGTCAGTTATGAAATTTCCAACTATTGTAAATTTTGACGTGATCGATATCAATAACTGGCTTCAGATGCAATTCGTCTGAACTTTCAAAACCATGCTCAACTATTCTGCTGACCGCATTTAGTGATAAGTTCAGATTAGGTCAATAGTTAGTAACTTCCTGTTCTTGATATACTCTTTACGTTATTGGGATGTAAACCGGGTGACCCAATTGCATCTGACCAATCACCAAACGAGTTTTGAGTGTAACAGAGACGGGTTATGTAAATGTAAAAGAATGAACGAGTTTTTTTTCGCGTGTCTGGTGTCCCTGTATAATACACATCTATATACAAGAAAACCATAATCATAAATGGTAACTCCCTCAAGATCATATTATTAGCCATAAATACAAATTATAATATAAAATAAATTGGTTACATGAATTCACCGCCTCAGAATTCCGTTAAAACAACTAATCCTTCAAATTATTACAAAAAACTACGGCTTATTACTGCAGGTTTCTCGTTCACCACACCAGAAAGCTTCTAAACATCGGAGGCATTGTATTCCCGCCAAGAGTGCATGGCCCAGCCATTGTTCATAACTAAACATCGAAAGCAATTAACGCGGTCATAATAGTTACATACTGCAACTATAAGACATCCAGCGAATACACACACGACGAATACCCGAAAAGTGTTGTCCTGCGAGAAATCCCATCGCTATAGCTCAATTTGACACGGCCAGATTAGCCTTCCTACAATATCCTAAAACAATAAAGCTTCTCAAATCATCGGCATAGTCAACAGAACTTTCACGAACTTGGACATCGACACTTTCTAATCGCTCTACATAAGCATGGTCAGACCTATCATCGAATACTTTAACTCTGCATGGAGCACACATCACAAATATCAAAGCATTGTGTTAGAGATAAACAAAGAAAAGCAACGAAACTAGTTCGTCAAATCAAAACTCTATGGTACCGAGAACGAATGATAAGACTCAATCTGATGTCTTTAAAATATCGAATATTTAGAGGAGATCTAATCGAGCTATATAAACTGTTGAATGGTCATTACAATATCAATGCCTGTGACCTATTAGAAAGACATTCATCAGGGCGAACAAGAGGGCATAATGAAAAGCTACATATGCCCATTGTTAACAAGGCCATAGGAAAATATTTCTTCACGAAGAGGGTGGTAAATAGCTGGAACTCTCTGCCAGACTTCGCTGTTTAGGCTCCAACACTCGATCAATTCAAAATATACATAGACTCATTCTTCTGTTATATAAAATACGAGTTCGACGACAAGTAATATGTTCAAGTGACTCACAAGTAAATATCGAATGACGATACATATATTTGTAAACAAGCATTGCAAATAATGTTATTGGGACGAAAAGTTGCAAGTGATGATGATTATTATTATGATATGATTGATAGAACAAACCACTATTATGATGATCGTGTCGTTATTTGTTTAAAATACGTATCAATTGACATATACGCACCCGTTTCCTAATTAAAATCAACATATTTCGACAATTTTAGGGGACCTCCTCGAATTTGGGGAACTCCGCAAATAGATGTCCGCAAATAGCGACCTGCTGCGAATTGTCACAATCGGAAAAACCCATTATCTATTTATAAAATGCCCAGCGAACCACAGCTTTCTAAAATCTGTACCACAGTATACACCCGAGGGGCATTAATAGAACCCGTCGTCTATGTTTGTGTAACAGCACATTTTCCATGTCATGTATGATAGTTATAAGATAGAGTTATACCGCTTGCACCAGAAAACCGACGGAAATCTACAGAGCTTGCTGGTCTCTTCTTTATATAATTGTTTAATTGTTATCCGAGTATGAACCAAATAGATTAACATGACCTAGATGTCCATTTCATGTTTACGTTTATATCCGCAAAATGTCATCAAACATCACAAAGGACAACATGCGTTTAATAAAGGTAATCACACCGTGGGTTCCATGTCGTATATAATATACATGTATGTCTTAATATAGGCACACACATACGGAGGACGTACAGGACAATTCGTATAAAAGTGAGGTTGTATATGTTTTGCGGGTTTCCGCCGAGAGGCTCCTTATCTGAAAAAATGATGCAATTACTATTCATTAAAGTGATGCGAAACACTCTGGTAGGGTGATCAAATCGAAATTAGAATAATCTTGCTCAAAGTAGTTATTTGTTATTTATATTAATCCAAATTGACAATACACATTGTCATTCTTATATATTAAGTAAATGCAATGACCATCGAAGGCGAAATAATTTGTGTGATATTACCGCCGATATTTGCGTCCTGAATCGAGATGTAAATATTTACAATTGGGCGTAGTTCAGACGATATTTTCTATGGAATGGTATTGTCGATTTCTTTGAAATTTTTGGCGATCTTAGTAGAATGCTACATTCCTCATGGCCTGAGTAATAACTTATCCATTTCACGCACCCGAACAAGTCCATAATATGTCTTTAAGTTGAGTTTTTGTGAGCATTATTAACGCCACCGGTGTATACTATTCTACACATTTTTAGAAATATGTGGTCCTATGGGCATCCTATAAATAGATAATTGTTTTTTTCCGGTTATTTTGGGACGCGTTAAAGTTGTACTGCGACCTCGAGTCCGGTAAAAGCTGTAGTTGGAATGTCCAAGTTCGTGAAATT
This sequence comes from Siphonodentalium dalli, assembly GCA_032622095.1. Lineage (NCBI taxonomy): Eukaryota > Metazoa > Mollusca > Scaphopoda > Gadilida > Siphonodentaliidae > Siphonodentalium > Siphonodentalium dalli. The sequence goes on along the minus strand of CP136063.1, from coordinate 84,223,397 downwards.
TATATTGACTATGCCGATGATTTGAGAAGCTTTATTGTTTTAGGATATTGTAGAAAGGCTAATCTGGCCGTGTCAAATTGAGCTATAGCGATGAGATATCTCGCAGGACAACACATTTCGGGTTTTCGAAGGGTGTGTATTCGCTGATTGTCTTACAGTTGCAGTATGTAACTAGGCCTATTATGACCGCGTTAATTGCGTTCGATGTTTAGGTATGAACAATGGCTGGGCCATGCACACTTGAAGATTTTATGGCGGGAACACGAGTTTTGATCCGCATTTAGAAGCTTTCTGGTTTGGTGAATGAAAAACCTGCAGTAATAAGCCGTAGTGTTTTGTAAAAAAATTAAGGATTAGTTGTTTTAACGGAATTCTGAGGCGGTGCATTCATGTAACCAATATATTTTATATTATAATTTATATTTATGGCTAATAATATGATCTTGGGGCGTTACCATTTCGGACTATGGTTTTCTTGTTTATAACTGTGGGTATGATCACAATACAGTGCGCGTATACGTGCGATTAAAGGGGATAGTTTGGTGGTTTGGTGAGCCCCTATAGATCTTGTATATGGTTTAATTAGATTAGATTAAACATATGGTATTGAAATAATTATATCACAAAGGGATCGGAGCACAAGCGTGATTACACTTATAGTCATTGTTCCTCTCCCATGTTCTTTAAATGTTGAACTTATCCTCGTTTTCTGGGCTCACAATTAATGAATATTTTGTTTTTATTTAGCATCTAACATTCTATTTAATTATAATAACATAAATACACGTAACCAAGGAAATAAATCTATGTGGACATCGTGCCAAAGCAACTTCAAATTTAATCACACACCTCAACGTAAGGAATGCCCATACCTCCAAACACTTTGTATAGTCTTCTTTAATCCAACCAATGCTACTTGACATTATACCATTACACACATCTACCATCATGCCTTATGACAGACAAAGGATTCATTAGTGTTAATCCTCATTACTGTTTTATTGCATATGGTGGTCCATATTTTGACACTGCTCTGAGTGTCTTGTGTTACCCATTAAGCTGTATGTCATAATCAATGGGATCTACTAAAAGACGGGACGGAACGATTTTCCGCCGGAACGGGACGGAACGATTTGTGTAAAAGACGGGACGGAACGGAACGAATATTTAAAAGTCATTTTATTCGGAAATGGAAGAGTTTAGAGGCACAAACATGGTCTCAACTTGTTTATTGGTATCTACTCTATACGAATGTGATGTTTTCCCGATAAAATTGAGCGTATGCTGAACGATGGGCGTTCGAATAACGAAGCGTCGAAATTAGGGAAATTTATCACTTCTGGGACGATAATCTAAACACTAAAAGTCATATTTCGTTTACACATTTTCATGTTTGGGTGACGGATTATTGCAGAAAATGTTAGTCTAATATATACTAAATAGTAAAATAGAAGTTTGCACTTGTTTTCTGCTGGTAAAAGTAGTGTTTTTATCGAAGGGACGATGACACCTCCATTCTTGATAAATCTCCATTCCGCCGAACGAAAATCGTCGAAAATCTTAACAGAAAAACTCGCATTTCGTTCACATTTTCACGTTTGGGTGACGGATTTTTGCAGAAAATGTTAGTCTAATGTATACTAAATAGTAAAATAGACGTTTGCACTTGTTTTCTGCTGGTATAAGTAGTGTTTGTATCGACGGGACGATGACATCTCCATTCTTGAAAAATCTGCATTCCGCCGAACGAAAATCTTCGAAAATCTTAACAGAAAAACTAGCATTAGGTTCACATTTTCATGTTTGGGTGACGGATTATTGCAGAAAATGTTAGTCTAATATATACTAATATATAACTGTAAAGTCTTATATCAAGATAAAATGATATATATCAAACTGTTTCCATAAAGTGAACGCTCTTTATAACATTTGCTCTTAAAACGTTCCGATTATATTAAGGATTTCAAAACACGCGTTCGTATTTATCAAAGTCGGGTCCCGCCTGCATGTGTGGTGCAGTGTTGTGTGTATCACACGAGAGCTGGCAATGGCAATGGGCGCTGGTAAATGTCCGGGTGGGGAAATGTCCGCTTTTGAAAGTGGGGAAATATCCGGTGGGGAAATATCCGGGATTCCAAAATTTGTTGACGCCGCTGAGCATTTTCACCATCTGTCACATGTACTATAACATGCCGTCTAACTCTGTTGACAATGCATCGTAACTACAAAGCATGCATGTCAAGACAATAGTTATCTCCTAATTAGAACATAATTATCTCCCAATAAGGACTTAATATTGCCAATATCGGTCGAGGCGAATATGAAACCGTATCCGCCAACTAAAGGACATTTAGTTTTATATACGTTTCCCACATTTTTTGAATATACCCCAACATATTGGCGGTACCTAAAACGCTGAATCAGCTGCTGATCAGCAGGTTACCACCTAAAACGCTGATCAGCAGATTTCCAGATTTCAGTTTAACTCGATTATAGCGGCGGTAGTCGGTCGTGGGTTGAGCAGATGGCACTTAATATATGTTCACCAGTTCAAAATTCCGTTCAGCAGAACGGTGACTACAGTTCAGCAGACCCCCCCCCCCGAACTCAGTTTAACTGATTTTGACGAAGATAATGGGGTTTAGGTTATGCAAATGACTTGTAATCGATGGGCCATAACCAAATACACGCCGGGAATCGCATTTGACCGCCCTCCACCCCAGTTCAACAACCCGTTCAGAACTCTATCTGGGGCAGTTCAGCAGATTCAACGAACGCAGTTTAACCGACTTTTATCGAATATAGTCGGTTATAGGTTATGCAAATGAAGTTTAATCGATGGTCCATAACCAAATACAGGAAGAAAACATCATGTGGCCGCCCTACATTTTCGTTCGGCGGAATGCAGATTTTTCAAGAATGGATGTGTCATCGTCCCGTGGATAAAAACACTACTTTTACCAGCAGAACTCAAGTTCAAACTTCTATTTTACTATTTAGTATATATTAGACTAACATTTTCTGCAATAATCCGTCACCCAAACATGAAAATGTGAACGAAATGCGAGTTTTTCTGTTAAGATTTTCGACGATTTTCGTTCGGCGGAATGGAGATTTATCAAGAATGGAGGTGTCATCGTCCCGTCGATAAAAACACCACTTTTACCAGATGAAAACAAGTGCAAACTTCTATTTTACTATTTAGTATATATTAGACTAACAATTTCTGCAATAATCCGTCACCCAAACATGAAAATGTAAACGAAATATGACTTTTAGTGTTTAGATTATCGTCCCAGAAGTGATAAATTTCCCTAATTTCGACGCTTCGTTATTCGAACGCCCATCGTTCAGCATACGCTCAATTTTATCGGCAAAACGTCACATTCGTATAGAGTAGATACCAATAAACAAGTTGAGACCATTTTTGTGCCTCTAAACTCTTTCATTTCCGAATAAAATGACTTTTAAATATTCGTTCCGTTCCGTCCCGTCTTTTAGACAAATCGTTCCGTCCCGTTCCGGATAATCGTTCCGTCCCGTCTTTTAGTAGATCCCTAATCAATTAGTTGACCCAGTCAATACTCCCGTTACAAAATCAATTTTATTTTTGAATTAAATTTCTGATTTTGGAGTTGAAAAAAAACTATGACCAAATGAAATTGTGTTTGGCCGTTTGAAAACATAAATTGGCCATTGACCAATTTGGTCTATGACAGCGTAACCCCTGGCTGGCTATAGGCTGCTAATATGCTATTATCTTGGTAGGTGCTGGTTAATTGCCGTTATGCTGATGGCGCAAAATTATGTTGTTACGATATTACTGTTACCGGCTTGTAAAGTACACGTGAAAAGCAATTTTATAGTATTTTCCCATGGGGTGGTATTGGTCTCCGGAACTATATAAGAGGGTTGTGTCATGTCTTGAGACGTCAACGCACTATCTGGCTTATCCATACGGAGCATATACTAACCTGTAGATAGTAGTGGATATGGATTATATTACAGTGCATCAGACCGGACGGGGGTAACGGAGGAAGTTGCACGCTCTCATTCGTCCAGGTAGCAGACCCCGACGGTCCCAGTGGTGGTTTTTGAATGTCTACGATAGTTTCTGTCGACGCTTCTTTTCTTCCGCCTCCTGCGAGAAAAGTTGTCACCTGGAATTATATCACTGTAGCTTGAACTTCACTGTCAGGAAATCCCGTAAATCAAGGGGGGGGGGGGGGCGGAAGCTACAAAAAAGTGGTGGGGGGGGGGGGCACCATTTAAAAAAAATATACTACATGTATGAATTGAAAACTGTTCCAATGTGCGCCAGCGCAAAGATTGCTTAGTATGTTATTCGTGGCTACCATTAAATGGTAGCCACGAATAACATACTAAAATATGAAGGTAGAAAATAAGAAAGAGTTAAATGATGCTACTCTGCTACTCGCTTATTTTTGCAGTCAATGTGTGAAAGCTGAAGATGACCGATGACTTTGATACAGCTTCTAAAACCTGCATCCTTTGTCATAAATGTTCTGATGAAATTAGTATACACTATACGGTTACTGTATAATCCAATTCACTCCACATACGACAACCGTTGATACCGAAGAAACAATAATCACAAGTAACTTTGAATATTAAATAACACTATAATATATATGTACACAGTAAACTTCGTGTCGAAAATAATTATTCTAACTCTTCTTATTTCTCGGAAATAACGAATTAGCTGAGTTGATAAAAATCATAGTCAAGTTATTTCAATGAATACTCAGCATCAACTGATATTGTATATAGCAAGTGATCTCATATCAGGAGTTTGACCACCTTGGCATGAAATTGTATACCTGCCAAGCCACAGGGTTGCACTTTTATTGAAGACACTCAAATTTAAACCTTTGATTGGTATGATGAATGTGATTTTAATTAGACAAGTTGCTGCCTCCAATACATGGCTATGATGGTGCCCCCAGAAGACCTGAGCTCTACAAAGAACTCAAAGTCTGTAGTTAAATTCCAAGAGGACATGTGCAATTACTCAGACACTGTGTCAATACTGACCAAGGGATTAACTATCTATCTTACTAGCCATAGCCATAGTGGCATAACTGATAAGATTAAACACAATTGTCTACTAATGGAATGTTTTCTTGGGAATCAAAAATTATTTAGTCCAATGTATTTAGTATTGGAAGATTATGTACCCATAATTGGGGGGGGGGGGGGGGCGGGGGGGGGGGTGGCACGTGCCCCCTGTGCCCCCCCCGGCTCCGCCGCACCTGCGTAAATCTTACGGGAAAACCGCCCGTGAAATTGGTCGGAATTCTCAGACGCGGACATTACGGTGGAATTTACCGTGATCCCAGAAGAAACTGCCATCATGTAAGCACCATGCACAGACTTGATTCCACAGACAATAGCTCGTTTCATAATTTATTATATTTTGTTTTCTGGCGATGATACAGCATTATGACATAATGTGATGAGTGCAATTACACTATTCATGCAAATTGTATTTATTTCTGGTAAAACTAAACTTCTAACTGTAATATCAACCAATACGAAATATTAAACGTATTGATTATAAATTATCTTCAAACTTAAAATTGGCGACAAGGATTAAAATATATCGAGATGGCAAGTATGATACCAGATTTTCCAGGGTTTGATCCGAATCCTGATACAGGTGATGTCGGTATACACTGGGACAAATGATCGCAAGATAAAAAAAAAACACAGATTATCCATGGATGCATTTCATCAAAAATTATAATAAAGATGCACTCCGCGACAATGGTATATGATATTAGGACAGAAGGTAGCTATCAAAGACAGTAAACCCACTTTTTAATGATATTGGGTGTTATGATGGCGACATAAGAGTGAGATGATGGGAAAATGATCTAGACATATATATTTGTTTATGTTATTTCTTCTTTTTTCGCTTCTTTTTTTCTACATTCTTCTGTTGTTGTTGTCATTGCGTCTCTAGCCGTTGGTGGTTTATTCCGACAGACAGCTCCACGCTGTTCTTCGTATCTGTCCTTTGTCTCTTTCGATTTGTTATAAGGGCTGCCGATACTCCCATAAGCTCTGCACAGTGCTTCGTTACAATCTCTGCCATCAGCAGCTGTTCCGCTGAGTTGGAGCCATAACTGTTGCTGGTTGTGGTGGCGATGGATGACTCCAGGCTGCTGTATTCCGGAGTCATCGGGTTGAATGAAGTCTCTATCTCCATCACAGCATCAGCAGAAGCTGTCTGGGTGACATCAGTCAGCATTCCAGTGGGGGAGGGGTGGTTTGGGCGTCTCTCAGACCTCTCCCGGACTGTACTTCCGGCAGTATCCTCGGTGGTTGGCAGGTGACCATCAGTCGTCGCAGCAGTGTGGGAAGGGGCAGCCGGCCGATCAACATCTGCCTTCTTTATCCACCCAGCCCTTCGAACTGTGTCCTTGCGTCGACGTGAAGGGGACTTTGTCTTCTTCCTCCCGTCCCTGCTCCGGTGTTGACACCCGGTGAGAACCGTGAACCCTGGTGGTGTCCAGCTGCTGCTGTCCTGTACTCCACAGACAAATACACGAAGCCTCCCTTATCCTGGTGTGTAGAGTCCAGCTACGGTATCCACAACGCACAATCTGTCCAAGGCTGCTAACACAGCAGTAGGGTATATCGAGGTGTGCATATAGTCCAAATTGGGATCCCCTGCTCCTCGTCATTTCCGAGATAGTATAAAATAATAGATATGTGTCGACATTTTCTTATATGATGCGATAATCAATTGGGACATTTTTTCGTTCCTATTTTTAGGAGTTTTAGATAGAGCTATTACGCATGTAATGCACTCCGAACGAACGCGAGCTGTACAATATCCTAAATTGATTTTATGTACATATATATTATACTAGAACATTCTATGAAAAATTAATAGTAATTGATATAAGCTTCTACAGACAGGGGTGTTACATTAATATCTATTAATGTATACCAAGGAAACTATATAAAACGTGTTATATGAAGAGATAGACAACACGTAATGTTTGAGTCCCCAGGCCCATGAGTTTTTACCAAGTGAGAGAGATTCTCAGATTTGTCCACAGGACTCCCCTTATTTGCCCAAAATAGATAGGAGCTAGAGTTACTTCCCTAGCATCGAGAATAATCAACTGGCAGTACAGTTCAGATAAAACATTAAGCACAGACCACACGTCGGTAGCTATACAAAAAACAACATATTGAGAGTTTATGCCACCTGATAATTAAGTTGATAAAACTGTCATATCAATTATGGAAAGCAATTCTGGCCCGATACTACTTTGTCTACTTTGAGGGAAGTCGGTGGCCTCGTACTGCATGCTCTCTCGTGCTAGCGGACCGGGGATCACAACCTGGTCATGATATTCTGACAAAAATCTGAACTCGATCAGGCTAAAATGTCTCATTTGAGATCGGTGAATAAAGATCCGAATACAAAATGCCGACTTCCCCATTACAACATTTGTCCATGTATGTTGTCTTGGGTTCAGTATGCTGTCCGATCGGGCGCGGATGTTAAAGGCGCGGGCGGCGTTCGTTGCAGTAATATTTATATCTGTTCAAATCGCCATCAACAGAATGAATATTAAAATATATATAGTTTTGTTCATATGCCAAACATAATCAGCACGTAAATAGTATATTGTCGTCAAGACGTACGATGGTGTACGTAAACAAGAGCCTGCTCGAAATAGTATATTGTCGCCAAGACGTACGATGGTGTACGTTAACAAGAGCCTGCTCGTGTTACAGAAGTTGTGCTTCTGTTTACATAACACAGCGCAATTATATTGCTTAATCACACCCAAATGATATAAACGCTCTTTATTATTTCCATATCAGGAAAACAGTAACAAATAACGCTCTTTATATTTACCATATCCGGATCTAAACAAAAGCCAGGAAACGTAACGTTTTTTACTTTTGTTTACATAACAAAGAAAAAACAATTGACAGTAACATACTGTTTATGCCATATTCTGATTGGTAAAAGAACAAAGGCTGTCTATATTTTACTATTCTTTCTGTTTATGGCGGTTTTTGGCGGAGGTGAATATTTTAAAAGCATACCCACCACCAAGTCAAGTCAATAGTCTTATTGCCTTCGTCAAGAAAATTTATGACATACAAGACAAAATACAAAATACAAAATCAAAATACAATATACATCACTCACGCGCCACCATAACGATCACACCACGCATCCTGACTTTCCAAAAGTGATCTGGGCCCCCACTGACTATCCCTCCCAGTGTCGTTTTGCGACACATGGCAGCTGATAATCAGGTAGGGCCCAGTGCCATCACATGCGTACTTAAAACCGCCCACCACCACTAGCAATTCATTTTTAAATACAGTAATTGAATACGGATTACAATTATTGCTCTATAGATACATATTATCATATTTTGAATTTGTACGGATTATCTTAGCTAATTAAGCCTATCATTGAAAGGGTGTATTCGTACATGTATCTGTAATAGGGTGGTATGTGGTGTTACTCACTGTCTTACACCTCTTACACCACCAACGCCGCTCGTATCTTTAATGGCTGACCCGTATACACGCCGCGGTGTGTGCACGTCAAAGAACGCTACTGGAGTCACCACAGGATTATAAAGTTACTCGGCCGTGGTAGCACATTGACTAGTGCGTCTACAACCGGAAGGTTCCTGAACCGAAATATCTACAAACAGACAGATAGATAGACAGACAGACAGACTTACCATCAATAACTTTATGTTTGTCGATCGCATCTGTTTGGGTGTTCCGTTGTTGGCGTCGCCACTGTACGTAATCAATTCTCCGGGGACGTATCCTTTTTTCGGAACAGACAGTGACCCAGAGATCGGAGCAGATTTACAACAACAGCAACAGTTAGTTTTAGACTGCTCGTTATGTGTGGGTTGCTACAATGATTGGTGATAGATTTAGCACAGATAACACAGTCTTGGCCAGTGGTCCTGCTAATTTGCTATTATGTTGGTGTCTCTTGCTGATGAATTGTTATGATGCTGGTAGGCTAAACTAATTCTGCTGAGAAAAATTACCGTTATTTCTTAAAAGTAGTAATTATTGCGGTGTTTGGCTAATCCGAGCGATTTGAACAAAATCCAATTGTATGTATGAAACATTCAAGAACACATATACTTTTAATATTACACCATTGGTGGCGCTGGCGTCTGCAAAACAACATTGATAGCCATCTCAATTACGATCGGTTATCACAACTAATACAGCCATTATTTAAAGGCCAACTTAATTTTTGAACCCCCAGATCACATTATATAAAATATATACCATATTATATACCATTTGAAAGAGGAAGCTCCAAAACATTAATCTGTCAACTTATCCGGTGTAATAAAATGTGTTCTTTTTGTTGAGTTACCGACGTTTTTTTGTGCTTAAGTTTCATCTAGTTTTGTTGTGCAAAGTGATTATTTTCAATGGATGGGGAATAACTCTATATTTTAATGATAGAGTTAAAATACATTTTAGTTTGAATTCTGTTGCATTCTTGGAGCCATAACGGGGGATCTTTTTATGATTTCAGCTGTTTCTCTATGTGCATCTTTTGACGTTTCAAATGTTGATGAATTATAGTATTTTTTATGGCATAGATTGTTATTAAAACCATATATCAAGGCACCATACAAAAATAATCGGTGACTCAAAAATTAAGTGGGCCATTAGAACAGTTCACTGTATAGATGTTTTTGAATATTTTATACACAAAATGGCTTTTCAGATATTTTTTCAGATCATCCGCACACTGCTAAAATGACAACTTTAAATAATATTAACGGTATATTTTATAAGCAGCATCATTTTTTGCCCTATCAGCATCATATCAATTCAGCATGAACAACTAGCATCATAGCACATTAGCAGGACAATTTGATCACGGGTGATACAATGTTGTGGTTGAAAATTATGAAATAAAACATTGTTATTTTCAACGCAAATTGCAATGTCATTTTGAGGAATGCTACTTTTCAAATAGCGAATTACATCGAGTGTACTGCTATGGTCACAACACTTGTGTTTTGATAAAACGAGAATAATCGTACAATATTACTGAAGTTACTTGATAAAGTCGAACAATAATTATGATTCATTTGAGGCTTGAAGATTGTATAAAGGTTTAAACAAAATTTAATGACTCAACTCACACCAAAACTTGGGTCCATATTCAGATCAAGTGGGCAAAGCAGACAAAACATCCTTATCGTAGTATGGTCGAACTTCCAAGGTTTGTCGATGTTCCCCAACGCGATGTATCTAACGTGTCCATGGCGTCCTTCGAACGATGAGGGTAAATTGGGCGGTAATTGGCACTGGAAAGGGAACACGTGTTGACCCGCGGGAAGTTCTGTAACCTCTTCCCCAGTTCCAGAAAGATCTGCAGACAGACATTACAATCATGAATCACGTGGTCTCGGATTGAAATAAAATGGCGGGTGTTGAGATATATACCAGATCGAGATAATGTCCAATATGTGCATTCTCGTGTCACAGTAACTCATGGCAACGAGCACATGACAAATTACTAATATTCAGAATACGTTAATGTCCCATGTGCACTGAATTACTGTCTACTTTTCTTCGAATGATCTCGATTGGAAACTTTGATAACGGCGAAAATTACCAAATACTTCGGCACAAAAGATGTCCTATATATAGTCAACGCTTCCACCAAAGCATTGGCCATATGTTGGTTGCCACAAACTTACAAGTCAATAACACATGAGGGATTGTAATGGATCGACATCGACCTTCAAAAGAAGTTGGACGCCATTTTGTCTGTTGACAAGAAATAAATCTCAAAAGGTCGGTTTACCGGACAAGAATTGAAGCACACATACATGTGTACAAAATATCAAAAGATGGCACTTTTGTCCGGCCTGTCGTGATAAAATCCATAATACACTATACTATAAGGGGCTCGTCACGAAGAGGCTGTGTTATATTCTATTACGACAATACTTTCATATTGTAGTGCATATATCGTACATAATATATCCGTGTAGTGCCTCCACTAGGGAAATGGAAGTTATAGTGATTCATACAGCTAGTCATCATAAAGTACAAGAAAAGAAGATGCATGCATCAGATCGCCCATGAATTATTTTACAAAAAAATAGTCACATATATACATTGGGGAAATGTTATAAAGTTAATATTATAAATCCATATTTATGCATCTATCAGAACGATATATCTGATGTACTCACGACCAAGCACACTATGCTTGCATGGTCAAATTACCCCTAGATATGAAGCGTGATCGTGCATCTACAATTTGACAATTACATGCTCATAAACGTGGGCTATATGGTTTGCCGATAGATTCAAATCATGACATCCAATATGCAGTCGGACAGATGCATGAGGGCTGTACCGTATTCCGAAGACTTGATTGATGCAAAGAGTAAAATCCAAGACGGATGCTGAGAAAAGAAACGTCAGCTTATCAAGTTGTCACCACAAATACACATATGCAATTCAAGATATATCAAATAGAACATGCTACCTATATAATGAAATGCAATAAAAGTATGTATACCCAACCCATCGACTACGCCGACCGACCGACCGGACAGTGTTGCATGTAATATAAGTATACTTAACCCCACCCCCTGTGTCACCCCTCTGTGACGATGTGAGCAGCATTGATGACATAGACACGAAATATAAAATAGACCAGACAACGTACAATGAAATATAAGTACGCACACCCTAACCCCATGTCGCCACGCCTCAACATGCATGGGACACATTATGACATGTGACACATGCACATGAATGGTTCCAACAGACATGGTCCCATGCAATATAAATGCGCCCACGCCAATCCCATTTCGCCGCGTCACTCTATGTAACCAGTCGTGAGAACGTGCACATGAAAATGTAAAACATATCCGACAGTGTCACAATCGATATAATAAAAAAAGTACATAATGCTCCCCAACCGCATGTCGCCGTGTCCACACACGTGATGACCGGGCGTGAAAACATGCACATGTAATAAAAGATATAGTCGTTATAATCAAATGCAATAAAAGTATGTAAACCAACCACCTTGTACCACGCCGCTATGACCAGCCATGATAACATACACATGACATGTTCAAACCGACCATGCAGACAGCGTTTAATGCAATATTTATACGTACACCGCAACACTGTGCCACCCCTCTGTGACGATGTGATCAGCACTGATGACGTACACATGAAATAATCAAATAGACCAGACAATGCCCCCTGCAATATAAGTACGCACACCCTAACCCCATGTATCTACACGGGACATATTGTGACATGTGAAAATATGCACATGAAATGTTCAAACATACATGGTCCCATCTAAGATATATTTTGGGACTTCTGTCTGTCTCGTTGGTTGTGTGTTAGCTATGGCCGGGAAAACTGTCAGACGGATTTTTACGAAATTTGATACATAGGGATAATTTTGTCTAGGGAGTGTTTTGGACGGGTCAAATCGTGACTCCGACCTGACATTGACCTTCAAAAAGGTCAATTCATGGTCAAGTCTGGTAAAACGGGACGGATTTCGACAAAATGTTATACCTAGGGACAATTTTGTCCAGGGAGTGTTCTGGACGGGTCAAATCGTTACCCCAACCTGACCTTGGCCTTCAAAAGGGTCAATTCAAGATCAAATCGGGTAAAACGGGATACTTTTGTCCGGGAGTGTTTTGGACGGTACAAATCGTGACCTCGACTGGACCTTGTCCTTCAAAATTGTCAATTCAATGTCAAATCGCGAATTTTGACGGGATTTCGACAACATTCGATACCTAGGGTTACTTTTGTAAGGGGAGTGTTTTCGATGCGTCAAATCGTGACCACAACCTGACATTGACCTTCAAAATTGTCAAATCAAGGTCAAATCGGGTAAAACCTGATGGATTTCGACGTGTACGTTTGTCCGGGAGTGTTTTGGTCGGGTCAAATCGTGACCCCGACCTGACCTTGATCTTCAAAATGGTCAATTCAATGTCAAATCGCGCAATTCGCCGAAAAGCATAGGGAAAACAGCCCGGACGAAGTCGGGTCCACCAGCTAGTGCAATATAAGTGCGTACACGTCAATCCCAAGTCGCCGCTTCCCTACATATAACCAGTCGTGAGAACATGCAATGAAATTGTCAAACAGACCCGGAAGTGCCACAATCAATATTGGAAAAGCAGTACATACGTGCACCCAAATAGCCCCTCGCCGCCCCCATAGTCCATACGTGTGATGGCCAGACGTGAAAACATGCACATGAAATTTTCAATTACACCCGATTGTGTCGCATGCAATGCTTCTATAATCATGATATGGAACATAGATCAGATAAGATCAGGACAACTAAGTAAAATAGTCATTTGAAGCAGTTTGAAGGAGGTGGGTCCCTATCCCAGAATCGGAAAACAAATAAAAAATAGGTGGTGGTGGGTACCCAGTTGGTGGAAAAATACTGATACGCGCTCAACAGTTTGTCTAAAAAAAATTGTTCTAAAAACACAGGTCTATGACCGCGGACAGAAGCCGATTAAGTGTGATGTAATTTATCCATGAACATGAATATGGAGATTCTATCACCATTCGACACGAAACTGGGATCTTTAAACAGACAAGTTTCATTTTCGTGGGACACGAAAAAGCGAATTTATTGTTGGCAGTTTCGGCAGTCTGAGTAGTTAATTAATCCCAAAATACACGGAACTCATTTACGATATTCCGATAGAACTATGTTTACTCTATGTTCTCTAAAAAAATGGTGTGAATATTCTCGATAGAACTATTTTAATCCGACGTTTTGTAACACCTTAAAACATTGCGCAATTTTCTGAATTTTCGTCGCATAAAATCAATAAAAATACGATGAGCAACTGAACATGTTTTTGAACATTCTAGAAGGGGTATATGTCCCTGATATATGTTTAAAATTTCACGCAAAAACTATAAAAGATGACAAGGATATTATTAGTTTAATAGACCCACTCTAAATCTCCCATAGCAAATGCATGGGTCTGTGTTTGCATAGTTTCTGTCCCGGCATGCAACAGTCAAAATGATTATCTGTAAAATGGTCTGTAAAGTGGAGTTTGTTTTAATTCACATTTTATAAAACCTATTTACTTTACTAAAGGTCAGTAATAATATTCACTGTTTTAGATTTAATTAACTATTTGCTTCTTCTCATCGTAAATACGCCACTTCTATTTGCTTGTTCTCATCGTAAATATTCAACTACAACGTTTCCGTCCATTTACAAAATATGATTTAATATCGTAGCAATTTTTAATTCATTTCACTTAATAATCTTAATTTAAAATAATCATTACGTGTAAACTGTACATAACCTCGTTTAAAAGAGAGATATGCATAGCTAATATGTATAGTATATACATCATACTTTAGTAGAAGACGTTATTTAATGCACCAAACATTGTTTCACATTTAAAAAGTAATTCTTTGTAAAATAATACATGGACGATCTGATGCATGCATCTTCATTTTCTTTTCGCTAATTGTTTTCGGTAAACAGTTGTACCATTGACACAGGCCATTAATTTAAAACGAGAGGGTTTAGTTGTCGAAAATATTTGTTCCAAACACCGTAAACAGATCAATATTAAAACGCATACATTTTGGTTCAAATATACGATCACTATCCCTTAAACATCATGCTTACATAAAGACCTACTAAATTTTACCTAAACAAGAGTCTGATTGTGTTAGAGAAGGCAGCATAATGCTACTGGCTAATCACACACAAATGGTATAAACGCTCTTTATTATTTCCAAATAAGGAATTGAGCAACAAAGAACGCTCTTTATGTTTACCATCATAATATAAAGAAACACCAGGAAAGTAACTTTTTATGCTTTGTTTACATAACAGTCGGCAAATTTACGACTATAACATAATGTTTATGAGATATTTCTCATTTGTATATTAACAAAGTCTGTCTATATTTGAATATTATTTCGTTTGTAGCGGTTTTTGACAGGTGGAAATATGTTCACATGATACCCACCAAGGCCTTCATACATTTAAGGTATACTACAACTGTTTTTCTTTTCAATAGCAGAATACAGAATGCTATGAAAAAGTGACACAAAACACAGAACATTTGATTTAATTATAAGTATTAAGCAGTGAGAGATATGTGAGTCAAGGAAACCAGTAACGAAAGGCAATATTAACATGATTTCTGTCAGAATAATTGTTTACGTTCCAATGAATATGTACTGGAAACAAACCAGACTTTCATAAACACAAATTATGTATTAATGATCATTAATGGTGTAACGACATATTTCGTTCTTTAATGTCTCAAATGAAAGTGTCAATGACACTGTAGCTCAACTTTGAGAAGAAGTTAAATTTGTGTGATGAGCAATGAATGGAAAGATTTAGAATTGAATTTGGAAATCCAATATGGTCGCTGGCAGCCATGTTTTTTTGTCGGAATGTCCCCAAAATGTCTCATTCTCATCTACATTCCAATTTCAACAGCCATGAAACATTCATGATGATCAGACTAAAGGTACGACCTGTAGCCCGCGCTGAAGGATTTAGTCATACAAAGAGTAAAATCCAAGATGGCTGCTGGCGGCCATGTTATTTGGCCGAATGACCCCAAAATGACTCGTTTCCCATCTACATGTCATTATTAACATTCTTGACAAATTTCATGATGACCAGACTGAAAGTACGACCTGTAGCCCGTGCTAAAGAATTTAGTCATACAAAGAGTAAAATCCAAGATGGCTGCTGGCGGCCATGTTTTTGGGTCAAATGATCCCAAAATGACTCGTTCCCATCTACATGTCATTATTAACATTCTTGACACATTTTATGATGATCAGACTGAAAGTACGACCTGTAGCCTGTGCTAAAGAATTTAGTCATACAAAGAGTAAAATCTAAGGTGGCTGCTGGCGGCCATGTTTTTGGCCGAATAACCTCAAAATTACTCGTTCCCATCTACATGTCAATATTATCATCCATGACAAATTTCATGATGATCAGACGAACAGTACGACCTGTGGACCGTGCTAATGGATTAAATTTTGATATCCAAGATGGCCACTGGTGGCCATGTTTTTTGTCTGAATGACCCCAAAATGACTCGTTCCCATCTACATTCCAATTTCAACAGCCATGACAAATTTTATGATGATCAGACTAAATGTACGACCTGTAGCCTGTGCTAAAGGATTTAGTCATACAAAGAGTAAAATCCAAGATGGCTGCTGGCGGCAATGTTTATTGACCGAATGACCCCAAAATGACCCGTTCCCATCTACATGTCATTATTAACATTCCTGACAAATTTTATGATGATCAGACTGAAAGTACGACCTGTAGCCCGTGCTAAAGAATTTAGTCATACAAAGAGTAAAATCCAAGATGGCTGCTGGCGGCCATGTTTTTGGGTCGAATGACCCCAAAATTACTCGTTCCCATCTACATGTCATTGTTAATATCCATGACAAATTTTACTATGATCAGGCTGAAGGTACGACCGGCAGCCCGTGCTAAAGAATTTAGTCATACAAAGAGTAAAATCTAAGATGGCTGCTGGCGGCCATGTTTTTTTGGCCGAATAACCCCAAAATTACTCATTCCCATCTACATGTCAATATTATCATCCATGACAAATTTCATGATGATCAGACAAACAGTACGACCTGTGGCCCGTGTTAATGGATTACATTTTGAAATCCAAGATGGCCACTGGCGGCCATATTTTTTGTCCGAATGACCCCAAAATGACTCGTTCCCATCTACATTCCAATTTTAACAGCCATGAAAAATTTTACGATGATCAGACTAAAGGTAAGACCTGTAGCCTGTGCTAAAGATTTAGTCATACAAAGAGTAAAATCCAAAATAGCTGCTGCGGCCATGTTTTTTGACCGAAATGACCCCAAAATGACTCGTTCCCATCCACATGTCATTATTAACATTCTTGACAAATTTCATGATTATCAGACAAACAGTACGACCTGTAGCCCGTGCTAATGGATTGAATTTTGAAATCCAAGATGGCCACTGGCGGCCATGTTTTTTTTCCGAATGATCCCAAAATTAATAATCTGGTCTAAATGTTGATGTCAACAGCTATGACAAATTTCATAATGATCCGACCAAAGGTACGACCTGTAGCCTGCATTGTTGACGCCTTACGTACACACATACACACGGACGACAAAGCCATGGCAATAGCTCAAACTTTACAAAGTAAAGTTGAGCTAAAAATATGGGTGGGGATGTTTGGATCTCTAGTTTAACGACATTTTTCGGTCTTTGCAATTTAACGACATTTTCGGTCTTTAACAGTTTAATAGGGGCCCCCGGTGGTCCAGTCGGTAGAGTGCCAGGTGAATTTACTTCGTCCCAGGCCGTCCAGCGCTGACGAAGCTGGTTCGAACCCCACCATAGGGAGGGTGACCGGAATCGTGTATCTGGGCAAGTTTGTCAATTGCTTTCCGGGGGTCGGTGGTTTCTACATGCAGTGGAACAACTTCCCAGTGAAATTGAGCCTCTGCGTGGTCTTTCCTCCACCCGTAAAATTGACAATGTCGTGTGTGGCCTAGCGACTAGAATGACGATAAACCCTAATAAACAACAGCAACAACAATTAATAGTTTAATGACATTTTCGGTCTTTATAATATCTCAAGATATAGGGGTTATTTGGATCTCTAGTTTAACGACATTTTTCGGTCTTTATAGTTTAACGACATTTTTCGGTCTTTATAGTTTAACGACATTTTTCGGTCTTTAATATATCAAGATAGAGGGGCCCTTAGGGGGTATTTGGATCTCTAGTTTAAAGACATTTTTCGGTCTTTGATAGCAAAATGGAAGAAGTACATATTTGGAAGATCTGGTGGCCCTAAAAAGGAAAGTTGTTTGGTGGTCTTGAAATGCAGTTTTTCTTAACAGTCTTCCTTGATTAAAGTGATGTGAAACACTCCGGGAGACACCGGGCAGAGTGATCAAATAAATAGAAATTAAGAATAATCTTTCTCAAAGTAGTTATTTGTTACGAATATTAATCCAATTGGATGTTACACAACGTCATTCTTATATATTAGTTAAATGCAATGACTCTCGGTGTCAAAATGATTTTTGTTTAATTACAGCCGATAGTTGCGCCCACGAATCGAGATGTAAATATTTACAATTTGGAGTAGTTCTATATGGAGTGGTGTGGTAGATCTTTTTGGAAATTTTCAGTGATGTTAGTAGAATGATAACATTCCCCACGTTGGAAAAGTGCCTGAGCACTAACTTATCAATTTATCGCTCCCGAAAAAGTCCATAATATGTCTTTAAACATATATATAAATCTCCGAAAACAAAAATTCTAAAACATTAAACGATTTACTATATTTCCACTAGGGCATATATTTCATCTGATTTTGCGAGAATCCATATATACTTTTTCATGAGAATCCAGGGTAATTTGCGAGAATCTAGATTTGGATTCTCGCCGAAATATAAGCCCAGATTTCACTCTGAAGTGTGCCTAAATGGCATAAAGTGAACCTTGGTTCCCATGTTCGCTATAAACTAGCTTGAAATTCGCAAACCAATTAATTTTTTTCTTCAGAAAATTTACATTTTTATCACTCGCGACATAAATTGTCACCAATAAAAACAAATTTGATTCATCGTGGAAGTTAGTCGGTGACTATAAATAATGTCACCATTCAACTGAATGTTGTTGAATTCTATTGAGATGTGGAGCAGACAATATATTGGGAGGCTCCATAGCATGAGGCCCCCACCCCCTTTTTCGTATGCCGTATTCCATGCCCTGTTATGAGGTACGCCGTATTTCGGCCCCTCAGTTAGGGAGGTATTCGGTATTCCAAAAATACCGGTATTCGTACGTCGACCTTCCAAAAAATGAAGTTTTCATATAATTTTATGTATTCCATATGGTATTCCGTATTCCAACTTCTGTGTTAAGTGGTATTCCGTATTCCATGGGGGTGGGGTTGGGGCCTCTAGCAACTGCTCCTCAATCCTTACCAGATGTCAGTAAAAGTTTCCCATTTCATTATTCCAGTTCTTTAGCAATCTTAATCATTATATGTAATGCCCTGACATTTGGCTTGAAATTGGCGAAACAATGAATTTTTTTTCTTCCGAAAATTAACATTTTTATGAATCGCGACATAATTGTCATCAATAAAAACAAATTTTATTCACCGTGGAAGTTAGTCGGTGACTATAAATAATGTCACCATTCAACTGAATGTTGTTGAGCATATTTCAACCAATTTTGGAAGTTTAAATGAATATTTTCTTCACACTCAAAGTCAATTGACAAATTTCAGGATTTTAGCCTGCTTCGTTGGGACCAAATATTTGTTGTGTACACTGAAGGAACGTCTACCATCACTCGATGAGCCAGATTATGCACTATAAAGTATTAAACTAGCTTGAAATTGGCAAAACTATGATTTTGTTTTATGTTGAACAAATTTACATCTCCATAGAAAACGGTTATATTTCGATAAAAACGAAAGTAATGCGAAATGAAAGTCGGCACTGGCCAGAATTGTGCAGAATAACATATGAGTCAAGTTATATGCGAATATTTGACCTCATTCGATTAAATAGTGTCGTATTTAAGGAATTAATGGCGCTCGGACATGTGAAATTTTTTCTGCCGCACTCGTTGACTGAACCAGTGCACTGAGCGGTGACGCGTTATGCAGTAGAATTGTGAAATGTAAACACGCATTACCTTTTGTGAGAATAACACAAGCGCAGACTTGATCAAAGTAATGCAATACACAACAACAAATAGGATAAAACGGATATAAACACGGTAAACTTAGTGAGAATTATAAAAGCGGAAAAGTTGACATCTCGATTATCGCAATACGATAGGGGACCGTGTGCGTAACGTAACTATCTCAAGTATAACGTACTCTGATAACAACTTGTCACTTATCGTCAGTTTCATGCTTAATAAATTTTAAACATATCATCTTCAGCTTGTTTCATTTTATTTTTATGAATGGAATAATAAACGTGGTGGTAAATATATATATAACGACAAATAGAATAAATTTAGCAATTTTTCCGTGAAACTTAGGACAGGCAAGCTAGGTACAAAAATTGGTGATTATGAGTACGAACGTCGGAGTGTTCCCCTAGTCACTTTCCATATTTGGAATGTCCATATATGGGAGTTGGGTTAACGTACCTGAATACCGATCAATTATAAACAAACAAATTACCACGCAATTATCTTAGCATAAAAATATATTGTAATTTATGCAACTACGACCCTGGTAACCCTGATAACTAATAAAATATACCGGCCAATTCATTTTAAGATCGTTATTTCACTTTGCTTTAAGCATAAATACACTCTTAAACGCACATAAACGACCCATTGGCGTTAAATTAAATATTCTCGGTATTTATTATATTAGTTTTTTATTGCTCAGTTTCGAGTTAGACCCTTGACACCTGTCAATATATTTGGGCTGCATTCATATGATGCGGTATTATTCCTCGAAATAAACAACAAAGCAGTCGTTACTTCGAAATGTCGTTTGGGCTAACATTTACACAAATCCTTCGCGTGTTCTCCTCAATTGGCACGCATGTTATGAGCCGACACACAGGTTATCCCAGAAAGTGGTGTGAAATAAACACCCAAAGGGTTGGGTGAAATAATCATTACGTGTAAACTGTACATTACCTCGTTTAAAAGAGAGATATGCATAGCTAATATGTATAGTATATACACCATACTTTAGTAGAATACGTTATTTAATGCACCAAACATTGTATCACATTTAAAAAGTAATTCTTTGTAAAAATAATTCATGGACGAAATGATGCATGCATCTTCATTTTCTTTTTGCTAATTGTTTTCGGTAAACAGTTGTACCATTGACACAGGCCAAGATATATTGGGCTGGTTTGATCCGGTTCGAAGCTGGTTTACTCCGATTTCATATGATAACAAAGAGAAGCAATCGTAATTTCGGGCTAACATTTACTCATATTGGTAAATCCAATTTTCCACTATGATATTCCCCCCTTCGGGCGAAATGAACATGTTGCGGTCGAATTGATTCGTCCGCCATGCACAAGGTCTACATGCATGCAGTCGTGTTGTGTGCTGGGTTGACCATACATATCTATGCTGTGACCTCGCTTAAACGCAACCTACATGTATATCCTATACTTTTAGAACTCCTAGCAGCACTTGGTTGTATATCTTCACCAGGGTTTAAGTTATGTACTTATTGTAAACAATATTTATTATTTTCATCAAATACCACAAATGTGTACATGGATGAATGAAGAGGGATCGGACAACAAGCGTAACTTGCTTTTATACGTCTTCTCCCCTCTGATGGTAAAGGTCTGGAGGGTAACAGATAAAAAAAAAGACAGAATTGGGGGATAGAAGAAATGCACATCTGTGTATGGTTACCATCCAGATGAAATAACTGTAATAGTCGGAAGAAAATAATAGTTATGTACTTGTATTACACCTGGTATCGGCTCCGGTGCAGCCCGTCCATATAATATTTAAGATAGGGGTCGGTCTTTGCGAGCTCTTTCTCCAATGCGCTCCCCACCTCAACTAGGCTGTTGCCATCCGGTGATGAGCGCGTTTCGAAAAAAGCAGACTATATTTATACGTACATTGGTCAAGGGGGGGGGGGGGGGGTCGGAAAACAATTTCAGGCACGTATGCTGATTTTTTCCTTTCGACCATTGTTTGGGACCCACCCACCCCCCGCGTCCAAATGTTTTTTCCGTTTTCGGAAGTTTTTTCCCGAACACTTTTGGACACCCACCCCCCGTTTAGTGTTAAAACCGAGATTTACGGGGGAAAATTCATTGTAAACAGCTGGATATGAATTTCTATGCATACTATTTGTCATGGGTGTTAACATTGACATGTAAATAGGAACGAGTCATTTTGGGGTCATTCGGCCAAAAAAACGTTGGCTGCCAGCGACCATCTTGGATTTCAAAATTCAATCCATTAGCATGGGTTACAGGCTATACTGTTTGTCTGATCATCGTGAAATTTTTCATTTATTTTAATATTGAAATTATAATGCGTTTAAGCCAAACTCATTGCAAAAACAGTCAAAAAGTCTTGCAGAAAAAAACAATGAGTTGCGGAAAAAATTGTTTGTTGGTCCCATCGACCACCCACCCACCCGACATACGTGATCGGGAAAAAACCCCTGCATTGGTGGGGGAATCCTTTTAGTAAAGAAAGGGTGAAGGCGTGCTTACCTCTACCAAAAACTGGGAATTTATTATTCATATATGTTTCCCATGCGCTAACCCAGCGCCTTCGTCGTCTCTTGCCCGATCCAACGTAGGTTCTGAATCTGGTATTTGCTTGTCCCTTCACCGTCAAGTAAATACCTGCGTGAGTAAAGTATGAGAATGTCAGTTCATTGGATCATGGACATGGGCTTGATGTGTTGGGGGGATATCACATCGCCAACTTTGGTCAATCTGTTTAACAGTTGAAAAATCATGGCTGACACAGCATTAGTTGGAAGTTTAAATAAAACATTGGTTGAAATTGTTCTCATAGTTCAGTTTTCCAACACTGCCAGGGATATCTAGATCACATTCACCTGCCATTTGAAGTTTCCGAAGACCGAATATTAGTGGATAACTGCGTGTGCAAATTGAAACATTGTTAATCACAATGTCCGCGTGTGCATGGTTTAGTGAATTTAGTTGCGTCGTCATTTGAAATTGTCTTTGCTGGTTTATTTTTACCGCTGAAGTGAAATGACATACACAGCACATTTTAGACAAACTAGTAATTTAACCCAATTGGTATATACAGAAAAATACGTCTTCAGCAACCAATCTCATTCACACCAGTAATATGCGTGACGTGATACTAAGATCATAAGTAGGGCAAGCGAGCAGCCGGAAATATTAGGGGGGTTCTGTCCGTCCACACATGGACGATGCGTGTACTAAAATTTGATATGTAGATTAGCTATGGGTCTCTCAAAAGAGGGCCCAACTCCCGTGGTCCAACGTTTGTTGGCAAGACACCAGAAACATAACAAACTTGTGATGGGCGCAAGTTTATTGGCAGCTCCAATGAGTGCATTATATTATCTATATTTTGCTCCTGTGTTATGACAAAGTTCATGTACAGGCCTATAACTGTAAGCTTGATCTATGGTTCGAACAATTTAGTGGGTCTTTTAATATAAGCCCCGCGGCGGTTTGAAGCCAGATATATGCTCGCTTGTACTATTTTCAGGGGAGCAAAAGAGGTCCATAAATACGTTAAATATACGCACTTAATATGGCACGGGTCCAGCATGGAGAAATAAAGAGCCTTCTTTGCTAATGACATGGTAAACTATAGTAAAATATATAGACATAACACAACACACACCTCATAATGTTTCATCAAATTAATAGCATGTGGAGCAATGATTTACATTACGAGAACTAAGCTCGAGTTCAATCCTTAAATACTGCCCCCATTGGTACTACCATACTTTTGTATGACGAAAAAATGTAAAGGGGGGGGGGGTGGGGGGTAATAACAAATTTGTATGCCGGGGTGGGTCGGTGGTCCGAGAGGCAAAAAACGCATTTTTAAAAACCTCGTGCAAAGACCTTCTGTGGCCATATTTGATATTTGTAACAGTTAAAACATACTATAACTGCAAAAACACCATTCTTATGTTACTGGGACCTCATATGGGCCTTAGTTGAGATGACACTATATTATGGCATGTTGCATATGAGACGGTGAGGTGAAAAACTTCCATCCCGTCACCCTTTGTAAAGAAGCTTCGAGAAATGCAAAATTGAAATAAATAAACTTGTCCTGGTGTAACTAAGGCATTTAAGCCTACATGTAGATCATTGTGTGCATGGGGAAAAAGCGAGCAAATGTCCCAAACATTAATGTGGCTATTAATGGCTAGAAAATAACTGTGATCAGCGCATCAAGCTAACCAATGAATTATTTGTATGTGTATCAACTCAGATGATCTGTTACTCTCACAACACCTAAAGTATCCAAGTCCGGCACAATGGCTGCTTGTTATTTAGTATAATTGAAGTCTCACCACTAGACTAACATAAGAAAGGGTGAAGGGAACTGCACAATGCATTCCGACCATTCCGACCATCCTAACCGGCCTGCGGTCGGAAACTACACAACAACGACTAACATAAGTGGTATGGAACTAGAGGTGTGACTGTCCCAATGGGACTAAGGATACCCCCCGGTGTTTTTAAAATACTAAGATGTTTCACATGTCAGTGAACATTTAGTTAAAATAATAAAATAACAGTTCCCATTGCAGGTGCACAACCCTAACCCTAATCTTAAACCTATTGACCGAAAATTGTAGGAATAAAAGCTCGGATAAAATTATGCATGTTGCGAAAATGTCGAAAAATGGGACCAACTCCACAAAAAAAAAGTCGGACAGACGTCATAATCGTAGGTGCACAGGTTCCCAAGGTACTAAATATCTGTGCCAAGTTTCAAAAATATTGACCAGAAAATGTAGGAATAAAAGCTCGGACAAAATTTTGTCCACGGACGGACAGACGGGCGGACGGGCGGACAAGCTGATTCCACAGTATACCCCCCCCCCCACACACACACACAGACACAACTCGTTGCGGGGGTAAGCTCGTTGCGGGGGGGGGGGTGGTATAATAATGCTAGATAATGGGCTGATTGACCGACTAATCAGGAAATAGCTAGAAATTATGGAATTGTGTGTATCAAACACACTGACATAGGTTTGCAGATATCAGCAATTTAGAAAATAATATTTCCAATTGCAGCCTGGTAAATAATATCCTAATGTTATTATTACCTATGTCAATATGTGGAGATTGAGTTCCCAGTCATGAGATGGTATTAGCTTAATATAGCCAAAAACACATGTTTTTGGTTGATGTAATGGCTTGCAGGGGGAAATGATATCTCACTGAATATGTTGGGAAATTTATAAATTGTTTTTGGAAAATTGGATGCATATACATTATACAAGCGTTTTGTGTGCATATGTCAGCTTCTGGTGAGTGAATGTATTTGTCCACTCCATCGATGCATTAGAATTTTCAATTAGCAGTGTCAAATTTGACCACCTAGCATACTCTTATCACACATTCACCTGGAAACACCAATGTATGTACATTTGTATGTGGTAGACAAATGCCTATCAGCCAGTAGTTGATTGAATATTTTTTCAATTAAAACGGCTTCTGAAACAGGATAAACTGTCATATTATCTAAACGAGATCATTTCCCAGTTATATGAGTGATATCAATAGGGATTTTTTTGTGGTTTTAGACCAAAATTAGGGAAATGTGGGTGGTATGTGTAACAAAATTGGGAGTAATTTTTTTTTTTTGCAGGGTTGGGGGTGGTGAGTCCCCGAAAATTCCAGATGCAAAAAAAAAACGGCATACCTTCCAGCTATTTTGTTACTACACCCCCCCCCCCTGATTATTGGGGGCATCATTGGCAGACCATAGGGTCGTCATTACTTTTGTCGCCAAGCTGGAACTAAATATATACTTCGTGTAGACGTTTTCGCCAAGTTAATCGCATTAATCATTAATGTCTTGTTGTGGTCTGTCCAGAATTTTCTCATTTTTCACTAAAATTTTACACCAAAATCGAACTCCAGGGTATTGGCGGACCCGATAATTCACTTACAGTATATGAACATGGTCGCCCTTAGTTATGCAATTAAATTCTAACCAGAAATAGAGAGAAATATTATTCAAACAGTTGGATTACATTTTTCAATAACTCTGGTGAAAAATAATGGGCGGAACCTGAATTCCGGCGAACTTGACCTGAACTCGAAAAATAAGGCCTAATTCCGGTTCTCTTTGCTCCACTATTTAGTATAGAAAGGGTAAACGTATAGTACAGGTTTCTACATATCCTACTTTCAGCCGGTGGTATTCTATTCGGCCTACGGCCTCCTATGATACGGCTAGCTTCGGTTATGTAAAGCCTGTCCTATGTGATCAGACACAGTGTCACTGATAACGATTAATAATATGACACAATTCGTATGTAAAGAACCGAAGCATTTGGGACTCGTGCAAATATATATTGATTTCAATGCCTATTGTGTACACAGTGATACGACAAAGTGTTCTGTAATTATGTACACTGCATTATAAATAAAGCAATTGCTTCTATGAGACGGTCTAGAATAGTCTTTCAGACGAGAACCGTACAATCAAGAAGTACATGCACTTAGCTAGTATTCCTTGACCTATATATGTATCAGATCAGAGTGTCTGACTTTAGCTTTGTATTTTTTAGTTCAGATCATTTATATATTCATACACACACATATGGCGCATGGGTTTATCAATAGGCGCACATGCAGGTCCACAGCACATAATTTGACCCCACCCCCAGTAATACTTAATCCTAGTATTACTGGGGGTGGGGTAAAATTTTGTTCTGCGGACCTCTGAATATGCGCGTTCTCGTCCTGCCCATACACATGCGATTATTATTATTATGTTTTTATCCTTCTGAAAATGTCCGGCCGTCACCGCTTGGATTAGACGCTTGGATTGGATAACTCTAATAATTCGTGTCCATTAATTCGCCATCGTGATTTTAGGAATATGAATCTTAATTTTTTCCGGACATGCTTTATACTACAGTTACTACATGCCAATCTAATTAAAGACCGTTCTTTGTTCACATTTAGTCTATTCCTGATATGATAAAAACAAAGCAGGTTTGCTTCACGTTTCTGCGAAATGGAAAACTGCTAAAACTTTGCAGTGCTTTAAAGAGTACCGGCTTATAAAGCTTGTAGAAATATAGTTCGTGTATTTGTCGACATATATTAACATCATTTGAAGGTTCAAATAAGACATATCCGTTAACCCTTTCAGTGCCAAGTCCGATTTTTGTATCGACCCATATTTCCTTGATCATTTTTCAAATTTATTGATTATAATAATGTGATACATTGATGGAAGGAGCTATCACATTATTATAATCAATAAATTTGAAAAATGATCAAGGAAATATGGGTTGATACAAAAATCGGACTTGGCACTGAAAGGGTTAAAGTCTGAAATCTGTGCATGAACAGTGGTGAACTAAACTGTTTCTCACCTCTCATTTTCATTGGTTCCTTCAACACAACAGTAACGGATCCGTCGATCGTCTGTCCCGCATAAAATACATCTTGTGGTGCATTGTTGAAGCGGATTTCGAAGGTCGTTAATTTTCCCATGATTGTCGCTCTCAGAATGAATACATCAGCAAAGCGGTGACCTCAACCTTTGCGAAATAAAAACGATATCACAATAAATATATCCAACAAATAACAACGGAACACTCTTATTAATGCTAACTCAAAACAAGTCCTTTCAATAAGATAAGCTAAGATGAATAAGAGTAATGTTAGTTAAAAGTCGGTGGTAAAAACATTACAGAAAACTTAATCAGATTTCGCGAAAGTTTTCATAAATGTACCACACGCGAAATCAAATCAGTATACCTATCAAGTTGAATTATTGAGTTATTTGAAAATAAGCAGTAAAATTAGAATCCCGATTGGTCAGCTTAAATGTCTTAAACCAATCATATTTGACGTTGCTCACATGTGGTTGTTAGCTAAACCAAGTTCAAAAGGTATCTGGAGAAGTCGGCCCAAACCAAAGTCGTCTCCAAGAGAAGTCGGCCCGGTAAATTAAAGATTGGTCAAGAGAAGTCGGCCCCATTATTATTTTACAAAAAAGATGTTATATAGTCTATGTCCGCGATGTATATGCATTACGCATATGAGACCGACATTTCGCCACATGGTGTCAAAAGGGATTAGATCACCTCGTAGCATTTCATTTTATGTGACCATGTTTTCGCCACCTGGTGTCAAGGAGGATTATATCACCTCGTAGCATTCCATTTTGTGTGACCATGTTTTCGCCACATGGTGTCAAATGGGATTATATCACCTCCTGGCAATCCATTTGCCACCGTCAAGGTCCGAAACGTTGAAGTTGTCAACAATCTGCGATCACAAAATGTTGGGCTAATATTGAATTAATTTACAATTGGTGCTGGACCCTTTGGTCGAACCTGACGTTTGCGTCGCTTTGCAGGTGGCTGTTGGGCTTATGTTGGTTGAATATGGATTTCGACTGACTGATGAATGTCGACTGGCTGATGACCAATATTGATATCTTCGACTGTCTGACTCAACTGAGGTGCCGAAACTGGTGAAGTTACATGTATTGCTTCTTGGTTGGGGCGACGTCGCTGAACTCGGTCGTAATCGGATGGTGTATATGCCTGACGTTGTCGACGAACACGCTTATCGGGCAAATCAGGAGGTTGCTGAATGTTGTCCATTGACAGCCTGGTGGATTCCATAATCGGAAGCTCAGTTGTTACATTGCAATCACAATTGCATTGATTATTCACTTGCGAACACACATAACAGGGATGTGTGATAAGCATATTTGAAATTGAAATACAAATCTGTACCGGGAAAAATAGCCATATATACGACACAAGGTATTAGACCAGATACGAACCTTCACACTTAATCAGCTAATTAATCTAAGGCCTAAACAATGTCCTGTCATAATTATAATGGGATTTCCACATGGACGCAGTCAGCGATAAAGATAAACATTAAGTCATATAG
Source organism: Siphonodentalium dalli (assembly GCA_032622095.1). Taxonomy (NCBI): domain Eukaryota; kingdom Metazoa; phylum Mollusca; class Scaphopoda; order Gadilida; family Siphonodentaliidae; genus Siphonodentalium; species Siphonodentalium dalli. The sequence continues at coordinate 84,194,624 of CP136063.1, read as the reverse complement.
TGTTTAAACGAGGTTTCAGTGACACCTGATATATGTTACTGAGTAAACATGTCACTAACTAATTTTAATAGCTGGGCCGACTTCGTACGGGGCCGACTTCTCCTGGGCCGACTTCTCCGGGCCGACTTTGTTTTGGGCCGACTTCGTAGTGGGGCCGACTTCGTTTTGGGCCGCCTTCTCCTGTATTCGTTCAAAATACAAAACGACCATCACCTCATAAAATCTCGGTGTTTGTTATTTCCACTGAAATTGCCCATTACAGCAGAATAGACAGGTGAGATTAAAGCTATATGCAAGGTATGTTATGTGAATACAAAATAGTACATTTGAACTTAATTGTTCGTCGCCAAATGTAACCGAAACAACACTTTTATTGGGAGTCGAGACTTGACTTTCACAGGTAAATATCACATAAATTAGCAATAACACAATCTTGTGAGTTATGTGATATCGTACTATTGTAAATTATAATTCGATGTCTGAGCCACATAATATATCCTGGAATAATTATATCAATTTAATAGGGTGCATAAAATCGCAATTAATGAATTATGCTATCGCATTCTCTGTACAGTCGTGGCTCTACAACGGTAGCCGATAGAGAAAACCAAAAAAGTTAATTTCCGGTTAATGCTTCCACAGGAGTTTGTCAGAATGATAATAAATACTAGTAATAATAAATATGTACAAATATAAACATACTAAAAGACAAGGATTGCATCTAAGGGGATTATTGATTTGACCTATAAATTGTTATTTATAACTATTTGACTCAAAAATGGGAAACGGTAAACACGTTATCGATCGTTCCGATCTTCAGAAGATTGATATTATGACTATTATACATCAATCTGACCGCATGTGACTTACATTTAGCATCGCATTGTCTATATCACCATATGTTCTCTTTATATCACAGCGACGCCAGGTTTCATTTACGAAGCGTTTTCTGTCTTCTCCACGCGAGGGACAGGTCACTTACGTCGGCAATAATATAATTCTTCCCTGGCGAAGATTCCCCGAAGATTCCCGATCATCACTCGGTGCGAAGACACCCCGAAGATTCTCCGACGAAGAGTTATTCCACAAAAAACTTATTTCCACAGGCACTCTGATTTGGGGTTTTTACGTGCCGGTGTATGCCGATTCGCCTCGGGAATATTCGGGGGATCTTCGCCAGGGAATAATTCTACTCTTGCCGACGTAAGTGACCTGTCACTCGCGTGGAGAAGACAGAAAACGCTTCGCAAATGAAACCTGCCTTCGCGGTGATATAAAGAGAACTTAAGGTGATATTGCCAATGCTATGCTAAATGTAAGTCACAGCGGTCAGATTGATGTATAATAGTCATAATAGCAATGAATATGGAGATCGCCACGATCGATAACGTGTTTACCGTTTCTGAATTTTGTGTTACCAAAAATTAAAAACAAATGACGCAAATCGCTAATCCTGTAGTTGCTACCCTAGTCTTTATATTATAATGTATTCTCTATATTTTATATTTATTAGTATTTACTATCATCTTGTCAAACCCATGTGATGCTTCCGGCTAATGTTCTCTACATATTTCACGAAAGAATATTAAAGAACATCAGTGACAGCCAGAAGAGTAAGTGCAGATGATTATAAAGTAGGCTCGTCATCAGATATATAGTTCTACAACTAATAGTCCACGTACTAGTACTAGTAGTAGGCTTACTTTTAGACGTTAGTGAGGAAACTGAATGATAATAATTCAAAGACAGATTTTCTATTTCCGAAATTCCATCGTGGCCGATGGCGGGGGGAGGGTGGCGGGAGGGGCTGGGTTCAAATTTATCTCAGTAATAATTGTCTGATTACGGTTATCAGATCAGGCACATTCTCAATTCACACATTGCAATTACATGAATATGGACATGTGTGGTAGGCTGCCACGATTCAGACATTCACGATTGGTTCCACCTAAATGCAGCAAGTCCCCGGAAATGCAGCAAGTCCCTAGAAATGTAGTAAGTCCCATCGAAATACGATGCATGGCATCGTGAACATTAAAATGAGACTTCGCGTGGTCCGTTGGGCCGTCTTCGTATTGGGCCGACTTCGTCACTTCGCATTGGGCTGACTTCTCTGGATACCAAATTCAATTGTTACAGAGTGGCTATATTGGCTTAGGCGTGGAATGGCAATGCAATTATCAATATACCAGGCCATCATTCTTCGCTGTGGCTGAAAATTAAATAAGGATTAACTGTCATGTGGACTGTTTTTATGGATATGTAACCGTGCGGTAAGTGGTCATAACTTGTGTAAAACCCGAAGGGTTTTATACAAGTTATGACCACTTACCTCACGGTTACATCTCCATAAAAACAGTTCACATGACAGTTAATCCTTATATTTATATACAATTAGCGAAAAAGCCACTTTTGTAAATGTATTTAAATCGAAAAGTGTATCGTGACAAAACCAGCCCAAAATATCCCATAGCACCCTTGGCAAAAGTTAACAGGAACAATTTCTCTTTATATTGAAACCCGATGATTTGAAAGTCAATCCTGCGCGAGTCCAAATGAGCCCAAAACATTACGCGTTCGTCTTTCCAAAACCTATGACGCGCCGATGTAATTATGAGGCTGCAGTTATGAGCTGTTGCGCGTTCACCGACAAATAATTGCAACTAGCCACGTGGGCGCCGACCAACCAGAATGCTGGATTTAGTGATAATCACACTTAGTATGTAAATATATAACAATATGTTTAAAGTGAATCGCGATACACATATGGTATTTATTCGTAGCAGGGGTGTGCATGTAAACTTATCCAGTTCATGGATTGAATCATGAGCAGAGCCTGGTTGAAATACTACTGTGTGGCTAGTCACACTCGTCTTCGAGCTCTTGATGCCATGTACATGTATACATGGTCTTTATATACATGTATACTTGGTTTGTATTGTGAATGGGTAAAAAAAATCGCTCGTAGCCCTCACTGTAGTGAATTTCACACCATATTCTATTCATCATTCATAAAGAGCTCGAAATGGAAATTTATATGCCAAATATTTGTTACATGTTTTATATCCATGCTTTTGTGCTAATATCCCAAAAAGTTTGATTTTTTTCATCATGTTGATGACTTGTTATGTTCGTTAAAATCATGTTCAAAACCCTTTAGAGGTATGCTATATATAGAGGAACTACAAAGAGTCCCCAGTTTATAACGGAATTTACAAAATGTGTTCAGTAAATTAGGTCTGGACCGAGCCTTTGGCGAGGTTCAGACCTAATTTACTGGACAAGTTTTGTAAATTCCGCTATAAACTGGGGACGAGTTGTAGATTCTATTTATTACGTGATCCAAAACCTACATAAAATATACTTAAATCAACAAATGGGACGTGAAACTAACGTCGACTTCAAAAAGACCTGCGATGACATTTCACGTAACTATGTGTTGTTTGTCGCGTAAAGTTCCAGATAAATAAAAAGTCCTTGACATATTTAATGGCGTAAGTTTAATGAAATAACTTTTCAAACTCTTCATTCATTAGAGATTGTTGGAAAAATATTGGAGCTATATTATTTTTGAGACGTATCGTACGGAATGTAAACAGGCGACAAACCGGAAGTCAAAGGTCAACTGGCACAATTTCCTGTTATTAAACAAACGTTTAAAATCAAAATTTATAGAACGGATTTATTGAATGGAATAAGGGTAGGATCATGTAATAAAGATGTTTAGATTTCGTGGGCGTATATATATTAATTTTATGTATGTGCCGTTCCACGCCCTATTACTGAAACTGAAGACTTGGAATGACTAAGTTTTCGAATTATGTACTACGCAATTATCATATTACAAACACAAACTCTGAAGAGCTTTTGACCGACTTTATAGCCACACCTTTGCTTCGACGATTGTGTCTCGACGATGACGTTATTACATGACGTTTCTTTTACCTGTGCCGCGAAATATATTGCAAATTTCATCCATTCATTCGGTACCCGCGTGTCCAAGCGCCTGATCCATCTGAAGTCTACCCTTTACCATGCCCAGAACGGAAAACATTAACGTTAGGTCACGGGCACAATGTCCATTGGAATTGCATATACGCTCCCTTAACGTGCATGCGTTCTGTTTCACCTGTTATAAACAACAGTTCTGCATTTTCTACATGCCAAACAATAAACCACATCTTGAGTTTTACAATTCACATTATGGTTAACAGTATACGACTTTGTTTTCATGGAGTTCATCACTGGTTCAAAGTAAATTTAACTACATACATAAACACTCCAGACACAAGGGGGGGGGTGGTGGGTTCGAGGTCGGAAAAAATGTGCGATGCAAATCAACATATTTATCAAAGATTAATTAGGAAATATAAAGAAATTGGAATTTATCGCTTAGTTTTGTACTTTGCTTACCCGTTGCATCATTTCTGAGTATGATATGCTCACATAATGGTGACTATATACATCACCAGGTTGGATACTCATGATTATATTATACCGGCACATATAGCCCAGGTCTGTAGCGATTGATTTGGCTGATTTTTAAAGCTACTTCAAGCAACAATTAATATCAGAAGCACAGGTATTAAATAATATTATTGAGCATATATTCCACTTTCAATACTAAAATAATACATGTACGTCGGGCAGTGGCTATCAAGGTCTTTTCTTTTTCATTATTTCTGCTGGTCGATATTCAAGTCAATAAGCATGTAACAGCTGTCCTATTATATTATACACGGCTGCATACATAAAACTTAAAACCAATTTGATTGACAAAATGTAACATCCGCATGTCAACAGTATAAAATTATAAAAACAAATATTTGCAAGTATCATTTTGACCTCTGAGCCTTTTACATCAGTCACTGGCTACCAAAACCATTTTATTTTGTATAAGATCGCAGATCAAACATAAGCGATCAAACAATCACTGACAAACTGCCCGGTCAATTAGGAGAGCATTGGCCAACCAACTTGAACACTATACATGCGCACATGAACCATCAGAATATGAGGTGAATGTTATAAACCAAATATGTAATCCCTATACATAATGCATATCGTATATTCACTCAGAACTATTGCAATGTTGACAAAACTATCGGAAGCAGATACATATAGGAACTGTATTATGATCTTGCCTCCGATCATGCTAATACCATTCCACAATGTTGGGTTGGAAAATATGATGAAATATGCTAAATAGTAATTGCTGGAAAGAACCAGTCTGATATAATTTTGTTTCCATATTATTCTTATTTATTTATTATGAAAAAATAAACAAATTGCACATTCAGGGGGTGGGGTGGATGGTCAGTGGATTTTTTTTTCTCGACCCGCATGCAATATTTGTTCAAGACCCCCCCCCCCCCCAATATATAACGAAGATAGTCGAGTGTAGGTTATGCAAATGACTTGATGGGTTATATCCATATTTAATGCAGGGAGGGGACACAATTCGACCAACCGCCTTGCCCATGTAACAGTGCATTTGGATATAACACACCGATAACAAGTCATTTGCACATCCTGCAGCCGAATATCTTTTGCGTTCTGGATAATCTGCTTAACTGCACCCGATGAACTGCTGAACGTGATTTTTAACTGCTAAACTGGCATGGGGGTCGGTCAAGTGATTTTCCTTCTTGCATTTGGGTATAACCAATCGAGTACAAGTAATATGTACAACATGCAACCTAAAACATTCGTTATAATTGAGTTAAACTGCGTTCGGAAGAATCTACTGAACCGATCGACTGCTGGACGGGATTTTGATCTGCTGAATTGAAACGGAGGTCGGTCAAATGAGGTCGGTCAAGTGATGACCCTTCCGTGTATTTGCCTATTTGGGTATACCCCAACAGATTACAAGTCATTTGTCCAATAATCAACCTAAATCTTCGTTATAATTGAGTTAAACTGAGTTCCGGAGAATCTGCTGAACTATACCCGATGGATTGCTGAGTGGAATTTTGCACTGCTGAACTGGGACGGAGGTCAGTCAGGTGACCCTTACATGTATTTGCCTATTTTGGGTATACCCCAACCGATGACAAGTCATTTGCCCAACAATCAACCTAAATCTTCGTTTTAATCTAGTTAAACTGCGTTCCGGAGAATCTGCTGAATTGTTCCCGATGAATTACTGAGCGGGCTTTTGTACCGCTAAACTGGCATGTAAGTCGGTCAAATATTGTTTCCTCACTGTATTTCGTTATTGTCCGTTGATTTCAAATGATTATAATTAAGTTTAACTGCATGAGTTCTGTAACTTTTCTGTTCACTAATTTAGTATTATAAACTGCTGATCAGCAGCTGATTCATCATTTTAGATACGCCGAGTCATGGCACAATATGACAGTAGAAGAGCGATATAAATGCATACTTATGTGCACGAAGATTCATTATTGTTGACAGCGGGTCTACATGTATATACCGCCGGACGAAAAGAAATTTTTTGTTTATCTGGTGATCTCAAGAAACATAATTCCACCATTTGCATTAGACATCATTATTAAATTATTGTCTATTTCCATAATTTGTATAGCGTATTTGCTCTGAAATATCAACACGATAAAATCATTGAAGCAATGAGTAACAAAGAGTGTATTACTTATTGCTTCCCTTAATATATATGGACATGCTATTAAAAACTTTTGATAAAATTATGTTTACCAGCAAAACAGTAACATATAATTGAAGGCACCTGATAATTGATATAAGTCAGAACAAACTTGGTATTGATTTTACTTGGTCATCGAGTCCGATTCACTACATAATGATTCAGTGTTAGTGTCACTATACATACCTTAGTTGTATATCCTACACCATATTGATTACGAGTCGTCCCGCGTTGATAAATCCCAGTGACGGGTATACACTCCGCACGTCCGTATACCATGAATGGGTATCTGTATAGAAGCACAGCACATGCGCTTGAATGCCGAAGCCTCCGCCAATGCTTGCATGTCAACAAATAACATGCCCATAGTTACGGGACATCGGCTGATTGTCGCACGGAAATCGATGCACTTTGCGCGTATACAATGCGAAATTGAGCAGAATAGACAATATCGAATCACTGATGTATGTGAGTGCATGTCATGTCCGATAGCCTATTAAGGGTCAGATGATCGTTTTGGCAAAATGTCCTGGTATTTCAAAATGGATCAAATATGTCAAGGATTTCTTTGTGAAATTTGGCTACAACCGATTGCTGTGACACAATATATAAGAACCATTGACCCTTTTGTTTTCAAAAGTGCAGATAATTTTTCCATATACTAAAGATCATGAGGAGATTTAATTTGTCTTGATTCATGAACTTTAATGATTATTTTCAACTAGAAAGGTAACTACCCATAACTTATTTTCTATATTAGAGAATGTTCATGTCATGCCTGTTGGTCGGTGAAAAATTGGGCTAAGATGAGTTCTGGGTCATTGGTTGATAACCAACTTAACGCTGACCACCATATGTTAACACTGTCACCTAATTCCAGTTGATTGATCCCGACTTGAGTGGACCACACTGCATTTTAAAATTGTTTTTATTGGGCTGGAATACTCGTGACTACTTTATTCTTCATTATAATATATGGGGTTATGATGCTATATTATGCAATTAAGAATCTAACTAAACATTATAATACAAATGAAGACTCCTCTCATAGAGCCAAGACAATAAGCTACATGGTGATTGCAGTGTTGTGCGAAATTATTAATTATTCTAACAGTTCTTGGTACCGAAAAGGACAAAAAATGAGAAAATAATATTTTGCAACCCATCAAATGTTGTAAAATCCATTGTTTGAAAAGGGGTTATGTGTGGCTTTTATATTTAGAGTTGCATAGAATACGAATTTCCCTTTTTGTATAGTTGACAGCAGACTAGCATGACATGAATGCCCCCATTCTGGGAGACCGTAAAGAAGATGGCTATGGACTAAGGAGGGGTATAGAAGTTTTCTTGATTCTTTTGGTAAAATGTTTTTAACTTTGTTCAAGCAGTAGATGGTGTGGTTCAGCTTCCTTTGTATCATCGATATGTGGTTTTTAAACGTTAAGTTTTCATCCATGATAATACCTAGGAATTTGATGGACTGTACTTGCATTTGATTCCCAACCCTAACTAATTCTATGCCATTCATTTTAAGTGCAAAGTTTCTCCACTTTTCTTCGTTGCCTTTAGGGTGGATTAACATGAATTTACTTTTAGCTGTATTGATTGACAGTTTGTTACAACAACACCATTCAAATATGTGTTTTAATTCGGTAGTTGATGTTTTTTTTATCGTAGCCAGACGAATTTAGGGTGGTATCATCAGCAAATGAAAGCAAATTCGTTTTTGTGCATTGTGCATATCGTTTACATAGAGGAGAAAAATTGTCGGACCGAGAACTGACCACTGGGGCACGCCACACGTTATCATTTTTAATGCGGAAGTATGGCCGTGACAGTCAACATATTATTTTCTACCCGTTAGATAACTTCTAAACCAGTCTTTAGAAACTCCTCGAATTCCATAATTATTGAAATATCTCTTCAAATGAGGCTCCATGTGTATAATTAATTACTAGAATGTGTGTTACTTATTATGATGCATTTGGTCTGTGTGAATATAAGAAACGGTAGAATATCTTGTAATAGAAATAACACCTATACTGTCCAATTATTAAAAGTTGGCATATATGTCCAACAACTGTTGGTGTCCCTGTACCAATGTAAATTACTTGAAATATGGCATCACTCAACAGCTGACTTCATTTTAAATGATAGCTTGATGTATACCTAATCACTGGAATGTATTCAACTGAACTTATATTTATATCTATATGCATATATGAGCACATCAACTGCTCGCATATCATACAATAGAATCATTGAAATGTTGCCAATATATTAACAGTTGATACACAGATTCAAATATGTTTTGTTCAAGTGCTAAACTCAATTCCCACCATGGTTCAATAATGAATACAGCACATTATTGATACCGTTGTAACATTTGAGTAATAAGGAAACTAAAAGTGTCCCTAAACCGATGTAAGTTACTTGAATTATGGCATTACTCAACAGCTGATTTCTTTTAAATGGTAGCTTGGTCTATGCCTAATCGCTAGGATGTATTCAATTGTACTTATATCTATAGCTATATGCATATATGAGCACATCAACTGCTGGCTTATCATACAATAGAATCATTGAAATGTTGCCAATATTTAGCAGTTGATACACAGATTCAAAAATGTTTTGTTCCAGTGCTAAAACCAATGCCCAACGTGGTTCAATAGTGAATACGGCACATTATTGACACCAATGTAATATTTGAGTAATAAGGAAACTAAAACTGTGTAGATAAGTGAGAAAAAGATATATGTGTGTATGTATATGTATACATGTATATGTATACATGTATGTGTGCATATATGTGTGTATGTATGTATGTATAATTGTATATGTATGTGTATGTATACATGTATATGTATAAATGTATGTGTTTATATATATGTATGTGTGTATGTATGTATGTATATTTATGTATATGTATAGATATATGTGTATATGTGAATGAATATGTATGTGCACATGTATACTTATACATATATGTGTACATGTACGTATATTTAGAGGTACAGAACATATTACTATATTTAGAACAATGTATCCCATCTAATTGAACTTTCTACAACTAATGCAAAAACATTATGTCATTTATAACTGGCAATATATATGGCATGGATAATATCAACGGGAACAGGACATCTCACTATTTTTAGAACAATGTATCTCATCTAATTGAACTTTCTGCAACTAATGCATAAAAAATGATGTCACATAATACTTTTAATGTATACATATATAGGATGGTGAATATCAAACTGGAACAGAAAATCTTACTATTTTTAGAACAATTCATCATGTCAGAATGAACATCTACCTTTTGAAATTTACTTGAAGAAGCATGAGGTAACGACACATGTTTTGCCCTGTTTATTAGGAATACTAGCTCAATTTTTTTCATTTATATAAAACCAAAAACCATATTCAGAGGTACATACACGTTGGAGTTTATGATACTGAACTATTTCGAACCCCGGAACGCAGAATCAAGAAGGAACACGTCAGAACACTCCCATTCGTCAAATTATATTATGTCACTTCGATGTGTCAATGAGATCCACCGAATGTCCCATATAAAAATGTACCTGGGTAAATCCACCCAGGTTTTTTGGGCCGAAACCCAGGTAAAAATCTATCTACCAAGACATCCACCAACCATCAAGACCCCGCGAAACCTGGGTTTTACCATGATTTACCCACCTGAAACTGGATAAAGACCCTGGTATGGATAAACCTGGGTGTAATTACCCAGGTGACCACACCCAGGTGTACCCTACATGGGTGTTTCCCACCCAGGTGTACCCTGGTGTTTCCTACCTGGGTGTTTCCCCACCCAGGTGTACCATGGTGTTATTCACCCAGGTGTACCCTGATGTTTCCTACCTGGGTGTTTCCCACCCAGGTTACCTAGGTGTTATTCACCCAGGTGTCACCCTGGTGTTTCCTACCTGGGTGTTTCCCACCCAGGTGTACCTTGGTGTTATTCACCCAGGTGTTTCCTACCTGGGTGTTCCCCACCAGGTGTACCTTGATGTTTCCAACCCAGGTGTACCTTGGTGTTTTCTTACGCCGGTGTACCTTGGTGTTTTCTTACCCAGGTGGATTTCCCATTGAGGTGCACCTGGGTTAGAAAACCCCAAGGTACACCCAGGTAAGGAAACACCAAGGTACACCTGGGCAGGAAAACACCAAGGTACACCTGGGTAAGAAAACACCAAGGTACACCTGGGTAAGAAAACACCAAGGTACAACTGGGTGGGAAACACCAAGGTACACATGGGTAGGAAACACCAAGGAACACCTGGGTGAATAACACCAAGGTACACCTGGGTGGGGATACCAAAGTGAAATGATGAGGATGGCAATGAAGTATATTTTGATGGGATTCAGGGGTATTGTTATCAATGGAGTTGTTTTAGTATAATAGAACATTAAGGAAACTGATTGTGCAGCAATACAAGTTTATTCAAGGACAACAAACTAACTAAAGATAAAATACATGTATAGAAACACATGTACTATATACATGTATAAACTCATTAAACTGCATGGGTTAAAACTTACTGACAACAAGAGTTGGGTTAAAATTTTGATTAAAAAACACTTGCAAATTCCCTCTTCATACATGTATATGGTATGTTAGGCAAGTTACATGTACATGTAGTTGCAATGTATACCGTTACATGACATACCGGTGGACACAAAAATCATTATTTTAGTTCCAATGTCATTTACCAGAATACATGTACATGTACATGTTGTACCTTGCAACTACATCTACAGTGAGGTAGTTTTGTCTCATTTAAACTTTCTAAATGGGTTTCTCCCTTTGAATGACATAAACTAATGTGAGTATACACATGAGCTGTGATGTGAAATACACACCAAAAAATTATTTCTTAGTCTGAGGACATGTTTCCTGTCATTATCTTACGGCTTACAAATATAGATTTGTAATAATGTGCTGTAATGCTCCAGAAATAGTCATATTTTGTCCTGGTTCATAAGAACACATTATTTCTTAGTGTTAGAAGGACATGTTGCCTGTTATTATTTGACTCATAAACCCCCAAATGTACATGTAAACAGAACATTTGGGAAAGAGAAACACCATCTTTATCCTTTTTTATATTAGTAGCAATTGATCAGATAGCAAAATATGCTAAAAATAGATTTCAGATGGTAGAGATTAAACAATCACATTAATTGCACCAACTCGAAACAGTTAACATACCCTGTAGAATATAGACTATGATCAAGGAGGGTGTCACACACACCCCCACCCCGCTTTGGTATGTGATATTCAAGCCATTTTCAGGTGGTATGCTATATACATACCCAATGTTATCTGGTACTAGGATTTCACACGGCAATATAACCGGCATTCACGATTCAGCAAAAAGGCTAGTATGCAGATATAATAGCAGAAAATTATACAAATTTTGAGTATTTTCCAGCTTAAACAGACCCAAGTGATATATTTTTATCTAATTCAGTCTAATGGCTCTTGATATGTTGATGTTTTGGATACTATTTCAGCAAATGTGGCTTCATTGGGGCATCAGCTTGTTTGAAAAATATATTAAGGACCCCTAAATCCGATACTACATTTCAGAACAATCCAACCAGTGTCCCATGAAATGGTGGATAATAAACTATCATACCAAATTTGATTCAGATTTGATCACACAAACTAAAATTATGATGCGGAAACCAGTAATTAACACAATTCTAAGTCGAAAAAGGGCCATAACTCTCGCAAAAATGGGCGGAGCACACCCATATTCGAACTTGACCTGTATTTTGGTCTGAATCGTCTGATAAACTTACATACCACATTTGGTTCAGATATGATAACACAAACTGAAGTTATCACCCGGAAACCTACAATTTTCAAAGTTTAAATGTCTATTAGGCGACACCAATTTTAAGTCTGGTTTACGAACATGTGGGCTGATGTGGTGAGAAAAAAAGTAGATGCAGGAGGGGAAAAAATAAAAATCCAAAAAATTGTCCCCCCAATTTATATCAAGTAAATCTTGAAATTTTACATAAATTTTACAAAAATTGTGAAAAAAAAAAATTTCCAATGAAATTATGAACCAAACAAGACATTTCTTGTCATGAAATACATGAAAATATGGATCTTTTTAGAAATGCTGCTTCAGTTATCAGAATCGATTAATTGCCCAAAAATAATGCTAACCACTGTCAACTACATGTATAGTATAAAATTGCCTGATACGTTATATTTATCAACATCCTGTTCGACAAAGTTTGGCCTTATTATCAACACAAAGCCTCTTCATTTTAGAGTTATCCATCTTCATCCGCAATTTGGTATGAGACCGTCGGCTCGTCAATTTTTTCTGGGCCACTATTAAGTATCGATGGTGATAAATATTAAAATGTCAAAAATCGATATCTAATAACTCTGAGCTTTGATACATGTAGGTGGGTCCCTCGACTTGATTAAAATATGTTTACTCCCCCCCTCCGATTCCATATACATGTAAATAGTAAATGAGGGGCACTTAATCGGATTATGCATCTTTAAACTGTATTTGAATTTAAAGATGCATAATCCGATTAAGGGCCCCCTGAATTAACGCTCGCACATTACTATTTATTTGGACTTGGGGGTAAAAGATATTTGGTACGAGTCGAGGAACCCACCTATCAAAGCTCAGAGTTATTAGATATCAATTTTTGAAATATACTATTTTTCACGATCAAGAATTAATAGTCGCCCACGGTCTCGGACCAAATTTCAGATGAAGATGGATAACTCTAAAATCAAGAGGCTTTCTGTTGATAATAAGGCCAAATTTTGTAGAACAACATGTTGATAAATAACATGTCAGGCAATTGTATACTTTAGTTGACAGTGGTTAGCATTATTTTAGGGCAATTAATCAATTCTGATACCGTAACTGAAGCAGCCTTTCTAATAGTCCAAGTCTTCTCGTACTAAAGCCGGCTAAGATATTGGGATGGAGGTGCCGGTCTTTAGTCCGAGTTCGTCCCGTATAGTCTCTTATGACACGACTTACCACCACGATCTGTGGCGGGAATCTGTGTTGTATTTTACTCGATTTACCTAATAAATCAATACATGATGCTATATACATCGGAAAGAGAGACATCGTATGGTCATAATGGTGTATAATAATCTAACTTTCATGTTACATTACGCATAGAATATTCCGGTTGATTGTCACCAACATCGCTGTTTTTATATTTTGTTTACTTAACTGAAAGCCGAAGTCAGGTTCCGAAGAATTCCGGCATTGTCCGCTGAGTATTCTAGTTTCCGTTTCTATATATAGCGCGGGGTTTTCCGAACAAAATGGCGAAAACCGATCGCCCCAAAGTCCAGTTTCCTATGTGCTTTGAGAACAATTCCCACACTAAAAACTTAATGACATAATGGAGGATCAGAACGGTAGTTTTGTTGACAATTTTCGCAAGCAACTTGTCAAAATTGGAGCAAATTAGAACTCTTATGTCTGACTTGCCATGCGTGTGATGTGCATTTTGATTTTTGTGTTGATAAAATAATCGGAGAACCGAATCACACAGTTTCGAAATATAGTTCTTCCGTTTCAGTGGGACTTTTCAAACTTAAGGTTCAAAATGTATACAAATTTTGTTTGATTTTTTGTGTGCATAACAAGAGCAATATATTGCCCTGTTCGCTTAGTATATATCTTAATTTCGCGGAAGTCCACCAAATGTGGGTGAAATGTAGCACCATATAAGGCATATTATTTATTCTAATGCTCGTTGTGTTTACACTGTTTAAAACTTTGAGAGGGTTATAATTCCCGTAATTTATTTAATGTATTACATTTATATCTCCAATGTTTAATTAATCTATTTATTTTTTATTTATTGACACACATAATTACGATTACAATTGAGAATTCATCGTAATTTGCGTTGTTAGTCCAAAATCTACGGAATATTTTCAACGGAAAATGCCGAACACAGTTCGCGAGGTCAACTGAGTTCGCATACTTTTAAAAAATTGTAAACATTTCGATAAATGTCTCTTTTCGCATTAAATTACCGCTTTCAATTCACAACTGATGTGGGTTTCAGATCAAATAGCATGTCTTCTGTTGAAAATATCCGTTTATTGTCGCAATTGTGATATTTTATTTCATATAATTGTGGTTTTATTTGAGCGGGTCACTAACGCTTAAGTCGTGTCATAGGAATGCATGGGCCTGGAACTCGGACTAAAGACCGGCACCTCCATCCCAATATCTTAGTCGGCTTTAGTACGAGAAGACTTGGACTACCTTTCTAAATACAAATGTATGATGTTGTTGTTGTTGGAATCTGATTATATGGGGATCATCGAACCGGATTGAGTACCTTTAAAATGAACTGTATCCAGTATAAACATTTTAGACCTGATAATTAATTAGAGCATGCAGTCCCTGTTGACATGCGGTATCCGCTGGTAATCTTACCACAGTAATATGTGTTAACTGTGATAACCAAGTTAATTGTTTTTACCACAAAAAGTCTGAATTCTATCTAGACATATTGAAACAATAAACAAAATTTCTGGTGTGGTTACAATGTCAACTTTAAAACAAAATTCATATAAACATCGCATGAAAAATACAGCCTAACTGCAAATGTGAGGTGGACCACATTCTGCGGCGGTATAACTGACTGCGGTTGATCGCATGAACACGCCTGAATACTGCAGTAATACCCGGTGGTCAACCTTTATAAGTCGAGTTGATTAATTAAAGCATAGCTGTAATTTTACATATATGTTCTATGGACTTTGTTGGGAAAGAGAATATAGCTGTGCGACAATGGATGATATTTCCCCACCTCAGCAGGTATCGATTACAGAAAAATATACCAAACATACTGGTAGTCTGTTAATCCTGATGAGCTAAGTTAGAAATTTTTCAATCGAAACCTCATAAAAAAAAATATAAATTCAGTTCTCAATTTTCGAACACTTCAGGAAATTGTTCAAAAATATTGTTAAAAGATGCCCATTCGATTTGACACTGTAAATATACCCCTGTTCAAGTGTTCCTGCTAATGTGCTATGATGCGGTTGGGTCCTGCTTAATTGCTATGAATTGCACTACCCGCATCATAGCAATTCAGCAGGACCACCAGCATCATAGCATATTAGCAGGACCACTTGGCCACTGGTAAAATAGTTTGTTTTCCATACGGATATGTGTTTTCAAATAATCATGTAATGATATCTAACATACATGTATATGATCCCATTTATAGGTTTTATTCATCACGGTCAGATAAACTTTGTATACAGACAGTTTTACCAAACTTAGAATTTGTATTAGGTGCTTTCATTGTAGCTGTAATTACTAGTATTAAAAGTGTGCTCAATAAAGTTTGTTTTATCATTTATGCTCATTTGGAATTTGGATGCTATTTAATTCTGTTTATCTATATAATTGGCTGCACTGCTAAATTTTGACTCATTTCAGTCATTTGATGTCAGTACATGTAGTTGTCCATCGAAATGGCGAACACAACCAAAGACAAATTACAAGAGGAAAGACAACAAATAAATTTGATGTGCACTAAAACAGATACAGTAGTGCCCTAAGAAATCGACCCCTTAACCACAGCAGAATTATGTGTAACTTTTCAGGATTTAGTCGGATATATGGCTTGTTGCCATTCATCGGAAAGCTCTCCCCGAGTTACCCGTAATTCTGCTGTGGTTAAGGAGTCGATTAATTAGAGCATTACTGTAGTTACAAATGTATGTCTAGCCTCTTGTGAAGTGTTGTGTCACTAATAAGATCTTTAATTCACATACATGTACTATATACCGGTTCAAGCGTTTACAAGTGTCAGGCATCGAGAAACTGACCAAAAGTTTTGGTAGTATATAATATAGGCTAGCACTGCACCTGGGCTACATGTACATGTACTGTAAGTGATTATAATGTACTATTTTTATATTCTGCCGTGAAAGTGTTGCTGAATGAAATTTAAGTTTACCCCGATATTCTAAGTCCGCTCGACTAAGATGGGGTTTTTCTCGAAAACTGATATCTGAATATAAATGTACGTCTTCCACTGGTTGGTATTCCCTCTAATTTTAACTTATTAGATTAGCCCTGGTATGGAAAACTCTAACTGTTATAGCCCGATGAGCGGTTTACTGATGCCCGCCGGGGTTTACTGCCAACAGCGGTGATGATATGATGACCATCGTTGTGCATGGCATATGTTGATCCAGGTAAGAATGCTACCATACATTCCAAACATTCATTAAATATCTTATTAATAGTAACCCAAACTACACAAGAGACTAGTATAACTAAGATTGGGCTCGATTAATGATGTGACACTTTCAGTACTTCATTTACTAGTAGCCTGGTACTGGTGGGCATGGCTACAGATACTTGTTTGGCGTGTTTGAGGCCTGTGGCACAAGGGCAGCAGAATCAATTAAAATTTCTCTTATTGTAGTGTACTACATGTACATGAATAGTACCGGTAGTACAGCACACAAAGAGGTATATGGTGCCGGCACATGTACATGCATTCTCTCTGTTTTCACACATGTTTTTTTCAATTTAACAAAATGAGTCTTTTATGACACATACTAAAGTGAAAGTTAGGCCTACATGTATATAATGTGCACACAGTATACAGGTACATGTACTGATATATTACATTGCAATACAGTCCGAGTACAATGATATAGCACAATTATGCATAGTAGAATAACAACCTTTTGTACAAACAGTCCTGACAATGATATACCGGGATATCATGGTGATAGTTCATACATTTGGAATTACCGAATACCGGAGTTTGTGGTTAGACCGCTTCATGCGATGTTTATGTGAATTTTTATTTTTAAGTCGGCATTGCATAGTCCTATAAACCACACCAGAGAATTTTTTTATTTTCTTCTGCAATAGCAAATGTCGGTCAGTGACCAACTTCTTATGTTTATGCAATCGATACAATCCGGTTCTGCTTTTGATGTCCAGTTCGATATTTGTGGTGTGTTCTTGTGCAAAAATATAATTCTAACTAATGCGCCAAAAATCAGGTTTATAAATTTATCCATTCTTGAGCAAGAGCATCTCGTAAAACTTGTACGGTATAACATTCCAAACTGCGTATTTCTGCTATCGAACCATATGATAATAATGTTGAACCGGACATCGAAATCTGAACCGCATTTATGGATTGCAGCACGTGATGTTGAATAAACAGTTATAGAGGATATACAGTAATGCTCTAATTAATCGACTCCTTAACTACAGCAGAATTATGGGTAACTTTTCAGGATTTAGTCGGAAATATGGGTTGATGCCATTCATCGGAAAGCTCTCGGTGAGAGCTTTCAGATGAATGGCAACAAGCCATATTTCGGACTACATCCTGAAAAGTTACCCATAATTCTGCTGTAGTTAAGGAGTCGATTAATTAGCTCTAGAATTACTGTAACATGGTTTATAATATACAAATGTATACTGTATGGGAAACATCAGAGGTTTACAAAGTAATAAAAACAGTTGATTTGTTCTTTATTCATGTGGTTATATACACATATTCTAAAAATAAATGTCCTTTACAACGTGGATCAATGAAATGCGGTTGTTGCATTTAAAATGCATTGAGGGTGCATTGTGTCACGCCACTTTGTAAATGCCTTAACGGCAGCATTTAAATTAAATGCACTGCATGGGGAATAATCGCAGTCGCATTGAAATTACCGATCATTGCGCCGAAAAAGTATACTAGTATGAACACCCAAATAACGATACGATAGTGTATAGTGTATTTTGCAATTTTAGTTTTAATTTTGTTTAATTTAAATTCACATCTGAATAATTCTGTGTTATTTTCCCACTCCTGGTGTACATGATCGGAATCGGACATTCATGATGTAGTTTTCTATTAAAAATGGAATAAACATAAATAAACACTGTTGACATTAATTGTTTTATAATCAGAATCTGAGAATCATGATTCTCATTTTGATTCTAGTAAAAAGTCTTGATTCCCTGTAGAAAGTGAAACACTAACATTTTATTGCAAAAAATCTGATGGATTTTAAGGCCTGCATCAAGACATTTGTTTGTGAATAAATCAAGGTAAATGTGTTCAAATATGAACGCATTTACAAATGCGTTGCTCCAAAATCGCAAAGTAGATTCGAACATGTGGTCGCTTTTCTAAGAAATTTGTGAGTGCTCTGTACATGTACATACATGTAAGTTGCTTGACCAACTACATGAGGAGTCGAGGGACACAATCAATGAGGACGTTTGTACTAAAAAAAAATTTTTTACGCAAGGAACGAACACAAGGCCAATTTCTTAATTTATATTATGAGCCAACAAGACAGATCGTAAATCGCTGTTATATGACAATATATGTGGCCATCATAATGGTCGACAGGCATGACGCCAACAAAAACCAATCTGTCAGGCCAATATAAAGAAGTCGCGACTTATTGCTGGTGGAACCTATTAAAGGCATCGTTCCATTTCGTTAATAACAACTTACATCTAACATTCACCTCCACCTCTTTACTCATGGGCTCCAAATAAACATGCATGCACCAGCTGCATGCACGTTTATTATTTTTCTTGGGAAATCACCCCCCCCCCTGCATATTGCTTATTTGGGTCTGCACGTTTATTAATATTTTGAAGCTATGAAAATTTAAATCAGCACAAATTCAAGATTTCTATATGATTCGGATGTAAAAATGTTGGGCTTTACTTTTGCATGTACTCTTGAGTGCCTATAAAAGTACAGGGTGGAATAATAGTACAGGCTGGAAAATGTCGCATAACTGAATAATAGTACAGGGCGGAATAAACGTACAGACTGGAAATATTAGTACCATACATCCCAACAAAACACACCATCTGACTGGTTTACTGATGCCATGTGACAGAAATAGTTTCGATGGATAGCCAGGTCTGTGAATCTACATGTACAGTGTGCTGATCACTGTCAACAATCAGAGTTCATTTATCTATATTTACATACACCTGATATCTCTTCCGATTTCCCCATAGCGTTACGGTAGACACACCCCTTATTCAATGCGTTCATAAACCTATGAACGTAACGTGACGTCACTTCCAGTGTCGTTCATAGGTTTATGTACACATTGGTCCCGGAAATCACCGGGGATTGTCGGAAATTACCGACTGCTTGAGTATCTAGTAGGTCCGGATTTGGCAAGAAATTTGTTTCGGTCTACAATCAGTGTTTGGTTTTCCAAAAAACAAGGATTCGAACTGTCTGAACTGAACTCCATGCGTTCGCTTAAATAGATGAATAAATAGTGGGAAAGACATACAATCCTAGTTCATAATGAATTTAAGTATATAAATATAAATAATAAACGGCGGATTCAACGTGTTCATGGGTTTTGACCGCGTTAAAAAAATCAGCAAACTCCGCATGAACCCCTTCGGGGTTCATGCAGTTTGCTGATTTTTTCTCGCGGTCAAAACCCCATGACCGCATTGAAACTGCCGTTCATTTCTTATATAAATAACACAATTTAAGATTGGTGAATTATTTCTTTTGGTTAATTTAATAAACGTACAGGACCAAATAACGATCGTACAGGTGGGAATTTTACCTCGATTTTAATAATCGTACATTAGGCACTCAAGAGTACATATTCAAGTATGTGGCAAACCAAAATAACACCACATGATACATACATGTACCTGTACTACACATGTTGACTCGTATACTTGAACCGGCTATAAAAATTATTTGGTTAACCACAGTTGATGTTTTGCTCAGAGTTACCCCTGCACTATAATTTGGGTCTGTACTTTTATTAACTTTCAATGGAATTTCACCCCCTGCACTATTATTTTGGCCTGCACTTTTATTTGGAGCCTGAGAGTAAGTTGCATTGACATTTATTTTCACGAATTACCATGCTAAGGAACATTGCAACTGGTTTGAAGTAACATGATCGCGTTGCGTCAACACTGGAACTGCATTGATGGTAATTTTCAACATGGTCTCACTGAGGTTCTATCAAATATAAATACTAGTATGGTTGAGGGAGACAATTATTTGAGAATATGTGAACCTGTGTTAACATGAGCCTAAGGCGACACCAATTTTTAAGTCTGGTTTACGAACACCTCCTACAACTTTTTTTCCATTTCATGAAGAAAAATTTAACTTTTTTTGTCCCAAAATATTTTACACGCATACTGATTTTCATGTGCTGTCGCATCCGGTTCTGCTTATGATCATTTACAGATCCATATTTTCATGTATTTCATGACAAGATATGTCTTGTTTAGTTTGAACAGAATTTCATTCAAAAACATTTTTTCACAATTTTTGTAAAATTTATGTAAAATTCCACGATTTACTTGATATAAATTGGGGGGACAATCTTTTTTATTTTTTTCCCTCCTGCATCTACTTTTTTTCTCCCCACATTATCGTAAGCCAGACTTAAAAATTGGTGTCGCTTAAATATCATCTGATGCCGATGGAGTCAAAATCATTGAACCGTCACTTATGCATGCACATGTAGTCTTGATGTTGAGTCTGGCTTTCATCATTTTCATTAGTTTTACGGTTTCCACCAAAGGTTGAGGTGCCATGGAACAACTGTATGGCATCGTATACTGTTATCTTCCGAGTAAATATGGAGTCTCTAATTCTTTTATCAGTCACGCATCTACTCATCAAATGGTATAATCCTTAAATATTTGTAGTCCAGGTGATCTCGACTGCACAGTACATGTATAAACATTCATCTGCAGTGTGTTTTAATTTTCTTTGCCGTGTAACAACTGTTGTCCCAAGTTTCAATGCCTTGTCCTCCTGGTATGTAGGGATTACCAATTTACCATTGCCGTGTTTTAATTTGCAATTTTGATGATGACGCTCACTTGTTGATAATTTTCTTTGTCGTGTACATGTGTAACAACTGTTGTACCAAGTTTCTACGCCGCGTCCTCCTGGTATTTAGGGATTACCGTAGTTCAGTCATGAACGTAGTGCGTATCCTTCTACTGGACAAGCAGCAATCTGCGAAAGCGGTCATATTGACCTAGTATTACCGGTGCCTTTAATAGTGATGCATCATTGCCAGTTAATGTACATTAGAGTGGAACTGAATTAACAATGTCACATTGACACAGTACTCAGTTAAGACCAGTAAAACAGCAAAAGTAGTATTATTGTACAGCAGGCTTGTCACTATCAGTACTTACTACATGTACAGACCCCTTACTATCGTGGATCAAACTTCTCAATTCTTCGTCTTCTGGACAGGTTCATGAGCAGGCCACTGGCACTGCATCATGCTTGTACGGTACCACAAATTCAATTTTGCGTATTGTCCTAGCGAGACAATATTCTGGTTATGGGCAGATGGCCAGGTAGCTGAGGTACTGTTCAATACTATAGTTGATCCGTTTCGTTATCGTAGCTTAATTCTTACTGTTCCGGGAATTGAAATATTTTTTGTCACCTGAAATTCAGTCTTTTTCGATATTTGCGCACATCCATGCGGAAAAATAGGCGAATCTTATATATAAGTCCACAGTTTATCCGTTTGTAGCCAATACATCATTTCCTTCTGTCAATCCGCGTTGATTCGCGACAAAATTAACTCAAAACACCACAAGGAATTCTCCGCGCTAAAATGAAGAACGGTAACTAAAAGTTAAGATTGTAATTTGGCTGCAGAAACGAAACGAAAAGAATTTTGAAACACAATAATTGTATTCACTTATATTTTCCTGTTGGTATATGGTCTACTATAGTATACGCAATCATTTATTTGAAATAATAAGTATCACTTAGAGAATAATTCTTACTGATCATTAGAAATATCTTTATTTTGTATCCCTTTAATATTAAATAATGGCCCTGAAAATTGTCTGTTTGTCAGTTTAATGTTCACTAATTATAGCTAGGCTGTTAGATAAAGTATGATATTGCTTCATTTGTCCGGAGTAGTGTATTGTCATACTGTCATAATAAACTTCAAGTAATAAGGTAACTTCTCGTCAATGCTGCTTGAATACATAAATGATTAATAAGGTAACAACTACCCGTCAATGATCGACGTCTTAATATAGAAAGGTTTAATAAGGTAACTAACTACACGTCAATGATACTTAGTATAGAAAGGTTAATAATTTAACTTCTTGTCAATGATGCTTTAATATAGAAAGGTTAATGAGGTAACTACCCGCCAATAATGCTTTAGTATAGAAATGGTTACTAAGGTAACTAACTACATGTCAATGATGCTTTAATAAAGAAAGGGTTAATAAGATAAAGTTCTACACGTCAATGATGCTTTAATATAGAAAGGGCTAATAGGGTAACTACACGTCAATGATGTTTTAATATAGAAAGGGTTAATATGGTAATTACACGCCAATGGTGCTTTAATATAGAAAGGGTTAATATGGTAACTACCGTTCATGATGCTTTAATATAGAACTGGCTAATATGATAATTACATGTCAATGATGCTTTATTGTAGAAAGGGTTAATAATGTAACTAATCACCAATGATACTCATTATAAAAAGGGTTAATACGGTAACTACCTGTCAATTATTGCTTCAATGTAGAATGGGTTAATAAGGTAATTACACACCAATGGTGCTTTAATATAGAAAGGGTTAATATGGTAACTATCAGTCAATGATGCCTTAATATAGAAAGTGTTATAATATGGTAACTGCACGTCAATGATTCTTTGATACAAAAATGGTTAATAAGGTAATTACCCGTCAATGGCGCTTTAATATAGAAATGGTTTATAATGTAACTACTGACCAATGATACTTATTATAGAAAGGCTTGTTTAATGTAACTACCTGTCAATTAATGCTTTAATATAGAAAGGGTTAATAAGATAACTACACGCCAATGATACTTTAGTATAGAAAGGGTTAGTAAGGTAACTACACGACAATGATACTTTAGTATATAGAGGGTTAATTAGGCAACTACCCGTCAACGATGCTTTAATATAGAAAGGGTTAACATGTTAACTACACGTCAATGATATTTTAATAAAGAAAGGGCTAATAAGGTAACTACATGTCAATGCTGCTTTAATACAGAAATGGTTAATAAGGTAACTTCACGTCAATGATGCTTTAATATAGAAAGGGTTAATAATGTAACTACTCACCAATGATACTTAGTATAGAACGCGTTAATAAGATAACTACCCGGCAATAATGATGCTTTAATATAGAAAGGGTTATAATAAGGTAACTACACGTCAATGATGCTTTAATACATAAATGGTTAATAAAGTAACTACCCGCCAATGGCGCTTTAATATAGAAAGGGTTAATAATGCAACTACTCACCAATGATACTTAGTATAGAAAGGGTTAATAAGGTAACTACCTGTCAATTAATGCTTTAATATAGAAAGGGTTAATAAGGTAACTACACGACAATGGTACTTTAGTATATACAGGGTTAACAAGGCATGCAATTACCCGTCAATGGTGCTTTAATATGGAAAGAGTTAACATGGTAACTACACGTCAATGATATTTTAATATAGAAAGGGTTAATAGGGTAACTACACATCAATGATGCTTTAATACAGAAAGGGTTAATAAGGTAACTTCACGTCAATGATGCTTTAATATAGAAAGGGTTAATATGGTAACTACTCACCAATGATACTTTGTATAGAACGGGTTAATAATGTAACTACCCGGTAATAATGCTTTAATATAGAATTGGTTAATATGGTAACTACACGTCAATGATGCTTTAATATAGAAATGGTTATAATAAGGTAACTACACGTCAATGATGCTTTAATACAAAAAAATGGTTAATAAGGTAACTACCAGTCAATGGCGCTTTAGTATAGAAAGGGTTAATAATGCAACTACTCACCAATAATATTTAGTATAGAAAGGGTTAATAAGGGAACTAGTTGTCAATTAATGCTTTAATATAGAAAGGGTTAATAAGGTAACTACACGCCAACGGTACTTAGTATAGAAAGGGTTAATAAGGTAACTATATACCACAATGATACTTTGGTATATACAGAGTTAATAAGGCAACTAGCCGTCAATGATGCTATAATATAGAAAGGGTTAACATTGTAACTACACATCAATGATATTTTAATATAGAAAGGGTTAATAAGGTAACTTCACATCAATGGTGCTTTACTATAGAAAGGGTTAATAATGTAACTACTCACCAATGTTACTTAGTCTAGAAAGGGTTAATAAGGTAACTACCTGTCAATTAATGATTTAATATAGAATGGTTAATAAGGTAACTACACGCCAATGGTGCTGTAATATAGAAAGGGTTAATAAGGTGACTTCAATGCAGATTATACAGTTTAACAAAATACCACAGGTATATATATCCGGGTGAACACTGTAGTAAATACCTGGGTGTAAATACTCCGGATAACCTGGGTCTAAATACCCGGGTGTGACAGCGTCTTTCTAAATTATATCCGTAAAAACCCGGGTAAACTGGGGTTTATACCGAACATATATAGAAAACACCAGGGTAAATCTATATAAATCCCTCATTTACCTGGGTGTGACCTGGGTGGAACCAGGGTAAAACCTATATGTACCGGGTATACATAGGTAAACACCAAGATTTACCCAGGTACATTTTTATATGGGGTACTCATATTATGCATATACGTATACAATTCATTAACATCTTATATCATTCGCATGGTAATCGATTACTTTTATTATGTTATTCGGAGTGTGAATACAGACTGGGTATATCCGACACCGGAAATTATGCATGAATTTTACTAATTTTGTCCTTTTGAAAGTATACCACTGTTAGAATTTTAACAATTTAACTTATAATGTGTAATAATTTTGACAGTCTCTCGCTGAATGCGTTCGCTTTACACTGGCCTTGGTAGATTATCGACGATGAGTTGCACGGTTCAAAGCACACGGTGTACTGTTCAATATAAGTGTGTTTCTGTACGGAAAATATCAATAATGAGTGCTAAAACGCCTCTTATTTAATACACCCTCTTAAATTTTCATGAGTCATCAATGTGTTCCTGAAGAGATTGTACCAACGAAGAACGGGTGGGAATTTGTATGGCAGTTGTCAGCGCATCCGCACACAATCACACTTAAACGTTATGTGCTAGTGTACGGCAAATTACAAATGACAATATATTTACTGTTGTGAGAATTGGCGCTGTCGCCTTCCAGAAAGAAACAACTTTGTAGCTCAGAATTCGACACATATTGTGTTTTTGTTATAAATGTCAACAAACGAGATAAATACGATTGACTCCTCAGCATTTAAGATGAACTAACTTGTAATCCGATTCACTGGTAGTTATTCGCTACAATGAATTATGCTGAAACGAAGTCAGGCCAGGGTTTTTGAGGGCAGCGGCTATTCGCCATCGGATGGCAAATAGCGATTCTACCGATATGCGCTATTTGCCATCCGATGGTATTTTAAATAAAAGAAAACATATCATATCATCACAATACGCTATTATAACGAGGATTCCTACCGCCTTCGTGATCATTAGGCCCGGACCAGTTGACCGTCGGTTGACCACCTACAGATATCATGGGGGGATGGCAAATAAGAAATCGACAAATTTTGAAGGAAATTTCGTATAGTTTGAACATTTAGTGGCACAAGCTGTCGCTATATGGCCACATAATCACCATTTGTACCCGCCTTACAGAAAACCCGGACCAGTTGACCGTCGGTTGACCACCCACAGATATCCTGGGGTGATGGCAAATAAGGAATCGACAAATTTTGAAGGAAATTTCGTATAGTTTGAACATTTAGTGGCACAAGCTGTCGCTATATGGCCACATAATCATCATTTGTACCCGCCTTACTGAAAACCCGGACCAGTTGACCGTCGGTTGACCACCCACATATATCCTGGGGGGATGGCAAATAAGAAATCGATAAATTTTGAAGGAAATTTCGTATAGTTTGAACATTTAGTGGCACAAGCTGTCGCTATATGGCCACATAATCACCATTTGTACCCGCCTTACTGAAAACCCGGACCAGTTGACCGTCGGTTGACCACCCACAGATATCCTGGGGGATGGCAAATAAGAAATCGACAAATTTTGAAGGAAATTTCGTATAGTTTGAACATTTAGTGGCACAAGCTGTCGCTATATGGCCACATAATCATCATTTGTACCCGCCTTACTGAAAACCCGGACCAGTTGACCGTCGGTTGACCACCCACAGATATCCTGGGGGGATGGCAAATAAGGAATCGACAAATTTTGAAGGACATTTCGTATAGTTTGAACATTTAGTGGCACAAGCTGTCGCTATATGGCCACATAATCATCATTTGTACCCGCCTTACTGAAAACCCGGACCAGTTGACCGTCGGTTGACCACCTACAGATATCATGGGGGGATGGCAAATAAGAAATCGACAAATTTTGAAGGAAATTTCGTATAGTTTGAACATGTAGTGGCACAAGCTGTCGCTATATGGCCACATAATCACCATTTGTACCCGCCTTACTGAAAACCCGGACCAGTTGACCGTCGGTTGACCACCCACAGATACCCTGGGGGGGGGATGGCAAATAAGAAATCGACAAATTTTGAAGGAAATTTCGTATAGTTTGAACATTTAGTGGCACAAGCTGTCGCTATATGGCCACATAATCATCATTTGTACCCGCCTTACTGAAAACCCGGACCAGTTGACCGTCGGTTGACCACCTACAGATATCATGGGGGGATGGCAAATAAGAAATCGACAAATTTTGAAGGAAATTTCGTATAGTTTGAACATTTAGTGGCACAAGCTGTCGCTATATGGCCACATAATCACCATTTGTACCCGCCTTACTGAAAACCCGGACCAGTTGACCGTCGGTTGACCACCCACAGATATCCTGGGGGGATGGCAAATAAGAAATCGACACATTTTGAAGGAAATTTCGTATAGTTTGAACATTTAGTGGCACAAGCTGTCGCTATATGGCCACATAATCATCATTTGTACCCGCCTTACTGAAAACCCGGACCAGTTGACCGTCGGTTGACCACCCACATATATCCTGGGGGGATGGCAAATAAGGAATCGCAAATTTTGAAGGAAATTTCGTATAGTTTGAACATTCAGTGGCACAAGCTGTCGCTACATGGCCACATAATCATCAATTGTACCCGCCTTACTGAAAACCCGGACCAGTTGACCGTGGGTTGACCACCTACAGATATCATGGGGGGATGGCAAATAAGAAATCGACAAATTTTGAAGGAAATTACGTATAGTTTGAACATTTAGTGGCACAAGCTGTCGCTATATGGCCACATAACCATCATTTGTACCCGCCTTACTGAAAACCCGGACCAGTTGACCGTAGTATATCTGTGGGTGGTCAAATGATGATTATGCGGCCATATAGCGACAGCTTGTGCCTCTAAATGTTCAAACTATACGAAATTTCCTTCAAAATTTGTCGATTTCTAATTTGCCATCCCCCCCGGATATCTGTGGGTGGTCAACCGACGGTCAACTGGTCCGGGTTTTCAGTAAGGCGGGTACAAATGGTGATTATGTGGCCATATAGCGACAGCTTGTGCCACTAAATGTTCAAACTATACGAAATTTCCTTCAAAATTTGTCGATTTCTTATTTGCCATCCCCCCATGATATCTGTAGGTGGTCAACCGACGGTCAACTGGTCCGGGTTTTCAGTAAGGCGGGTACAAATGATGATTATGTGGCCATATAGCGACAGCTTGTGCCACTAAATGTTCAAACTATACGAAATTTCCTTCAAAATTTGTCGATTTCTTATTTGCCATCCCCCCAGGGTATCTGTGGGTGGTCAACCGACGGTCAACTGGTCCGGGTTTTCAGTAAGGCGGGTACAAATGGTGATTATGTGGCCATATAGCGACAGCTTGTGCCACTAAATGTTCAAACTATACGAAATTTCCTTCAAAATTTGTCGATTTCTTATTTGCCATCCCCCCATGATATCTGTAGGTGGTCAACCGACGGTCAACTGGTCCGGGTTTTCAGTAAGGCGGGTACAAATGATGATTATGTGGCCATATAGCGACAGCTTGTGCCACTAAATGTTCAAACTATACGAAATTTGCTTCAAAATTTGTCGATTTCTTATTTGCCATCCCCCCATGATATCTGTAGGTGGTCAACCGACGGTCAACTGGTCCGGGTTTTCAGTAAGGCGGGTACAAATGATGATTATGTGGCCATATAGCGACAGCTTGTGCCACTAAATGTTCAAACTATACGAAATTTCCTTCAAAATTTGTCGATTCCTTATTTGCCATCCCCCCAGGATATCTGTGGGTGGTCAACCGACGGTCAACTGGTCCGGGTTTTCAGTAAGGCGGGTACAAATGATGATTATGTGGCCATATAGCGACAGCTTGTGCCACTAAATGTTCAAACTATACGAAATTTCCTTCAAAATTTTTCGATTTCTTATTTGCCATCCCCCCAGGATATCTGTGGGTGGTCAACCGACGGTCAACTGGTCCGGGTTTTCAGTAAGGCGGGTACAAATGGTGATTATGTGGCCATATAGCGACAGCTTGTGCCACTAAATGTTCAAACTATACGAAATTTCATTCAAAATTTGTCGATTTCTTATTTGCCATCCCCCCAGGATATCTGTGGGTGGTCAACC
Organism: Siphonodentalium dalli; assembly: GCA_032622095.1. Classification (NCBI taxonomy): domain Eukaryota; kingdom Metazoa; phylum Mollusca; class Scaphopoda; order Gadilida; family Siphonodentaliidae; genus Siphonodentalium; species Siphonodentalium dalli. The sequence goes on along the minus strand of CP136063.1, from coordinate 84,165,273 downwards.
GACGGTCAACTGGTCCGGGTTTTCAGTAAGGCGGGTACAAATGATGAATATGTGGCCATATAGCGACAGCTTGTGCCACTAAATGTTCAAACTATATGAAATTTCCTTCAAAATTTGTCGATTCCTTATTTGCCATCCCCCCAGGATATCTGTGGGTGGTCAACCGACGGTCAACTGGTCCGGGTTTTCAGTAAGGCGGGTACAAATGATGATTATGTGGCCATATAGCGACAGCTTGTGCCACTAAATGTTCAAACTATACGAAATTTCCTTCAAAATTTGTCGATTCCTTATTTGCCATCCCCCCAGGATATCTGTGGGTGGTCAACCGACGGTCAACTGGTCCGGGTTTTCAGTAAGGCGGGTACAAATGGTGATTATGTGGCCATATAGCGACAGCTTGTGCCACTAAATGTTCAAACTATATGAAATTTCCTTCAAAATTTGTCGATTCCTTATTTGCCATCCCCCCAGGATATCTGTGGGTGGTCAACCGACGGTCAACTGGTTCGGGTTTTCAGTAAGGCGGGTACAAATGGTGATTATGTGGCCATATAGCGACAGCTTGTGCCACTAAATGTTCAAACTATACGAAATTTCATTCAAAATTTGTCGATTTCTTATTTGCCATCCCCCCAGGATATCTGTGGGTGGTCAACCGACGGTCAACTGGTCCGGGTTTTCAGTAAGGCGGGTACAAATGATGATTATGTGGCCATATAGCGACAGCTTTTGCCACTAAATGTTCAAACTATACGAAATTTCCTTCAAAATTTGTCGATTTCTTATTTGCCATCCCCCCAGGATATCTGTGGGTGGTCAACCGACGGACAACTGGTCCGGGTTTTCAGTAAGGCGGGTACAAATGGTGATTATGTGGCCATATAGCGACAGCTTGTGCCACTAAATGTTCAAACTATACGAAATTTCCTTCAAAATTTGTCGATTTCTTATTTGCCATCCCCCCATGATATCTGTAGGTGGTCAACCGACGGTCAACTGGGCCTAATGATCACGAAGGCTGTAGGAATCCTCGTTATAATAGCGTATTGTGATGATATGATATGTTTTCTTTTATTTAAAATACCATCGGATGGCAAATAGCGCATATCGGTAGAATCGCTATTTGCCATCCGATGGCGAATAGACACTTCCGTTTTTGAGGCGATCAATTGCTACAGCTTAACTTGAAATTTAGTTGATATCTATAATATACAAAATGGGTTAGGGCAATTTTTTTATTAAGCTCATCATTGATGCTCCAGCTCCCCGTAACTCCTATAAAATTTAAATAAGAATGTAATTGCACGGTTACGTAGCGTTTTTCCGAAGACCCATAACTCCGAAGGTCCGATTCTCCGAAGGTCAGATTCTCCGACGCCCCGATTCTCCGAAAGCCCATAACTCCGAAGTCCCGATTCTCCGAAATCCCATAACTCCGAAGACCCATAACTCCGAAAGCCCATAACTCCGAAGGCCTATAACTCCGAACGCCCATAACTCCGAAGGTCTATAACTCCGAAGGGCCGATTCTCCGAAGGTCCGATTCTCCGAAGATAATGTTTTATCGCTTATTAAATAGTGTACAGTCCAGTGGCGGGGTCAATGGGGCCCTAGGGAAGACCGCCCCCAAAAAACATGTCAAATGTCATGTAAACGTCAGGAAATCCCTCCTAGGCATTCAAATATTCACAGTGTTCCTGCCCAGGGGAGCCCCCAGACCAACGATTGGGGGCGACCCCTCCCATGTATGCGCTCCCCAAATCAGGTCTTCGTGATATGCTTTCGGCATATCATATGCATGATATATCCCCCACATATCCCCCACATATGCTAATTAATGTGCACCCCTAAATGGGAACCATGGCTCCGCCACTGGTGTGCACCGGGTATATTATAACGAAACGCTGCAATAATGTCAGAGTAGCCTAACATGCACAGGGGCGATAAGTTCTTCCCCGTTCACCCCTGTACATTTACTCTGGCATCTCATGGGCCAACGTAACGTTATAGTATCTGGTGTATAGTCAGTGGCGGGCCAGGATTCCCATTTAGGTGGGGGAAGTAGGAACAGTTTGAATATTTTGATGCCCCATGAACGATTTTGGTAGGGGCCCATATTGTCTGAAATAGCAAGTAGAGGTTTAATGGGGGCAGTGGGAATTTTGGGACCCCTTGGCTTCGCCACTGGACTGTACACTATTTAGTAAACGATAATACCCCGATAAAACAAAATCTTCGGAGAATCGGACCTTCGGAGAATCGGACCTTCGGAGTTATGGGCCGTCGGAGAATCGGGCCTTCGGAGTTATAGGTCTTCGGAGAATCGGCCCTTCGGAGTTATAGGTCTTCGGAGTTATAGGTCTTCGGAGAATCGGATCTTCGGAGTTATGGGCCGTCGGAGAATCGGGTCTTCGGAGTTATGGGCCGTCGGAGAATCGGGTCTTCGGAGTTGTGGGCCTTCGTAGTAATAGGTCTTCGGAAAACCGGTCTGACACCAATTGCACGGATTACATATTTAGCTCCTCTCATTTAACATTTCTTTTGCTTCATATTATGGATTCTGATCAATGAATATATGCACCAAGATCAATACAATATCTTGGTTTATATTTGCTCAATTAACGAAAAATATTGTTTTTTCTTCTCCAATAAATTTAGTTGTGATCATTTGTGAGAATGAAAAATATTCATCCATAAATAAATAACCATCTATGTAAATATTTTATTCTATAAAGACATATTATCATCGTTCCTGGAATATTGTCACCACCTGTTTGTGTGAACTTATTCCGTGGCGGTTAATTCGTACATGAATAAATTATAGCCTATGGTTCTATATTATGACATCAATGAGGCCAAAAATAAATACTCCAGACATAATACTAATGATAACAAACTTGCTATTATATTTTGGCCAATCGAAAAATATTTGAAGACGAGAACGGCCAAAAGGAGAGTATTACGAACACAAACAACTCAACGCAACCCATGGGAAGAATTTTGAATTGTCAAGATTCTCGTGGACAATGACATCACACAGCTTCCCTAGAAATGGACGATATTCTTTAGGTATTGTGGTGCGGTTCCTGTAATTGTTTTGTGGAAAAGAAATAGCTTGGCTTTGTTACGTCGCACACCTAGAGCTAGGTACAACACCCGAGGATATATACAAGTTCACCCATACCTGGTAATATAAGTCGCAGTGTCTCCAGTTGTCTTGTACAGCGTGGTACCAGGCGATGTGTTTCAATACCACCCGACGCGAAGTGGAGGGTGGTATTGGTCCCATCGAGTCTGTTAGCACTTTATACCAGACGATTGGAGACACTGTAACGTATTTATCATGTCGATAATTTTATCTGACATAGTGCAGCGGCCAAACGCCAAAAGTGTACCCCTACCCACGGTAGAACAAGCCTAACCCATAAAACATTGTTGGTGTTAACATTACTACACCATACCATACCTCTACTTGAGAGGAAGAAACTGTAGGTTTATTTGGATTTTCCTGCTATTTGGAACCGAAACATTTATTTTTTGCTGTTTTCTCTAAATATTATCATTCAAACGGATATTAAAATAATGCCAAGATATTTAATCCATACGGTGTGGTAGTTATCAGAAAACCATATGGAGGGATAAGTTAACAGAAATAATGAATGGTTTACGAGATACAAACATGTTTTTTTTTCAAAAAATTACATATTTTTATAACGACTTTACAACATTTTCTAATTGATCTTAATGGGACCCAATATTAGTCTAGGCAAATATGGATATGGAGAGGGAATTTATGGGACCCACATTTTTGGTTAGCATAAACGTTAAATTTTCATGATCCGTTTGTTGGATAAGTCAGATTGGCGGACTTTTTTTCACACCAGGAGGTTTTCTTGAGATAATCGATGGAAAAATCGGTCATTTATTTGATAGCACCGAAATAGCTGACGGACAGTATTCGCAAATGTTGGGTGAAGAAATATATAATTTTTTGATATCAGAGAATTGGGTGATAACCATAGTAAGTATATAAATGTCAATACTAAATATGTGATATATAGTTACGACGTCAGATGACGCCAAATGTGTTTGGTCAGGAAAAATATGACGATTCACACAAACAGGTGTCTTTCGTTTCCTATAAAAGCTACTGTAATATAGATATATCAATTGTTGTTATACTATGCGATAATATAGTCAATTACCAGTATTTTGACGTATCAAATGCCACAAATGAGCATGGATATAATTCTCACCGGTAGAAATTAACCCTCCCCCAAAGCGAAAACGCGACCTGGCTGTAACAGGACGCACTTTTGCGTGGCGTTATGGAATAACTACTACGTCGACCAGTGGTATATCTAAGGATTGTTCTGAAATATCTTAGTAGCTAATATTATTTCAGCCAAACCTTGGCTGTTTATTTCACAGTTGTTTCTGGGATGATCTGTGTGTCGACTGAGAACCTGTGTGTCGACTGAGAACACATGGAGGATTTGTGTAAATGTTAGCCCAAACTACATTTCGAAGTAACGAGGGCTTTGTTGTTTATTTCGAGGAATAATACCGCATCAGATGAATTCAGCCCAAGTATATTGACATGTGTCGAGGGTCTAACTCTATACTGAGCAATAAAAAAGTACCGAGTTTATTTAATTTAACGCCAATGTGTCGTTTCTGTGCGTTTAAGAGTGTATTTATGCTTAAGCAAAGTGAAATAACGATCTTAAAATGAATTGGCCGGTATATTTTATTAGTTATCAGGGTTACCAGGGTCGTAGTTGCATAAATTACAATATATCTTATTTTTATGCTAAGATAATTGCGTGGTTATTTGTTAGAGCTTGATCGGTATTGAGGTTAACACAAATCCCATATATGGAAATTCCAAATATGGAAAGTGACTTGCGCATGCGCAAAACAGATACAATGGTCTTACTAAAAACGAAGCAATAAACGATTGATAACAACAAACACCGACCCAGTTAAATAACGACATTAGATGGCGGTGTATTGCGTCTTTCAGAGTGTGTTGATGTCTATATCATGTGATTAACTAATTAAAAATTATTTCGCCTACATATTTCGATAATTATCAGGTCTGCAGTTCGATCATGAAACAATAAATTTCTGACTTTATGTTAAGATTATTGCTTGGTATTTGTTTCAAATCAGATAGCTGCATCCCGGTAATCTTGATCGCCTTGAGCAGATATATTTATAGCGTCGGTTCTGCGAACGAAGCGAATTAATGTTGTCAAATTCCACGTCTAAATACGCGTCTTATTCTCACTTATAACGTGTTTATATCAGTTTTATTCTATGTGTTGTTGTGTATTGTATTACTTTGATCAAGGTTGCGCTTTTGTTATTCTCACAAAAGGTAAATTTGATGCGTGTTTGATGCGTGTTTACATTTTACAATTGCGTCTGCCATGTACAGTCTGCGACGGAATTCCACATGTCCGAGCGCCATTGATTCCTTAATTACGAGACTCGTATGTTATTCTGCACCATTCTGACGAGTGCCGACTTTCATTTCGCATTATTTTCGTTTTTATCGAAAAATAATCGTTCTCTATGGAGATTCCCATGTAAATTTTTTCAACCAAAAAAAATCATTGTTTTGCCAATTTCAAGCTAGTTTATAGCATGGTCATGGCATAATTTGGCCTAGCGAGTGACGGTAAACGTTCCTTGAGTGTGCAAAACAAATTTTGGTCCCAACGAAGCAGGCTAAAATCCTGAAATTTGTCAATTTTACTTTGCGTGTTAAGAAAATATTCATTTAAACTTCCAAATTTGGTTGAAATATGCTCAACAACATTCAGTTGAATGGTGACATTATTTATAGTCACCGACTAACTTCCACAATGAATCAAATTTGTTTTTATTGGTGACAATTATGTCGCGAGAGATAAAAATGTAAATTGTTTTTTATGAAAATGTTAAATTTTAGCTCATTTTAAGACTTTAATTGCTTGGTAATTATTGAGATTGCAGTTTCCTTATATGGCAACTCCTTATTTGGAAGTTTCTTACGCATTCGCAGAAATGATAGAATTCCATGAAGACGTCGCCATTTTTTTTATTTGTCCAGGCAGAGAATTTTTTGTTTCATTTATTTAATTTATGATGGCGATGTTATTTGATCAATAATAGTCAATTTTGTGTTGATAACACGATGGTAAGATCAGTTCTGCAAATATCCACCGCACCTGCGAAGTTGATTTGTATAATCGCAGATTTCAATGATCCTTTGTTCTTGTACTATTATAATAATACTATTACGCGTTGGGCGGATCTACTGGTTATCCGTAACTTTTTGATTATCTCCCCTGATCTCGTTAGGTGATGACGTGACCCAATACAAATAGCAGCTACCATGAAAATTAGAAGATTCATCGTTTGCGATACAAAACATAACTAAAATGGCAATTTTATTGGAGGAAAAATATAATTTATTTTGCGAATGCAATGTAAACCTCACCGCGAGGATATGCAATATTTAAAAGTGTTTATGGGTGGCTAAATCAAGCAGATATCGCCATTATTGTTGCCTGCATTGTCTCTGTTTAGTTTTTTGCCTTCTGGAAGTTCTGCCAAGTTTTGGCAGTTCTGCTACTCAGTGCACTTTAAAACTTGATATGTTTGCTCTGCTTCTTTCCATGGTGGCTAATAGAGAAGCAGGATACCAACATGAGATTATCAATATTAATCAGATAATAGCAGCCGAAAGACTGTCAATTACATTAAGGTATTTGGCTACTGCCATGGCTACTGCCACTACTGGTACGTACTTCTCGTAGATCGGTGTTAATTATCTTCGTCAATGATGTCATGTCACGTTTGTTAATAATTCATTTGTTCGGAAATACTTATTGGGGGTCGAAACGTATAAAATTGAACTACCACCACTTCCAAAAACAACACCGATAAACAATAACGCTCTTTTCTGTTCCATGCAATGGAAATGGCTATTTATTGTCGTGATATCAGTGATATAAATGAATGCCTAAAATTAGTATTATCCTGAAATAAATTTATGCCACTTTGGCGAACATGGGAACCACGGTACAATTTCTGCCATTTAGGCACACTTCAGAGTGAAATCAGGGCTTATATTTCGGCGAGAATCCAAATCTAGATTCTCGTACATATTCTCGAAAATTACCCTGGATTCTCGTGAAAAAGTATATATGGATTCTCGCAAAATCAGATGAAATATATGCCCTGGAAATATAGCAAATCGTTTAATGCTTTAGAATTTTTGTTTTCGGAGATTTATATATTTGCTTAAAGACATATTATGGACTTGTTATGGACTTTTTCGGGTGCGAGAAATTGATAAGTTAGTGCTCAGGCACTTTGCCAACCTGGGGAATGTTATCATTCTACTAACATCACTGAAAATTTCCAAAAAAATCTACCACACCACTTCATAGAGAACATCGTCTGAACTACTCCAAATTGTAAATATTTACAACTCGATTCGGGGCGCAACTATCGGCTATAATTAAACAAAAATGATTTCGCCATCGAGAGTCATTGCATTTAACTAATATATAAGAATGACGTTGTGTATCATCCATTTGGATTAATATTCGTAACAAATAACTACTTTGAGAAAGATTATTCTTAATTTCTATTTGATAACTCTGCCCGTTGTCTGTCGGAGTGTTTCACATCACTTTAATCAAGGAAGACTTCAGAAAAACTGCATTTCAAGAAATCGTTTAATGCTTTAGAATTTTTTTTTTTTCGGAGATTTATATATATGCTTAAAGACATATTATAGACTTTTTCGGGTGCGAGAAATTGATAAGTTAGTGCTCAGGCACTTTGCCAACCTGGGGAATGTTATCATTCTACTAACATCACTGAAAATTTCGAAACAAAATCTACCACACCACTTCATAGAGAACATCGTCTGAACTAATCCAAATTGTAAATATTTTCATCTCGATTCGGGGCGCAACTATCGGCTATAATTAAACAAAAATGATTTCGCCGTCGAGAGTCATTGCATTTAACTAATATATAAAAATGACGTTGTGTATCATCCATTTGGATTAATATTCGTAACAAATAACTACTTTGAGAAAGATTATTCTTAATTTCTATTTGATCACTCTGCCCGGTGTCTGCCGGAGTGTTTCACATCACTTTAATCAAGGAAGACTGTTCAGAAAAACTGCATTTCAAGATCACCAAACAACTTTCCTTTTTAGGGCCACCACATCTTTCCAAAGATGTACTTCTTCCATTTTGCTATCAAAGACCGAAAAATGTCGTTAAACTAGAGATCCAAATACCCACTAAGGGCCCCTATATCTTGAAATATTAAAGACCGAAAATGTCGTTAAACTATAAAGACCGAAAAATGTCGTTAAACTAGAGATCCAAATACCCCCTATATCTTGATATATTATAAAGACCGAAAAATGTCATTAAACTATTAAAGACCGAAAAATGTCGTTAAACTACAAAGACCGAAAAATGTCGTTAAACTAGAGATCCAAACATCCCCATCCCCTATTTTTTTTAGACAATAAAGAACGAAATATGTCGTTACACCATTAATACATAATTTGTGTTTATGAAAGTCTGGCACCCATTAGCAGTTTGTTTTCAGTACATTTTAATATTCATTGGAACGTAAACAATTATTCGCTGACAGAAATCATGTTAATATCGCCTTTCGTTACTGGTTTCCTCGACTCAAATATTTCTCACTGCTCAATACTTATAATTTTAAAAAAAATTCTGTGTTTTGTGTCACTTCTTAATAGCATTATGTATTCTGCTATTGAAAAGAAAAAAAGTTGCAGTATACCTTAAAGGTACGGAAGGCCTTGGTGGGTATCCTGTAAACATATTCCACCTGTCAAAAACCGCTACAAACGAAAATAATATTCAGATATAGACATACTTTGTTAATATACAAATGAGAAATATCTCATAAACAGTATGTTATTGTCGTAAATTTGACGATTGTTATGTAAACAAAGCATAAAAAGTTACTTTCTTGGTGTTTCTTTATATTATGATGGTAAACATAAAGAGCGTTCTTTGTTGCTCAATTCCTTATTTGGAAATAATAAAGAGCGTTTATACCATTTGTGTGTGATTAGCCAGTAGCATTGTGCTGCCTTCAATAACACAATCAGACTCTTGTTTAGGTAAAGTTTAGTAGGTCTTTATGCAAGCATGATGTTTACGCGATAGTGATCGTATATTTGAACCAAAATGTATGCGTTTTAATATTTTTCTGTTTACGGTGTTTGGAACAAATATGAATATGTTCGACAACTAAGCCCCCTCGTCCCTTTAATATAATTAATATAACATCCCTCATCCAATAATCTCCAAATTGCATATTTAATTTCAATCCTAATTACACGTCACGCCGCCCCTCATCATTTGCCAATTGTACATCCTTTTTTTTGCTGCTGCTGCAATTGCTCAATTTCTTTAAAAATTATTGAAAAAATGGCCCTCCCGCCCGCCGACATTTACCTCTGATTTTTTTTTATCATCGGTCCGCACCAAAATTGAGCACATGTCCCTATATAATATACCTATTTAAACCGAGTATACACGGTGGTGTAATAGATCAACCGTTAATTTAACCGTTTAGGTAGCATATTTCCACGTATACGTTATCACGACAAATCCCTGCTGATCTGTTATTAATGAACCAAACAATTAACATGTCAAAACACTCGGGCCCGCCAATGCTACAGTGTATAAACGTAACGGGACAAATATGCACATTATATTGGCAGCTAACGAGAACATTCATCACCAGCAATCTGCTCACCCCTTTCAGCCGATACGATAGAAACTAAACGATTTGTTACTTATAATTACCCGTACTTAATTACACTACTTGCGTGTTAATAAAGTACGACCCCATTGCCACTAAAGGTGAAACATGGGATTTAGAACATTAATATTCACTCTTACATAGTTCCACATTCAAGGTTCGTCTTGTGTAATTGTATGTCAGTTGTAACGTTGTGAAACTGCAACCGAACTGAATTATTCTATGCTAAATAGTTCATGGCTGACCTGATGCATGCATCTTAGTTTTCTTGTACATCCTGTTGGGATATTATTAGATATTTTGACCAACAAGATAGGCTGGAACTAGAACTCGTTTTGCGGTGCGGGGGGGATCGGTGGATCGTTAGGTTTGTCAGCGCATGCCACAATTTGATGGTCACGACATGTTCTGCTACAGTTGAAGCGAGCTAACTTCGTTGCTCGCGTGTGGTGCCTATCTTGTACGCCTATCATCGGAGCGCCAGATCCCCAAGATCACGGATGGACGGAAGGGTATGAAATTGAGTGGACCAAAACTCATTTCCCGGAAGATGTTGCGGAAATTTTGATTGAGGGGAATGTGCGGTCAGGAACAAGCGATGGCGATGAATTTTCTGATTCAGATAGCGATGACGATTCAGATAGCGATGACGATTCAGATAGCGATGACGACTATTTTTTTGTATCCAGTTCGAGCGAAGATGAGACGCTCTTCATTAATGATGAGTCTGCAGATTGTGAAATGGATGTATCTGATGGATGTAATAAATAAGTAAAATGAGAATGGGGGGGGGGGGGTCTGACCTGTGGAAACTGTGAAAAAATAAATCGCATATTGCCATGCATGTTACGCGAAAAAGTGGGGTTCCATGATATTGAGTATGCTAACGATGGTTTTATCGCCAACTCGTCGATCCCAGCCAACTTACTTTCAATTTGTATAGACATAAACTCTATTTGTTATGAAAAACTATGAATTTTGCCGATAAATTTTAATTTTCCCGAACATTTCTAATTTTCAGGCTAAAATTATTAGATATTGAGCCACATTACAGTCGCACAGTAGATTTTAACATATCCAACACTTGAATAATCAGTTGCTATATTCCTATGTTGAACTTAGAGTTATCGTCATTGTGAATACTACAGCTTGAAATTAATAAAATACCCCGCTTTATCAATCGACTGTAGATGTAGTTTAGGGGAGGGTTAATTTTGTGTATGCCGGAGTAAGGTATTGTCTCATTATACTTAGTTTTGTATAAATATATGCGGAGAACTCACCATAGTTGCCATAACATCATCACATAGTGTTTTTATGATGATTGAAACGATCAAGTTTGCGTGAAACGTCAGCACATTTCCAGCTTCGACGTCGTTAGAGCCAAGTGACGTCACGTAAATAACATGTTCAATGCCAACAAATCAATAAATATTCTGATGAATATCCCGGAAGTCATATTACAATCACGTTTTAGGAATAAGTGTGCTAATTTATTTCGAAAGCAACTCATTTTTACTGTGGTGACTTAGAAAAAAAATGAGAATTAGAGAAACTGAGAATTAGAGCATGGGTAGTGTCAGAAACAATATCATAATTTGAAAAGTCCGCCTATCTGTGTATATCCAACATCCGGAATAAGTTAGAGGGATATCAATTCTAACCAAACATATGGGTCACATAAATTCCCTCTCCACATATGTCCATTTTTGCCTGGCCTATATGAATTATGTACTGCAAGATAGGCCCAGGTACCGTTTAATTTATTACAGATTTTCAGGCTTCCAGACAGTCAGTTACAACAACATATTTTATTGATAGCAGGTAATTATGCACGCATTAACATCGATTTTGTAGTACTAAAATATGTGTTATAAACAACACATAACAAAATATATAATTCATATGGCTCAGTAGTTATCCGAACATCACATGTAGAAAGAAAATTAACACATATTTTGAACAGTTTCTGAGATATTGGAATTAAGCTGCGGTTTCCCCGAACAAGTTTTGGTCGAAACAAAAATACATTTTTATGATAACACACTTTTTAAAGTGATTCAAATTGGACCAAATCATTATTCGAATGATTAAAACCGGATCCGTAGACACCGGGAGCGTGGTTAAAGATATCCTCATGCTTCCAAACCCCCAACTACAACAACATATTGTATTTAACATGTAAAGTTTTATATTAATATATACATGTATATAGCGACTATGTGGAACTGAAGTGTTTGTTACACGACACATAATATAGCCCCTATAAAAAGCACACAGGTAAAAAAAATTGGTTTACCAGGTTCTACTATAATAAAGTCGGGTTTACAATGATATACTCTGGTAAAAGCCATGTAATAACCCATGTAAAATGGACATACCCTTGTAAGTTCCAAGTAAATCATGGTAAAAAGTCAAGTTAACAATGATAAACTCTAGTAAAAGCCTTATACATCCATGTAAAAATCATAGCCATGTAAATTCCATGCAAGTAAAGGCACGATGTACCACACTTCACTCTCGTAAAATGCTGGTAAAAAACCCACGTAAATCAGAATATACTATAGTAACTCAATTATTCCGGGGTAAACGCTCTTTAAAACGCTCTTTAAATGTTTGTAATATATTTTAATTTATGATTACATCCGTTATTTAGTCAATATAGATATATTCGAGAAAAAAAGACGCTTTAAAAGACGCTTTACTTCAAAATTCGTCAGTTAATGGTCCTTTTTATATGGGTTGGTTCCAGTCAGAAGTCGATTTTGTTAATAACTGAGTTCTACATTCTCTGGTATTAATGTTATGTGGCAGCTAATAACACATATCCTTTTATTTCGAATTAGGTGCATGGGGTAATGCCATACAATGATGTGCAAGTTATATAAGGGGAATGATGAATCTTAGTCCTATTTCTAGACTAAAATCTGGTATATTGTCCTTGTAGCAGTTCATGCTTACACTACCGATCCCACAAAACGTATATCAACCAGTGTCAAGAATGTTGGTGGTTTGGGTTTTTGTTTGTTTAAATCCAAAACGGAAACAACTCTGCAAGGTGTCCAACCATTCTCAATATTACTGGTACATATGCTCCCGTGTTGGCTAATGTTTTTAATGTAATTGTAATACAGCAGGATTCACCAGAATATCATGTAGAATCTACATGATATTCTGGTGAATCCTGCTGTATTGCTGTATTATTATTGTAGATGGGTTACATCATGCCTTTACTTGAAATGTACAAGGGTATGACCTTTTTACCAGAATAATTGTACATGGATATGATCGATAACTCGATTTCACAATAGCACAGTTCTCATCTGATGTGTTTTCTGTCTCTTATGTGAGAATAAAAATCATAGTTTGTTCGTTAATCAGTGGAATAACAATTGTACCCGGTTTCATACCTGGAAAAAGAATATTCTTATAATTAAGTAGGCTAAATCCAGAATAGTTTAACAGCTTATGTAATTACATTTGTTTTTCATATAGCGTCAAATTTGTTATCTCAAATGTTAAAGCTTCTGAAAGCGCACATAGGGACTACCGTGGTAACTTTACCCTAATATCGAGGTAATTTACCTGATTCCAATCACCCTGGTAGAAGAATACCATAGAATACCATGGTGCTTTACCATGGTATACCAGATTGTTTTATTTTCACAAGGGAGACTTACATATACAGAACAGTGCATTGTTGCTTACATTGTTATTGTTAGTGTCCCTCTCAATCCACCAACATATTGATAAATATGAAGATCATATTAACCGACACTTGATTCATATCAATTAGAACTCTGGAACAATGTAGTAAATTCAACACCGACAATGTTTGCAAATACGTTAGGTCTTGGCCACAGTACTCGCTTTTCCAAAAATCGTTAATTTCTGGAAAATCTAACTGGTGGGTATCGTCCATCGTCGATTTGACAATAGACACCACCAATTCCGTTATTTTCACTATCATTTTCGTGAACAATATATATTTCTTCTTTTTAAAAAGTTGGTTTCAACTTGTTCTACCGTGGGTAGTGGTATCTAGAATAATCTAGCTCTTTTTTCGATTTGGCCGCTGCATTGTTAGAAACATAAAAGCGCACACGAGTTTCAATGAACACTTTAAAACAGCAAAATATAACACACCGAGCACTTTGTCCGACGTGTTCACATTATTTGGTTTGAGGCGCAGGGAAAAGTGCATCATTTCGAAATGGTGATATAGGTGAGTATAATTCTTGTCGATTTAAATTGGAGACATGGTAAAGCGAGATACAAGGCTCGCCGTGACCAATACCACCTCGCTTTATATCACGATATACCACACAACTGGAGACACTGACAGTAACTTATAACCCGATACCTAAACACACATTAAACATGTAAGGGTATGCCCCAGCTATTCGTTGGTGTGAAACGGCATACCTGAACATTTCCAAAGGTAAGGACTCGCCGATGAGTATTTAGTAAATAAAAAAAAGAGTTATCGGGCATTGCCTCTACAATAGGCTATGATTCGCATATGGTCTGCTGCACTCATAAGTAAACAATTCTCTATTGTCAGTTTGCATTTCACTCCAACAGCAACCAAGCTGCGACAAAGAACACATACCAGTACAAACTACATACAACGCCCTATACGTTATCGGAGCGATGGGAGATAACTCTGCCTGGAGTTTGATACAAGTACACAATAAGTACACGCACTGTGCGTATCTGTATGCGCATTATCATTCGTAGCAAATACACCACGGATCGTACCCGTCATTGTGGTCGATAATGTGAGAAGAGGCATACTTAATATGGCGTAACATACACAACTATAAGGTATGTGCACTAAACGTTTTTCATATTTAGTCGAGCGTGACTACTGAGTAAAATCGCCATCGATTATTTCGATGCGATATTTGGATGCATGCTGGTAATACAGAGAATAATGAGTTGATTGAACTTGTGACGTGAAATATTTCATGAGTGGTCGGGACGTTGTATAATTGTATGATTGATGCTTTATTCTCATGATTACAAATGAATATTGAGAAATACAGAATGATATTTACAAAAGGATATGAAGATATATACACATACTATATACATGTCTCCGGTGGGGATATAAAGATTACACTAAACAATTTTGTTTGTTTGTTTGTTTGTTTTTTTGTACGAAGATTTCACGGTACGTTTTTCTACGCGAATTCCGAAATGGATCATGAATGAGTTGGATTCGAAGTACCTCGGTAATTGTGTATTTAATTACGTTAATCGTCTATAAACACATGTGAAACGATGTGCCAGTCTGTTAATTAACTATTGTCCGGGATATTATTTATATAATTGGGCATAATGATTCTATTCACTCAGTGAGTGCAGCTGGAATTATCATTGGATATGATTTCGGCTGTATCGCTGTCAAGACTTCGCATCTAGCGGATGGGGGAATATATTGGAGAGAATAAAATGGACACTGGGCCCTGATTGGTCAATAGCCTTGTGTGATTTTCGCATAGAACAATCATCACACCTCTTCACTATGATTTCCCATAGGTAAAATAACCATTGTCACAGGAATGAACACTTTGTAGTGAAGTTTGAATTTTTTGGTGTGGTATAAAATATGAAAGTATTTTTTATGCGGTTCTGACACTAGTTTCGAAAATACAAGATTTAAAGGCGAATTCCCTGCTAGACAGACATGATTTTTTGTGTGTAAAAAGTTTCCCAAAATGTCATTTTTTCAGATTTAAAGAAAATTTTGGACCCAACATTTATATTTCCAACAGTATACACTAAAACGTTAGCACTGAGGCCTATGGAAAACATTTACACCAGTGTAACCTAAATGCGTATTGACTGTCACATTGTTGGTCAATAGGTCAGTTGCGACCTAGATTAAATACGATTTAATACCAGCTGGCTGATATCGATTCGGTCATGAGTTGGGGGTTTATGTTATGGTCATGATAATTATTGCTAGGTGCACCATCAACAATAATTATATAATATATTAATATTAATTAACACCAATAGTTTAAATTAACTTGAATATTAGGTGGTCGGTTTATCACATTTTCAATACATATAAATTAATATCACTAGTATATATAACAACCCTATCCGGTGTATGTGTATCTATCCATATTAAGGGTTGATCCGCTGATGGTACATATATCATACAATTTCCAGTAGTAGTACCTATACGATTATGCAGCACCCCATGTCACATGTCAGTCAATGGTTTCTGCATGCATTTAGTATATATCAAGTTCAACTTTAGAAAAAAAAACGGGGGGGGGGGGGGTAATAATAACATATTTAAAACCAAGCACCATGTAAAGTAACGTGGAGTATGGAGAGTAATTCAAGATTGTGGTACATTAGCGAGATCCCTATGAACCTTCCTCATGAGTGTGCATACTTGTAGTGCAGCGGCCAAATCGAAAAAGGCCTCTAGTTTTCGAGATACCCCAACCCAAGGTAGAACAAGTTTAAACCAGGTTTATTTGAAGGCGAAATATATATGGTTCACGGAAATGACAGTAATAATTCATGGAATTGGTGGTGGCTATGGTAAAATCAACGATGAATGGTACCAACCAGTGGTTTTTCACATAAATTCGGTAAATCGACCCCTTTGGCTAAATCCGCACTTATATATTAACGGTTTTGGTATTAAATTAACTGCATCATATTATAGTACTACTTGGAACAACAAAAGTTTTGATTATTTGGAATTTCACTGTCATTTCGAGCTTTTGCCAAAAAAATTCCCCTTTTCACGAAAATTAGTTTTTTCAAACCCTATAATTTAGACGAATATCAATATAGCGCCAAATAAATTACTTCATATGATAGAGTAGTTATCTGTTCATGATACGCAAAAATAATGTTACAGAAATTGTAAATCAACTGTGAGATAATCGATTTTAGCTACATCTCCCCAGACGTTTTTCGGCGAAAAATCATGGAAAATACTTATTTTTGAAAATGCTGTTACATATTTTCTAAACTATCCCAATTAAACACAAATGACTAATCTGGTGAAAAAGGGTCATGCATACACTGCTTATGTGGTTAGAGATGTATTCAGGGATCCAAAACCGCGAATTACAACAACACATTTTATTGAAAACTTCTAATATATCATTGGCAGCAACCTTGTAGAACTGAAAGAGGTGTTGCAAGCCACACATGATACACGAATAGTCTTACAAGTACAGAACAAGGCCATTGTTGTTGTCGGATCGATTGTTGTGTCCCTATAAATCGGAGGAAAATATAGGGCCCTACAAAGATAACGGGATATTAAATAGTATATATACCAGAAACTGGTCTCACTGCGATTTCCAGTTATACCGCCATATACAATAAACTTAATTTTAATATCATTTTGAATATAATAGAAGAATTGAGAAGAATTTGAAGACTATGTCGGAGAGGTATGTATAGTAGAAAAAATTATGAGCTGGTCTGTTTTAGTCGACTGACATTATGACTTAACGAGTTGGGCGTTTACGGTTACAATTAAAATAATGTTATATATATATACTTCATGGCAATATGTAACTGACTTGCATTGATGTTTTATACATAATTGGGAATATACTATTCATGTTTTTAGATTTTGGGATAGGCTATCGCCTTTCACAAAATCGAAAAACGTTCATAGTACACGCTAATTGCCTATTCTGTTTCCATAACATAATCAAACTCTCGCTAAAAGTCCGATTACGCAAACTATGTAAGTATGTGAACAAATATATAACTATTTTGCTTCTATTGACCTTTTCTGCTAGTAAGGCGCATAAAGAATATCACAGAACCTAAATTTAAATCGTTATGTGTTTTATGATCTTATACACGAATTCCGGAAATAAAAGCAAAATAATTTGTTCTGCACGGGGTGATGACCGTCGAAAAAAAATACGGAAAGCCGATTTAACAATAAATAGCGATATCGTTTTTTTGTAAATTAACCAGTCTTAATGCTATATATTAAACGTACATGTATATGCATCGTTTCAAGCTTTGTGTTACACATATATTTAAGAAATGAATGTAGTGGGTGTGTGGTATTGTGGATAAGGATACGGATACATTTATTTTTGTATATTTATAGAGCTTTCTGATGATTTATTCTCACAACAAAGCTGAGAGTTTCTTATTTATTTTAACGAAATATGCGGATGATTTGATACTATTGCCCACGCAGCACATTAAGTCAACCCAATATAAGATTTCCAAACATTTATCTAGAATAACGTGATCGATATAAATAACTGGCTTCAGATGCAATTCGGCTTAACCTTTAAAGACACGCCCAATTATTCGGCTGACCGCGTTTAGTGATTAGTTCAGATTAGGTCAACAGTTTGCATCTTCCTGCTCATGATACACTCTTTTCGTTATTGGGATGTAAACAGGGTTACCCAATTGACAGTTGACCAATCACAAAACTATGTAAATCTATATATTGTCGGGAAGAGGGAATATATGCACAACTATGGCAAAGTATATTAACCATAAACTGTCCATTGTGGGTATTTAAGCCATGTGATGGATGCAAGGTATAAATAAATACGATCATCATATTAAATGTATGGTATGTTGACTTCTAATCAGATGTGCCATCACACCTTTCTATCGCCTATCTTTATTTCCATTGCAGGGGGAGCAACCATCCGGTTCGAAACGCAAGGCGGATGACATAAGTAAGGATGAAGCCACAACACATAGGAGTTCGGCGAAACAGTTTGACATAAGAAAGCATTGCTTTGTATGTGGGGCATCTGAAAAGAGACTTCCTAATAAAAACATGGAACGTCTGACTGAGGTATGCACTGGGACTGGGGAGTCTACGTGGCTTAAGACGATAAATGCTGCTAATGCCAGATTCGACAGTGTTGTAGAATGTCGCATGATGGCACACATAGATTTATTTGCATGTGATGCAAAATATCATCACGCATGTTATTCGCACTATATTTCGGAGACTCACGACCAAGCTTTTTCCACTCTGACTAAAGAAATTGAAGACAGCATCCTTCGCACACGTGAACCCAATGTAATTACGCTTGCTGAACTATATTCCAAGTTCCTTCTCATTCTTCGTTGTCTGGATGGTCCACAAACGACCATGGATTCATATAAATCTTGGAAACTGAAAAAAATAAATAAAAACAAAACATCTTCCTGACACGATTTGTTTTGTCGATCGGTCGGGCTTATCAGACTTGGTGTGCTCCAGTTCTATTACAGTCGGGACGCCCTCAGGAAAGCATCTAAATTGGAAGCTGATATGAAGTCGCGCGACGATGATGATAGCATGCATTGCTCCCAACTGATAACCGACGATTCCGGCAGAGGTGAGAGATTGGTGCTTCACAGGGCTTCCGGTATTCTGAGGTGTGCTATATCTTAAACGACAGAGGACTCCAAAACATATCCTTCGTGCTACGAAATAGATCCCCGACAATTAGTGATGAGGACCGGACCGGACCACATTGGGTGGTCCGGTCCACTGCCAAGGCGGCCCGGTCCGGTCCAGGCCATTCCGGTCCGGTACACATGCCTGGACCGGTCCAAAAACTGTCCGGTCCACCTATAATAGGTTATAGGTTACTCTGTATAGTACAAACTATAAGGTTACTTAGTTCAGTGTATTGCAATCTCGTGCTAGTTTGTCACCACGATGAAGCGGATACTCGTATACTTTATCATGCAGCCAATGCAGCACTCCTTGATCGGAAGCTAGTTATTATTTTTATTCCACTGACATACATGTCGAAATACTAGAATGTTATGTTTCTCAATGAATAGGAGCTAGGATAATTCTTCATACCGAATCCAAAAATAGGTCACGTGTCATTTCCGTGAACGACATAGCCGACAGCATTGTCCAATGAGGTGTGTGAAACATTGCCTCTAATTCACGCTTTAATCCAGGCTACGACATTCACAAATACCTATACAATGAATCCGTTTGACTTAATAGTCAAAAGCGGTAAAATGTGATGCGAATTTAAATTTGCATCAATTTGTGTAATCTATTAATGCTGGCGATGACACTATATATTCTACAAAGAGTTTGCATGTGGGCTATATTATGGTGGGCCATAATGTCGTCTATTCGACAAATTATGCATACGTAAGAAATCACCCCAACATCTTCGTGCGAACTATATCAGTGATTGGCACATCATACTAACTACCAAGCCTATTGTACCATGTCATGACAGCCATGACTGGTTGCTCTTTGATTGAGTCCTACAAACCAGACAGATTATACTTGCTCCCGATCGACTGTGACAACTGAGCTTTGGCTGCAAAGATTCATGTGAACCTGATACATGATCTTGTTTCAGCGCAGACTAACCATGTAACAATGTATGTGAGAATGTCTACAATAACCGAACTAGTGCACATTTTGACGACTCATATAGGATGAGTAGAGTGAGGGAACATTTAAGGAATATATATACTCATATTATAGAACAGGAAGTAGTAGCATGTCTTGAAAACTTTTTGGCAACACAATATTATATACTGCAAAAGTCATTTCTTTATTGACAAAAAATCCTCTGTATAACAACTAATTTCTTTAATATAAAATATTTCACCTGAACACATCAGAGATATGCAACTTGAAATGGGAGGCTGGTAATTTGGGCATACAATTTAAATTTTCTTCAGAAACATTATATAAATTGATATTACTTATCTAAACTGATCAAAAAGGCACATATTAGTGATGATTGTTTTATTCTTTCCGTTGTATCAAGTAATCCCCCAATAAATGAGTATCTATAGTCCTTAAGTACAACCAGTTACTCATTAGCTTAAATTAATTGAAACAATAGTAGGGTTCTAAGGTCTGTTTATGGTTACCAGTGAACTCATGATTAACAATTCCCTTGTCCCCAGATAACGAACTCAGTCACGTGTGTGATGGAAAAAATGAGAAACTTCGATTTTGTTGGCCGATTTGGATGCCATCCTAAACTTATTGTCAAATATGGAGCGTATGTAATGCCGTATCTATTGTCAGTTGTGATCACGGTCCCGACATGCGCGGCACAAATAAGACAATATCGTTCTGTATAACATAATTCACACTCATAAGCCTTTGTAGACATATGTGTTCAGTTGAAATATATATGTATATAATCGTTCCATAACAATTCAAGTAAAAAATGAAAAATATACGAAATAGTTGCCAGAAAGGTGATCGTATGAGGTTTTATGAACTTACTAATTCTAGACCAGTGTTCTCGTGAGGTTATACCATATCCTATCAAAATTTAATCAAAATGTAAATTTTATAGAAATTTGTAAATCTTCTCATTTTTCACATTTTGTTTTTCTTCAAATTTTAATCTTAGATCACGTTCAGACACCGTTATTTATAAATTCCCTTCATCACTCTGTACACTGTTTCAGTTTATGCTTCTAAAACCAACTTGACATGCAGCATTCTAAGTGTAATTTAATTTAATTTTATTCAGGGTTTCCGCCAGGCCGGCTGCGGGTTCGTCCCACGGATCCATTCCCCTCGCAGATGATCTATTTGATTCATACATGTACCAAAAGCCAGTAGCAATATGTCATAAAAAATCCGGCTTCAACGGGAGTTCGGGGGGTTAAACAGAATACTGCCAGTGGGTGAAAAAGCGGGTCAATTGAGCACATTGTGTTACCAGTACAGCGTAACCCTTTGAAATAAAAGCGCCAAAACTACAACGTAATGTTTGGTGTGCATTGAAATAGCGACGTTATACCGGGTATACAACCTAATAAATGTCGCGGTAACATCAAAGAATGTCGGGACTGCTGAGTACGGATATTATTTTGCACGGGATTTCTGTGGTTGAAACTACTCAGCTCGGAGATCCCGTGCTATCGTACGATTACATAATTTGATCAAAGAATGCCGAATTGCTGAGTTAGGCAGAGTGGGGATCAACATACGCCAACAGGCGGTTCTCCTGCCAAAGGAGGTATCTACCTCCGAGATCCCGTGCTATCGTACTATTATAATATGGAACCTGTCCCAAATCAGTCTTTATAGCGGGAATTCATAGCGACAACACCATTCATTTGACCCATATTACATGCATGGAGGATAAACACAAAAAACATACCCCCACCCCGTTGGACTAATACAGACGATTGACAAGCTACGCGTTCCGAGTTTGAAAGATTTCGCTACCATTCGTATTTCGCCGCTATAAATATCTCCTGCAGACAAACCCTGCAGTATATATGTCGCCACAGCGCACAAATAGTTTTACGATTGACAGAATACATGGAATATATCAGTTTCATTTTCACGCAAGCTACTTGAAATTCTAGGAAATACTTAATTCAATTCTCCCAGCTAGGTAATATTGGACAATGCATAGATGCTTTTTAGTGTTTAGTTTCATTATACCTGTCGGAATCTTATTGTAAGTTATAATGTTTTAAACACTGTAACCTGTAGCTTGATATAGTCTTCAATCAGACGGCAGTCTTACGTGCGTAATTACATAATTAATTATCTGGATACAATCAACAGAATTAATGCACCCACGGAAAATGATCGACTTGCGTAATATACGTAGCTTTGGATTTCTTTGTGGGACTCTCAGGTGCAAGGAAATGGCTACTTTTCAGTGTCAAATAACTAAATTTTCATCCGACGGTACGAACCATGGTCGTCCCGTCGCGTTATGTGTTTCCCCAATACGGACTCATTAATTTCCCCTTGGCGGAAACCCTAAACTACATAATTTGTTTTTTGGCAGAAGTTATATTTTAGGGGATGGTGTTAAGTTTACGCTCATATAACATTTTCACAGCAATATTCTTGACATTCCATTATTCAAATGGTTTTGATATGTCATCGGGGCAATTTTTGAGCCATGTTGCGGATCAATAAGCCACGTGGTTGACAAGTTATAGCCATTTACATTAGACTTTAAAAAAATATATATTTATCGCAATTTTTTCTAACTAACTCATAAATTGGTCTAGTTTGTATCTCGTGTCATTTTATGATCATTTCTTATTATTATAAACTATATATTGTGTAGTTTATAACCGCAATATTTTGTATATGCTCTGACACTTGTACTCAAGAAAATTTTCATTTTATTTTAGGGGTAAGAGTTGTCTTCCCTGAAAAATCTATTTTGGGACACTTTCTGAAACGGGCAACAAACAAAATCTGATGCGCCGTATGATGCCCTTTAATTTAATATGTAGAAATCTTTGCTCGCCGGGACCAATACCACCTAGCTTTAAATCACGATATACCACACAGGTTACACTGGTGTAAATATTTTCCATAGGCCTCAGTGTTAACGTTTTAGCGTATACTGTTGTCAATATAAATGTTGGGTCCAAAATTTTCTTTAAATCTGAAAAATTGACATTTTTACACAAAAAAATCATGTCTGTCTAGCAGGGAATTCGCCTTTAAATATTGTGTTTTCGTAACTAGTCTCAGAACCGCATTAAAAATACTGTCATGTTTTAGACCACACCAAAAAATTCAAACTTCACTACAAAGGGTTAATTCCTGTGCCAATGGTTATTTTATCTATGGGAAATCATAGGGAAGAGGTGTGATGATTTTTTTATGCGAAAAGCACACAAGGCTATTGACCAATCAGGGCCCAGTGTCAATTTTATTCTCTCCTATATATTCATCCCGCATCCGCTAGATGTTACTCCGAACCCTATTTACACCAGGGTATCCCACAACTGGAGACCCTGACGGTAACTTATAATCCGATAACTAAACACAGATTAAACATGTAAGGGTATTTCCCAGCTATTCGATGGTGTGAAACGGCCTACCTGAACATTTCCAAAGGAAACTACTCGGCGATGAGTATTTAGTAAATAAAAAAAGAGTTAACGGACATTGCCTCTACAATAGGCTATGATTCGCATGTGGTCTGTTGCACTCATAGGTAACCAATGCTATATTGTCAGTTGCATTTCACTCCAATAGCAACATCACTGCGACAAAGAACACATACAATTACACACTAAGTACATGCACCGTGCTTCTCTGTGTGTACATGATCATTCA
Source organism: Siphonodentalium dalli (assembly GCA_032622095.1). Classification (NCBI taxonomy): domain Eukaryota; kingdom Metazoa; phylum Mollusca; class Scaphopoda; order Gadilida; family Siphonodentaliidae; genus Siphonodentalium; species Siphonodentalium dalli. The sequence continues at coordinate 84,141,364 of CP136063.1, read as the reverse complement.
TAGCAAATGCACCACGGAGCGTACCCGTCATTGTGGTTGATAATGTGAGAAGAGCCATGCTTAATAAGGCGCAACATACACAACTATAAGGTATGTGCATTAAACGTTTTTCATATTTAGTCGAGCGTGAGTACTGAGTAAAATCGACATCGATTATTTCGATGCGATATTTGGATGCATGTTGGTAATGTAGAGAGTAATGAGTTGATTGAACTTGTGACGTGAAATAATTCATGAGTGGCCGGGACGTTATATAAACACGAGAGCACTAGTGCTTTACAAAATAGTCCCTGCCTTGAATGAATTATTTCACGTTACCAGTTGAATCACATGATTATTCGGTTTATTATAATCCACTATAACATCTGATTTATCTGATATCCGAATAATTAATACCGTCATTTTCCCATGAGGCATAAATTTCGATAGCGCGTATGAATACATAACGCGCTAGTTAAAGTGACATAATTCACTAGTGAAAGTGTAGTTTATAATCACTGAGAAATCAAGGTAAGTCGCACATATAGTAATGTAATAGAATATAACAATTTCCTTTCGTGTAAATTGTCAAATTTTATTTCTTGAGATCCACAGGGAACAAAAACGATGTATTTGTCCGAAGGAGCAAAATCATTCAGCAATAATGTCTCTTCGTGTTTATGTTCTTTTTTCAGAGTATATTTTCATATTGAGGAATTAAATTTCAGAGCACGAGGACTAGTAAACTAGACCTTCCATTTTTATGAGGTATTCTCGAATGGGTATAGTTCACAACATAAGTCCATTTGTCATTAAAGATTCATCGTTATATGAACAAGCCATCGTTATATCAGTTACATGTATAATGAAGATGAATTTATCCTCCATTATCTGTAGGATAAGGGTCTTTTGCCAGTAGTAAACTTCTATGATTTCCTCATATCTGACAATCATAGAGATTTATTCATGATAGCACTGGACGTGGAATATTGTCGATCGCTACGTTTAAAGTGACGAGAAACACTCAGGTAGGTGGTGAAATAGAAATGTAGAATAATCTTGCTCAAAGTAGTTATTTTTACGAATATAAATTTAAATTTACAACACACACCTTCATTCTTATATATCAATTAAATTCAATGACTCTCGGTGGCGAAACCATTTGCGTTCGTTTATCGTCGTTTGTTGCGTCTCGAATCGAGATGTAGATATTTACAATTACTCGTTGTTCGTGCAATGTTATTGAGTGGTATGGTCGATTTCGTTGAGATTTTCGGCGATGTTGGTAGAATTTTACATCCCCCAGTTGGCACAGCACCTGAGTACTAACTTATCAGTCCAAAGCACCCGAACAAGTCCATAAAGGGACATAAGGCGTTCGAATTGGGTTCATGCGTAATAACATAACAATTTGTAAAACAACTATCATCAACAAGTACATGTAACAAGATTGACTTTCTTATTTTTACATAACTAATAGCTCTCCAATAATGTGACTTCGCATGTCGAAACCATTATTATGTAAAGAATACTGTTACACTGGACTCACCGATCGAAGTCCAATGTGATATGGAATTTGATCAAAAAGGGGTATAAACATTGGACAAAGCCGAAGCAGTGAAAAATATTCTGAAAATCATATAATCAAATCAATCAATAATATTTGAACTTACTGCACGAAGAACAAATTTCAAGGTCCGCGCTGGACCAAAATTTACTTTTGCCAAATAATTTGCCAAATGAAAATATTGTTTGCCAAATTCTTTTAGAATTTGCCAAATGCTATCCCTGATGGTATCATTTTCTACAACATTGAGTCTTATTTTGTGGTTTATCATACAACAATAAACCAATCACCGAACAATACAATTGTAGAATGGTTGCTACATCAGAAAGGCACATTACAAGAGGGTTAGCTATGTAAACACCACCACCACCTCACAAAATACGGATAATCCCTCAACCATCAATACTATTGCTATCGGATTATCTGCATCTTAATAAAGGTGTTAACTTTTACCTCAACCTACATAAAACACCACTAATATAATTATAGTGTGAAAGTTTCCTGAGACTGATGAAATTATTTTTTGCCAAATGTGAATTATTTTTGCCATTGGCAAATTTGGCAAGTGGCAGCGCGAACCCTGAGAACAATCAATAATGCATATAAGAACAGAATTTATCTATTTTTCCATGCTCTTCTTGTCTTAGTGGTGATGTTTTTACAAACTTTATTTATATGCACATTTACACACAGCGAGTGCCTATTTTGGGTCCCTTTAACCGCTAGGGGCAATCTGAAAGTTTCAAAACATTTACTCTCAGTATAATTTTTCTGAATATTGCTCAATTCTTTTACACATTTCAATGATTGACGCCACGTTTTGATTAAACATTAAAATGTTATTGGATTAATCTCGTAAGAGTGTTACTAATAACGAATATAAGTGTATCTATTATTAGACATATTTGTTTATATACAACATGGAGTATCCCATCCAGTTATAAAATATACAACGGAACGGTCTTTTATTCATTTGGAGGGGTGTTCGGATAATAAGTTCAGAATACAGACAAAAACAGATAATACAAGAGCAGAATGATCCATAATCATTGGTGTGCAATGTTCAAACGTTTGTTGAATTTATTATCGGAATATTTCCTAAGGGAACTACTCGTCAATGAGTATATAGTATATAAAGGGTTAATGTGACAGTTGTATTACAAAAAATTACATACCCCCCACGCCGCCCCAACAGGAAATTTCATGCCTGACACATTAGTTAGAATATTTACAACACATATATGTTTAAATTAACGGCAAATTAGGTGGAACAAAATCTAGAACATCCTTCTCCGAAGACCTCCCTTACCATATCTTCCCGAAACTTTGGAAAGAACTAGATACATCTTTACAGTCAGTTTTACCATGTTCCAAATTTAAACGCGACGTATCAGAAGATATAATAAGCAGCTATCTTGATAGTGTTCTTTGTAAAAACCTACATTGTTTCGACTGTTATCCGTTCATGAATGAAAACTACTAGTGTAAGAAGTGTTAAGTGAATCCAACGCATGTAAAAAAACTAAACCACAAAAGTATCGTTGTCTACACTACTATAGATAAAAACTTGTATCATCAATATATGCTGTCATATGGGCTCAGATTCGGAATATTATTATCTAAGTTTGGGAGTGTGCAGGAAGACGACCAGTAGGCCATGCCATCTCCCAGTAGTATATACTATATTTTGTTTGAATTTTGTATTATACATTATCATGTTTGTTATATATTACTAAATAAAATTGAATTGAAATGTTCTCATTGTTTGATTTTCCAGCCAGTAGTTAGTTGGGAATTTGTTGTTTTTAGACCAAAAGTAGCATATTTTTAAACTTTGGATCAAAATTACGGCCTAAAATAGACATCAGTTGGAAATGTTCCAACATTAGGAGGGTGTCAGGTTGGAAATATTGAGAAGCCAGTTGGAATGTTCCAACCCAATCGGGTGGTGCAAATGGAATTCTGCGACCACGGATGTGGATCTGCTTCAATTGGATGCAGAGGGTGTGGACACCCCCTCTAGCCACGTACTGATACTCATACATATCACCATAGCTACATGCATTGTGATATCATATTATTCCAACACACAGGTTGATGTCACCACTTTACTGGTGTTTACATTCTGAGATCGACAATCATGGGGAAATTAGCGATCTTCGAAATCAGTTTCAACAATGCACCACAAGATGTATATTATGCAGGACAGACAGTCACGGGATCCGTCATTGTCGGACTGAAAGCACCAATGAACATGAGAGGTGAGTTACTGTCGTATTGGCTGATTGGACCAATGAAAATTGAGAGTGAGTTACAGTATAGTGTAGTTCTTTGCATGTTTTGTATACTCTCAACATAATTGCCGGGTTTAGGGTGACTTTTAATTAACTCATTTTCACAAGACATTAGAGCCGTGTGTGTCCGGGATAGAATATGCCTACCGCCCCACTGCTACTTATAAGAATCCCCTAATATGGCACCTGTTTGTATTCGGTTGCATCCCGTGAGGTGTGGTGTGTTAATCCGGGAGGTACTAGGGAGGCCGCTTCATATAAGGCATCGACCTGCCGATACGGCTTAGTTCATGGTCCTCTTTAGTCCTACATCTCTTAAAGAGTTGACCGGGTTCAATCAATTGGACAGTCACGCATTTCTACAGTGTTCCAGATTACCTTTTTGTCATCTGTTGCATTTTGTTCCTGGTTGTGCATTCTGTTTTTCATGTATGCTGTTTCTTCGTGTCACGTCTCTTTGCAATTCGCCTTCATGACTGTTAAATGTTTCAATTGTGTAATGTTCACCGGGCAACTTCACCCCTGCCCTCATGGTAGGGAGGTACTGAGGGGCTGCTATATGCAGTGGCTAGACGGGTCACCGCTGCATCTATGTACCATTCTTTAGCCGACCATGATTCGAAGGGTAGCCCGAGACGGCTGATGGGCTAGTAGTCGGTTATTTGCGTTTCATATGGCAACTCAAAACAAACAAAAACTTAAGCATTAAAACTCGATAAGTTCCAGTGATGCTGAGGTCTCTCTTCAGTATTTGGTTCTTGGTTTTGATCCGAATGTCAAGAGACATTCTGTATTTGTCAGTGATAAACGCCACAAAGCACAGCCGGACAATTAAAAACTGTCAAACCAATCAGGACTAAGTGGCTATCTTCTAGTTGAGTGTTTTAAGAAAAATTAAATCTGACGACACTCTTATGCAATTAACATCTATTGCAAAAACACCAGTGTTGATTAAACCTCACAAGACATTTTAACAGTAGCAGAGCTGTGTTGAGAACTCACGAAATAGCTGATTATTTTGGGTCAGAGATATTGGCTCAGTTGGCACCACAGGCAGTTAGGGAAGTCCGTAGAATGTCGAAGACAGTTGATGGACCCAAAGTTCCTTTGAATAGTCATCTTCTTACATTCAATCGGTGCGAGCACCCACGAGCATTGAAGGTTTGATACATGAAAGTATATTTAATTTCTTATTTTCCAAATTCGATACGTTTTAACTATCAGGGATATGGTCATGGTCAGGAACATTGTAAAAGCAAAGAAACCGCATGTACATGCTGCTCTAATTCTGGACATGACCATAAGGGTTGCACAAAACCAAACACAATTTCTAACTGCCAATGTTCACATGCTGCAATGGGTGGGTGGTTTTGATCAAAATATGTGTTGCATGTATATGGGCGTTGGATTCCTGGCTAAAAGGAATTCTTATTTTCACTCATCTGAACGGTATATTTTGACAAACCACCCCCCACCCCCAAATCTGCATAGACGAGTTATGCTTGGTCATGGCTTGTTCTTAAATTTCGAAGGCAACGGAATTCTTATAAATATATATTAACAATTACAAAAATCTATTGTCCAGAACCTTTCCAATATCATTTGGCAAATTGTGAGAGAATTTGGAGAAAAATATTCCATTAGGCACAAGCAAATGTTGGGCCAGCGTGGAACCTGGAGTACTGACAAAGTGACACCAACTATTCAGCTGTGTTCACTGTTTTACAGTGGACAGAGATAAACGCTCTTTCTTTGTACATGTGCCATATGTGTAATATACCAACTATAGGGACACTCTCTGTTGGACGATAGTGAATAAAAGTAGCTTACCTATATAGAGTCATTGTTATAATGTTTAAAATGAAGCTGACCCTTGTATATGTATTCAAAAGCCTCTTTCACTGACAATTTTCTATTTTTCGATATCTTCTTAATCTTCCTCTGGAACTGTTGCCCTAGATCTTGCGTCCTTCACTGCTAATGACAACCACCAGTATGGTCCTAACTACGCATCATATTTCGATAACCGTGCGCATCATCGAACAAAGATACAGTATGCGGATCTAAATGTTTATTTATTTTTCATTTTTTTTTGGGGTTAAATTGATGAGTGGCATTTTTTTAATTTAAGATTATAGTCTCACATATGTGACACGTATCACGATATAGACTGATAGCCTCACACGTTTTTTCTCACAGGGATTTACTTGACGGTGAGTGGACAAGCAAACACGAGGTTTATGGCACGCACTGGAAGGGGGAGATATCGACGATCGGAAATGGTTCACGGATTTGAATCATATTTGAGTCAAAAATTCCCAGTTTTTGGTAGAGGTAAGCATGTATTAAATATTTATCTTACAATTATCTTCGTTTTTTCCTGAAATACATGCGGAAACGACAAGGTGGTATTTCGAACGCAACCACGAATGCACATGGGATGTGGGGAAACTCACATCATTTCTAATAGCATTTATTTACACGGACAATGTACTTTCGTTGGCTATGACGAAAAACATGAAAAATCGATTGCATTCTACGAAAACAGCAATGTTTTCTTTCAGTTCGTATGCATAACACTGACTTATTGTAACACACTTAAAGACATATTATGGACTTGATTGGGTGGGTGAAATTGATAAGTTAGTACTCAGTAGCTATGCCAACCTGTGGAATGTAGCATTCTACTAGCATCGCCGAAAATTTCAAAGAAATCGACCATACCACGCCATAGAAAACGTCACAACTGTGCCAAATTGTAAATATTTACATCTCGATTCGGGTCGATTTCGCCATCGAGAGTCAACCATTTAATTAATATATAAGAATAACGGGTGGGTATCGTCAATTTGGATTTAAATTCGTAACAAATAACTACTTTGAGCAAGAAAATTCTCAATTTCTATCTGATCACCATACCGGAGTGCTTCATATCACTTTAATCGCCAACGGAGTAAGCGTTCGCAGTGACTCATAACGGCATCAACTGTGTCGATTTGCGGTGTGCTATTTCATCTGCGAAAAGACATATTTCTCACACCGAGTAGCTATTATTCGATCGTTGGGTGAATTGTAAGATAAATTGGTTATCAACACCCTGTTCCCAAGATATTACAGTCTCACTATACGTTCACAGGGCCTCAATCGACTCGTCGATATACGACACAGAGAAACCATCGCTCGACCTGAATACGGATCTTGAAGCTCATCTGACATCCACCTGAATCGACCTGAATACGGATCTTGAAGCTTATCTGACATCCAAGTTTTAAGAATAAAGTTATTCGCCACCCCCCCCCCCCCCTCACCAACCACATGATAGTGACAACTTATATGTCGTCAGAGATCCAACCCATATTATCAAGCACCTTCAGCTTTGTATTTAGATTTTAGTGTATAAACGAAAATTCTTGGAGCAAGAACTGACGAACGTTGGAAACGGTCGTGTAACCGTATCGCGATTTGTAATGACTCTTACGGTAACTAATTGCGCGAATGCAGAGGGTGTGTCATTTTTATTTACATGAACTCAATGCCATTGTTTAAATATAAGAATGAGACTAAAACAACAGGAACATGCAAAATATTAACCCTTTCAGTGCCAAGTCCAATTTTTGTATCAACCCATATTTCCTTGATCATTTTTCAAATTTATTGATCATAATAATGTGATACATTGATGGAAAGAGCTCTTAGACTTGGCACTGAAAGGGTTAAAGATAATGATTATAAGCATAAACGCAAGATGATAATTATATTATCCTTCGCTAATTTGTAGTGAAACATTAACTGATCTTATCATATAGGTGATAGTTTGATCAACCACAAGTCGAAACCTGGTGAACCTCTTTAATAAATCGATATCAGACCAATAAATATGGTAAAATTTTTTAGATTAGGTACTTTTCGCTAACATTCTTATGAAAGTTTTAAATCGAAAAATTAGTTGTTTTAAATCCTTCGAAATTTGGTAAGAAGGCTAGAAATAACTATTCAAGTATATATGCATATTTGGGAATTGAACGTGTGCAAAATATAATTGGTTTCATGCTGGTCATCATACAGTTACTGTGTCAAAATACTACATGTATATTATAAATCACCTCATTAACTCAGTCAAGCTTGAGCTAATGCTGAGGGTTAGCGTCCTTCCATACTTCCATCCGTCAACAATTTCCTTTGGTCCATAATACAGGTCGCATCCCTCATCCGATCATCACCAAACGTCATATGGATCTTCGGAGTGACTTCTAGATGGGAGCCATCGATTTGTTTCCGAAATTCGTTAAAAGGCATGGCCGCCAGCAGCAATTTTGGATTTTAAGTTTGAATACATCGGCACACCCTGCAGTCCGCATAAATTGCAGAATGTTTTTTTTTGAAAATTTACAGGCATGTTCAGGATGGGAGCTATCAAATTTTAGCGATTTTCAATTAAACACATGGCCGCCGGCAGCCATCTTGAATTTTACTCTTTTCATGACTAAATCTGCTGACACACCTATAGACCACATTCCTCGTCTTATCTCCACCAAACTTCATATGGTTCTTCGGGGTGGCTTCTAGAATTTGAACGATTTAAATTAATCGACATTTGAATCCATCGGCACACCCTGCAATCCACATTTATTGGATAAATATTTGAAATTTAATTAACTTCATTTACACAATACAATCTATTTACTGACACATTTTGACTTTCCTTCTTCTTTGTCATTCTATTTACGGCTCATCATAGCATTATTAACGCCTCCCCAAGTTGAGCTACAGTGTCACTGATACTTTCATTTTTGGTATATCTTTCGGCTTCCGCCAGTATTATTCCAACTTGTGATCACGTGATTATCTGCTTGCAGATCTTTCGGGAATTGGGCAAGAGGTTACAGAGCTTCCCGCGGGACAACACGTGTTCCCTTTCCATTGTCATTTACCACCAAATTTACCCTCATCGTTCGAAGGACGCCATGGACACGTGAGATATAGCGTGTTGGGGAACATCCACAAACCTTGGAAGTTCGACCATACTACGATAAGGAGGTTTTCTGTGCTTTGTCCCCTTGATCTGAATATGGATGCAAATTCCGGTGTGAGTTGAAAACGGCACTTCCATTTCAAGCCATAAATTAATCCTTATTTCAATCATATTGCATCTATTGTCATAACACCATTTACTACCAGTGATCCAGAAAGTGTCAGGTCACTACGTTTTCAGCTTTTCTGTGAAAAAAGACAAGGATCAGTCTATCGCGCGAAATTCGACAACAACTCTCTAAATTTCTAGTTCATGGAAGTAAAAGTACATTTAAAGTGATGTGAAGCACTCCGGTAGGGTGATCAACTAGAAATGGAAAATAATCTTGTTCAAAATAGTTATTTTCACAAATATTATATCTAAATTGACAACACACACCGTCATTCTAATATATTAATTAAATGCAGTGACTACCGATGGCGAATCGTTTTCGTTAGTTTATCGCCGATCGAAGCGTCCCGATTCGAGTAGTATATATTTACAATTTAGCGTCGTTCAGACACTGTTTTCTATGGAGTGTTATGGTTGTTTTGCTTGAGATTTCGGTGATGTTAGCTAGTAGAATGCTACATTCCCCCAGTTAACATAGCACCTGCATACTAACTTATCAGTTTCACGCACCCGAACAAGTACATAATATGTCTTTAACAAAATTATTTTCGTCTAAAAGTTGGTATAACTGCTTAGTAAATGAAAATTGCTATCTAAATTTCTTCTGTCATACAGACTGGTTCCTGGTCGAAAGCTGCAAACATCTGCAAACGTAGTAATAACATGACCCCCCCCCCCCCCCCCCCAGTTTCAGTGTTACGTTGCCAATATTCAAACAACTTTTTTGTTGTCAAACCATAATCTTCTGAAATTTCTATGTGTGCAATGACGTTGGATATTCATCCATGATTATAACACTGTTTTTCATTTTGCGTGACACTTATCATACTTTTTCGCAATTAACCCTTTCATTGCCAGGGGCCGATCTCATCGGCCCTAATTTACGGTCTGTAAAATCGGCCCTGAAAAAATAATAATTTTTTTTTTTTTTTTTTTTTTTGGGGTTGAATTTTGTTTTGGGTATGCTTAAGCATGCTATAGCAAATTTAAAAACTGGATAAACCCTTAGGGGCATGTTATAACTCAAAACTATCACCAAGTATTCATAGTAATAATTTTGATGCCCATGAAAAACGTAAGATTCCCTGGCACTAAACCTACAAAATAAGTCTGTTAAAGAATATAGGAAAATGTTTTTTAAATTGTAAATAATTGTAAAAAATAATAACAAATCATGATAAATTGTTAGGCCAATGCATTCTCTTATATATGCGAGGCGACCTATGGTCGACTCGCATATATAAGAGAATGCACTGGCACAGGGTATATGGGTTGATCAAAAAACCGGACCTGGCACTGAAAAGGTTAACGGTACTCAATCCGATTCGACGGTCCCCATAGCATCAGATTCCAACAACAACAATATTTTTTGAAATGCCGCTTCAGTTATCAGAATCTATTAATTGCCCAAAAATAATGGCAACCACAGTCAACTATTGTATAAAATAAAACGAAATTTTGACTGTTGTCAAATATCTGACACGAAAAAGCCACTGGATTTTAGCGTTATCGATCTTCATCCGCTATCTGGTAAAATAAGTTCTTCCCGTCGAACAGTTTACTGGGCCACTTAAAATTAAAATAATAGATTTCAAACATCGATATCTCATCACTCCTAGCTTTGATGGGTGAGTTCCTCGACTCGAATCAAATATTTTTTACCCCGGAAGCCAAGGAAATAATAATTCGGATTGAGTACCTTTAAACACGAAAAGAACGGGGGGGGGGTAGTAAAACATTTGCAGAAGGTATGCCGTTTTTTTTGCATCTGGCATTTTCGGGGACCCACCACCCCCCAAACCTGCAAATAAATTTTAGTCCCAATTTTTGACACCCACCCCCCAAATTTCACTAAAATCTCATAAAACTCTACTGATATCACGCTTATGACTGGGAATGATCTCAATTAGTTCAAATAACTGTGTCCGAAGCTGTTTTAATTGAGAAAAAAAAAGTTTTATAAATTGCTGATTATCTGTAAACCTAGGTCAATGTGCAGAATACATAAAATTTCATAATTTCTAACTATTTCCTGATTAGTCTGTCAACCAGCCCATTATCTAACACATTCCATACCACTTATGTTAGTCTACTAGAGCAACTTAGTTCTATTATACTAAACTAGCTGAAACAGGCTCCCTTTTGGGAGCCTATATTCAGCATCGGAGATACCTGTGGCCCCCTTTGTTGGACTTCGCACACATTTTGATCTTAGACAGACCCTTCACTAAGTCGCGGGGCCCCTTTGTGCGCTTCAAGCACATTTGGTCATTGAAACATGTTGATTTATATATATTGTTTTAATATACTTTTTTTTAAAGATTGAATTCCTTGCTCAATTTAACAAACCCAATTTTATTTTATTTTATTTAATTAAAAAATTTGAAAAACTAATACCATTATAAAATCCGCCAGGGTAGCCCTAGTCACCACACCAAATTTGGTTGAACTCGGTCCAGGGGTCTGAGAGAAAACTCCGGACAGATCCTACTTGTTTATATATAGATGACAAGCAGTCACAACACTATACCAGACTTGGATACTTTAGGTCTTGTGAGAGATCTTCTGAGTTGAAAGACATGTAAATAATTAACTGATTGGATTGATGCACTGATGACAGATATTTTCTACCCATTGATAGTCACATTAATGTTTGAGACCGTTGCTCGCTCTTTTTCCATGCACACACTGATCTGGGCATTAGTTGCACCAGGACAAGTTTACTTATATATGCAGCAAACTTAGATCATTGTACAGGATACATACAATTCTATAATTTCTAACCATTTCCCGATTAGTCTGTCAACCAGCCCATTATCTAGCATTATGCTTTAACACTTTTGTTAGTCTACTGGAGCAACCTCTGTTATAATAAATGACAAACAGTCACTATGCCAAACTTGGATATTTCAGGTGTTGTGAGAGTAACAGATCATATGAGTTGATAGACATGCAAATATTTCACGGATTGGCTTGATGCACTGATCAACTAGCCATTGATAGTCACATTAATGTTTGAGGCAGTTGCTCTTTTTCTATGCACACAATGATCTTGGTTTTAGTTACATCAAGACAAGTTTATATATTTCAGTTTTACATTTCTCGAAGCTTCTTTCCGAAAGGTGTCGGGAAGGAATTTTTTCACCCCTCCGCCCCTATGCAACATGCCATCTCTCCTAAGGCCCATATGAGGTCCCAGTAACATAAATATGGTGTTTTTGCAGTTATATATTCTTATAATATGTTTTAACCTGTTACAAATGTCTAGAAGGGCACAAAAGGTCTTTAGAAAAAATTTGCATGAGGGTGTAAAAACGCGTAAAAAAGCATAACGACGGGCGCTGTGAACTAATTAAACTGTTTATGCAGACGCATGGTCTCCTAGAAACCTTAAGATACTGCCACCACTGAATATATGTGGAAACCTCCAAGCGTTGACAATAACAATATGGATACATGTATGTTCTGTTACCCCATAATTAAATGTTTTAATTACATACTGGACCTTTATATATTATAAGGTTTGATATATGCAATCAATATATTTTTTGTTGCATTTCTGGGCTTATAAAATTGTAAGTGGCCGAACATCCTGTATATCAGCGAATCGAAATTATACCAAGTATGTTGTTCGACCACTTACAATTGTATAAGCCCGTAAATGCAACAAAAATAAAATGATAGCTTACAATTACAACCAGACACGTTACTTTCAACTTGTTAGAAACAATTATCGCAAGTCTGTCTGTTGCTAAAAATCACAATTTCCGTTAGTCAAGTATCCAGTTCAAACGATTCGACGAAATTTTATTGGGCGATTTTGCCAACAAAGAAATTGTTCAAGGCCGCTCAGGTCAAAATCGACTTGAAAGTGAGGAAAAACTAACAATTGTGTCATTAAAACACTTTTTGAATTTGACGTGAAGCCGACTAATGCATTTACATTCTGAAATTACATCACGAATTTGAAATTACATGTACGCCTTCGAAAATTTTATTTGAATAATTTCGATTTGCTGTAGGCTGTCAACCATCTAATTGTTTCAGGAGAAGCCAGTTATCACCACAACCATTTTATTAGGCAACAATTTGGGGATAATACAATTATTGTTTGGCAACTTTTGTTATTAAAAAATGCAACAAAGAGATCAGTTTTGACTTTGAAGTGGACACTTTCGATTCACCGAGAGAGGATCGGTAACCAATAACACACCATAAACACTCTAGGTAAATTCGCAGCGGAGATTATCGACGCCTCGAATTCCTACACCGGTGATTCGACCACTTGCATCTTCATCGAGCAATACAAGAAACACATAATTAAGGCGTTGTTAGGACTTGTCCAATCGAGGACAATGAAAGAGAAAAATAGAGGTTTAATTATATACGCATATTACAAGTGTATATATATATATATATATATATATATATATAGCAAAGTTACACCTAAATGTTTATGAATCTCCTGATATGCTCTATTTCTGTTCGCGGTGGTTTTACAAACTGCATAGTGTGCTACTGGTCAATTATGTTGTCACCGTCAACTTCAAATGTGAATGCAGTTATAAATGCCCTTAATCATTGTAGCAACCCGCACAGTACCAGCGGGAAAGATCTAAAGGTTCCGGGTGTTGTAAATCTGCTCCGGTCTCTGGGTCACTGTCTGTTCTGAAAAAAGGATACGTCCCCGGAGAATTGATTACGTATAGTGGCGCCGCCAGCAACGGAACAAACAAACAGACGGAACAAACGTTAATCCAGTTATTCATGGTAAGCTAGCTATTATTAATTCTTATTAAGCAAGATCATAATTATATACAATATGTATTGCCTCAAGACTTAACGCATCGCAATAAATAGACAATATTATAGTTATCTGTTCTGAGTAGTGTGCGATTTTTCTCATCGAGTGATATGCGGGGGTGGGGTTTACCAGGCACTAGCACCTGGCATCTCAGACCATCTCATGAGAGGAGAAAACCCGTACACTACGCAGAACAGTTAACTGTTGTGTTTGTTATATTTTAAATACCAGTTTGTTACGACCCATATCAACCAGAATGAAACACACGGTTAGACCAATACTTAGAGGTTATTACTTGGTTTGATTGATATCGGCCGAGATATCAAACCAAGTAATAACCTTCTTATTAATTAGATGACCCGGGCCATTATAAGATCAATTAGGAGGTCCTACGTGTACTTTCGCGTATATGCTCCTTAAAAAAGAATAAATCAGATTAAACAGAAATTTACCTTTATATATACCAATTATTTTATAATAACTTTCCTCTTGACATGGTTACTCTTCGTGTCTGTTCTTCGTTGACCAGTGCGCAATATATATTTACGTTGTTAATTGTTGCCCCATCAAAGTTAATGTTGAAGGGAAAACGGCAACCAAAACTTGGAAAAGCATTTACATCGACCTGTTTCTCACTAACTTTGATATTACGTTTCGATGTAAACAACGTTGCTCATCGTGACGTCATAATGGCGACAACTCCTGAGAAACCGATATCAGCCGAGTTTGAGGTGATATCAGCCGAGTTTGAGGTGATATCAGCCGAGTTTGATAATAGGCCGATCTCAGCAAAAACTCGATATCTAATTAATAAGCTATTTTATTAATTAGCTATATGTTATCGGCCGCAATAAGTAGAACGCTGCCCGCGTCATAAGTAACAAAAAGTGGGCCAATAATTAGAAAACGTGGTCAATAAGTAACAAAAAGTCGGCAAATAAGTAGAAAACACGACCAATAAGTCAAGGTGACGTAAATGACGTCATACGTAATTAGCTCGATCAGCAAAGAATATTGAGTCGACGGAAGATAGATTGCAGTTGATTTCGGATGAATAACGGACAATCACTCTTTTTGGGAGTAAATATGCATGTACGTGGATGAATTACATGTATCCGTATCAATATCATTCCCATGCAGTGGAAACTGACAGTACTGTGAAATGGCTGCAAGTTCTTCACAAACTTGAAGTTCACACGAATAAAAATTGCTGGAATAATTGTTAATTTAATAAAACACACAATGGTATATCTATGTTAATAAATTCATTCTGTGAAACAATTATTACATTGTTGCTAATTAATAAGATACTTATTAATTGGTTGTTTCCACATTGACCGAGTTATGAGGCCTCGGTCTGTCGTATTAGCCTTCGGCCTGTGGCGTCAGGCCAATACGACAGTCCTCGGCCTCATAACTCGGCCAATATTGAAACAACCAATTAATAACATATATAGTAAAGCTACATCACCAGCCTATTCTGTTAAAAGATCACGCAATGATACAGAATGACGCAACAATGTGACGTCAGTGCATAGTGCCGCGAGTGTATGAGTGGAATAATACGTTCGGTCTTCTTTGAAAGCTCATAATCTACTACAAGAAAGCTCATATTCCAATAAAATCTGTGCCTAGCTCCTTAAATGGCCACATGACAATCGCTACGGTTCAGGTTCGAAAACACGCTACTCTCTCTGATCGCTTCCGATATTTCCGCTACGGTTCCGTGTCGATATGAACTTCCAATTTCTCTCTCTTGTGACTATTCTGAGCTCGTATTTTTCGATTAAGAATATTAATTATTGTAATCTTAGGCCTATCGAATTAAAAAATACCTTCTGCAGATGTACCTATAGCAATCACAAGTTCTATCCTAAAATTCAAAGAGGACCGTCCAATATATCATCAATTTAATTGTCAGACCACTTTAAATTATTCTTACTCCGCGTGATTTCTATCATAATATATTTCTTTTGTAATTAAAATTAAGTTCATCTGTCGGGAAATATGATGACAACTTAAAATGAAATTATCCCAGCCGTATGACATTTGTTCGGTAAGTCCTTACTGAAACTTCCAACAAACCGACATCGATTAGGAATTCGGTGCAGACAAACGAGGTAACTTGTGTCCTGTTAAATCACCATGCTGACGTTCTATACTTACAATATTAGTTATAATAATTAATATTATTTGGTTGTAATAACTATGCCATCATTGTTAGATTATGTTATTTATAACACGTACGTCCAATCATGGAATATGTGAGTAGTGTTTGAGCAGGAGCACCATGCAGATAAGTTAGTAAAATAACATGATGATGTAGAATACGAGGCCGCATAAATAATAAGTGGCTGTACGAGATCAGTATCCCACAAACGTCTGCTAACCGAACTGGGTTGGGAAGCACTCTCAAATAGAAGGCAGTTCAAGAGTTTTTGACTTTTCCATAACACTTTTCCATAATCACAAAAGTCCCAAATATTTAGTCGACTTACTTCCCCCCAAATGTTCAGACACAATTAAGTCACAACGATACGAGATTCGCGTCAAACACTATACATTTTAAACCCAATTCGATACGAATGGAGTCTACATTCATGCCCACGTGTGTTAAAAAAAATGGAATGTAGCCAAAATTGAGACTCGAGATCTCCCCCTGCAATGTTATGTAAACAAAATAAAACCCCTAACACCCAAGCCACCAAAGTACTACTCTGTCGGAAAGCGGACTGAACATATATTTCACTGTAGATTACGATGTGAATGTAGCAACATGCTATCAGATAAGGTTCTAAATCACATTGCAAATTCAAAAGACTGCACATGTGGAAACCGTGAAGAGAATTCCTTTCATTATTTCATAATGCAACCTACATTATATCCCAATAATTCGTATGTTAAATATATTACTTCTTTACACTATTTATTCATTAACAAATTAGCTCTTTGGAGATCCTGCTCTACCTGATTGTGACTACGTGAACATTATCTTAGCTCATACGTGAGACAAGTTAGGAGTCTTTTGAATAATTAACTCTTGCAAATAATGATACGTATGTTTTAGCCAGCAAACGAAACAAACAAACAAACCCGACTTTGAACAAATACAAAGTTATGAATATATATATATATATCATTGGTGATATATACGTTCAACTTGTTGTGGTTGTCATGTTGCTTTGCCATTACTAATTATTAATTTTTCAGTGTAATAACATATGGGAGAGTGAGTCTGCACTTATCCCCAATTCCATTATCTGTATAAACAAATGTATGTGTTATATATCATGTGTTATATGCATTAGACAAATAAATATGTTTAAACTAAACACCAGTCGTCGATCGACTGGTGATAAACTGCTTTTTTGGGATAATTAACTGTGAAGATTGTCTCAACAAACATATTTTAGAAGCAGTGATGCTTAATAGCATATACTATAAAAATCCTATAAGGATAACTGCTTTATATCAATGAACTCACCATTTTTGTATCTTTTAATGACGTTATTTGCTTTTTTTTCGGCTACGAAACATAGCATTTTTGTACCGGAACCATAGCTTTTATCGGAAGCGAACACTTTCTCACGGCGCAGTTTGCACCCAGTGGCTTCTGAGTAAATAATCTATTTCAGTGAGCATGAGGACATTGTGCCCACATCCGAGCAAAAGTAAATTCATTATTCAGCTACGTGCATGTACTACAAGTAAGCCTATATGCGGATGTTCTGTTATCCATCGAACAAATTTAAATGTATTTTATCGATTTGTTTTCTTCAAAAAATCATTGCAAAATTCACATGCTCCTTATAGAGATGCGATGACCTACTTGACATCTTTATACATTATTTATAGTGGAGACTAATTAACTATAAAACAGTTTTGTATCCATGCGACTGAATCGCTAATGTGTCCGCTTTATAAATTTCTAAATTATGCCGGAAAAATATCATAGCATGGTGTAATTTCTAATAAAATCTAAATGATTCGCAAAACTTGCAAATTTAAAACTGAAGTGTATAACAGTTATGCTTGAGCAGTTGGTTGTTTGCGCTTGAAACTTATTAACGAAAGTCTTAACTTTTGCAGTTGCACTGAGATCGGTAGTGCAAATGCACCAGCTCACGAAAGAATACCGGCATGTACAAACTGCCGATTGCTTAATCAATTACAGATTTCACCAACTTTGTAGTTATACATTGACATAATCTATTTGAGTGAGTTTTTGTGCTCATAGTTTGATCTATTAGAATTGAGACGCGACAGATTGCCCGAAAAAATACGTTGTGGATGTTGACAATTCTAAGGACGCTGTCGCTAACGGGAACCAGCATGGTGCGTTCATATTGTTGACTAGCAGGGTTACCCGGCGTTGCCCAGGTTAAAGTTATGTGAAACCCTCTGCATATTGTGGATATATGGTGGAATAGATGATACTCTTGTTGAAAGCGTTATTGTCATAAATTATATATCCAAATAGCATCACAAAACATGATTCTTACACACGGAATATAAGTAGTAGCTCACTTTGTCGGATCGGAGCGATTGTCATTTTGTTTATCGCGATTAATCCGTCCCACCAATAAAGAACTATTTATTTATTTACAATTGCGTATACTTCAGACGTTATAACATGAACATCATAAACACATTAGTTCGCAAAAATAAAAGACGACAATGGGGTTTTACATAGAGATGTATCAATCAATCTAGTGGGTTTGACTATGATTTTGAGGACACCTGGTTATCATATCTCCATGAAGATACAGATGTTTTAAAGAAATGTCCAGATGCTCCTCTGTTCAGTGTGCTATGTACTGACTAATTATTCTCAGTTTAAAAGAAATGTTGCTTTGCATATATCAGCTACATGTGCCCGACATACAGCGATATTTTGAGTTGTTTATGTTTGGCGATGAGTTTGTTCTAAACCATGAAAGATATCCTCTGTATATTGGGCAGATATAACCTTGTCAGATGTCAGTATTGGAGGATCCCGAAAAGTCATGTGCCACTGACTCTGTTTTCTTTTATCTCAGAAGAAATTATATTTGACGGCACACTGTGACCACTATTGTTGAAGAGGCCTTCTATAAATTTCCATATCTTATATACTGAATGGGGCAGACTCAATTGTGTTATGATATTAACATGAGCTATTCTAATATTATAACATGTACCATTATCTTCCTCGTAAAAGTTTACCACTGTTAGAACGCCTTGGTGCCACATCGATTGTACCCCGTGAAGTTATATATAGAACAAATACAGACAGACATATATTTGCAAATGTGACGTTTTTAATACACACGATTTGATTCCTCGTATCATTTGAGAAGAACGTGTATGAATTTGATATTAATTGGCACTAAACATATTTCTATCAGTTGTTGTGACCAGCCCGTCCCTATTTCGGACTCAAGCGGCGCCACATTTGACATCATTAAACCACAAACTTAGCTCATTATGGAGATGAGTATATATAAAATTGTTGAAAATTGGCGAGTATACAAATTTGTATCAAATTTAGGGTCCCACATCTCTCACCCAAACGGTACCAATTTGGCGTATTTAAACCAAACGATTAGATTCCTCGTATTATGAAGAAGAATATGTATCAGTCTGGTGGAAATCGTCGCTATACATTATTGTTTATCTATTTTTGTGTCTCTCGCCATCTTTGGATCCATGTCTCGAATGTCACCACGTTTGACATCTTTAAACCACACAATTAGACTCCTGATATCATGGAGATAAATATTTATAAGTTTGATACTAATCGGCGACTAAACAATTTTTCTCTCTCAAAGTTATGCCCATCCCACACCCACACATCTCTCACACAAACAGCACAAATATAGCGTCTTTAACTCACATGATTGAATTCCTCGTATCATGGATAAGAATGTGTATCAATTTGGTGGATTTTGGCGCTAAAATTATTTATATCAATGTTGGTGCCCCTCTCCCTTTTTCGAATGATGCTACTTTTGACAGCTTTAAGCCACCCCATTAGTCTCCTCATACCATGTGGATGAATTTGTATAAGTCTTTGTATAAATTTGGCGAGTATACAAATTCGTATCAAATTTATGGCTCCCATATCTCTCATCCAAACGGCACCAATTTGGCATATATAAACCACACGATTAGATGTCTCGTATCACGGAGAATATGTATCTATCTGGTGGAAATCAGCGCTAAACATATTGTTCATCTTTTTTTTGGTGTTCCTCTCACCCTCTATGCATCCTGACTCGAATTGTCACACTTGTGTCAGCTTGTGACATCCTTAAACCACACAGTTAGACTCCTGATATCATGGAGATGATTATTGATAAGTTTGGTAAACCAAATTTGATTAAATTTAGTGCCCACTAACCCCCATCTCTCACCAAACAGCACGAACATAGCGTCTTGAAATGACACAATCAGACTCCTCGTATTGTGGATAAGAATGCGTATCACTTTGGTGGAAATTGGCGCTAAAATTATTGGGTATCAATTTTGGTGCCCCTCTGCCTTTCAGTTCAACCCTGACTCGAATGACGCCACTTTTGACAGATTTAAGCCACACCATTAGACTCCTCATACCATGGGGATGATATTGATGATAATCGGCGACTAAAACCATTCTTATCAAATTGAGTGCCCCTCCCACAATCTTTCATCCAACCGACAGCAATTTGGAGTCTTTAAAGCGCACAATTAGACTCCTTGTATCATTGAGAAGAATATACATCAATTTGGTGGAAATCGGCGCTAAAATTAGTTTTATCAATTTTGGTACCCCTCTCCCCTTCCGTGCACCCCTGACGCGAATGGCGCCACGTTTGACATGTTTAAACAACACCATTAGATTCATCATATCATGGGAATTATTATATAAATTTTCGTGGCAATCGGCGGCAAACATTTTGTTTACCCCTCCCCCTGTTCTGCCCCTGACAACGGCGTCACTTTGGAAAATTCTAACCTACACCATTATCTTTCTCGTAATAAGTTACCCATAGTAGACCGTATGGTGCAATCTAGATGGTCCCTCGGTGCTAAACTTAGTTGATCAATTTTTGGTGCCCCTTCTGTGCATCCCTGACTCGAACGGCGCCATTTTTGACATTTTTAAACCACACCATCATATTCATTATATCATGCGGATGATTATATATAAGTTTCGTGGCCCTCCCCATCCCCTTTTCTGCCCTGACAACAACGGCGTCACTTTAGAAAATCCTATAGAAAATCCTAACCCTCACCATTATCTTTCACGTAAAAAGTTACCCTAGTAGACCTCTTTAGTGCCATCTAGATGGTCTCCCTGTGAATTTATATAGAACACAGACAGACAGACATTCGCAAATATAGATATAGATACCGATTCAGTGACGTCACTCGCGAACTGCTGGAGGTCAACTGGCCCATGTTCATGTAACCTATCTTAATCGCGCAAGTTTGTCTTTCTAGTAGAGAATATTTTATCCGTTTTGTAGACGGATATAGACGTGGCTTATCTGATAGTAGAGCGGGATGAGGGTGGATAAACTTACATACATATTATGCAAGGAAGACATGTTATAAGAACTTGGGGTATTGACATCCAATCGTTCCTAAGTGACGTCATATGAGTTAGTCACATCGTTGTGGGTCATTATTAGAACACGCCATGGTGACATCCTCAGAATTGTCAACTCCACAACGAATCTATGATCTTCGCCAAACACATTGGTCGGTTAACCCTTTCTATACTAAATGGAGTCTCCCATTCAGTTATAACATTATACATGAGAATGGTTTATTATTCATTTCGATGGGTGTTCATGTAATAAAGCAGACGATAGACAGAAAAACAGCAAATACAAGATCATAATGATTCATATTAATTGGTGGGAAATGTTCAGATAATAAGTTCAGCAAACGGTATATGGTCATTTCTTGAACTTATTATGTGAACATTTCCTAAGGGAACTACTCGCCAATAAGTATTAATATAGAAGGTGTTACATGTAAGTATGTATTTTCAGAATACAACTTTCTACGCAAGAGGTAAATCCAGAAGTTGGGCAGACATTGTCTTAACCATTCAAAAGCCACCGCTGGGACCGAGGCAGTCTGCCAACTGGCCGAATGAGAGCGTGCAAATGCCCGCGTTACCCCCATCCCATCTGATGCACTGTAATATCATCAAAATCGACTACATTCTACAGGTCAGTATTCTCCGCCTCACGTAAGATAAAACGCCTGTGATTGCTAGTCTGAGAAAGCCGCTCACGTAGTATAGCACATGATGATGTACCAAGTCATAGGCCGAAGCCTGATGTAAGTGAAATTATATTCAATTTATCCCGCAATATAATGTGTGTCTTGTGTCTGACTGTCACAACTTCATGTTATATTTGTTTTCTCGTGAAAATAAATTTCATTGTCTTGCCATATATGCCTCAACTTGCTTGGGTATTTAGTTATATTTCTGAATTTGTTTAAAATTATTCTTCCATTAAGATAAGGTGGCTTGTTGGTATGGTTATCACGAAAACCTGTTATATATAGCATCTGATGCTGCTTTATCTGGCGCTGCTGTTTCCGACATAATGTATGCATATTTGTAGATAAAGCTTCATTAAAATGTGACAAGGAATACGCTGACCAGGAAATTATGTTGGCCAAATGTTTGCCTGCACTGTGTGTTTTTTCGTTGGGTCATTTTACAGAAACTTTGATTAAATTAGAAAATCTCAAATATGAAGATTATGCCAACCAAAATAAAAAATGAACGTATAAACGACGAAACAAAAGAAAAACATAGAAAAGAACAGGCCATCTATTTATATTAGAAATCGTAACTGGAAGTGTGCAGAAATGAGAGCCACACGGAAACCTTAAATGAAATTTATCCAGCATTAATTATAAAAATGAAAATTTATTGGTCAATAATGTTGACAGGCATCAAGCAATTTTACAAAACACAACTATATAGCTTTGAAATAAATGTCACCTGAATTGAATTGAGCAATTGCCATGGATTGGCGTCCGTCGTCAGTTCATGCGGTAAACAATTGTGATTTTTATGGACAACTGTTTGTTTTAAATATGGGTATCTGGATTAATTTGGCATAGTATCTTTGATGAAGATAACATATCTTGTTTTAAGCGATTGCTATCATCTATATACTTTGAAATAATTTTGCAATCCTAATCCGTAGATGAATCATACCAATGATTCATAAAAGTTTACACAAATGCTTATGACATTGCCTTTCCGCTAAAAAAACTAACAACAAATACCAAAAACAACAGCCAGCGATGACCAAAGGCCTATTGCAGTCGTCAATAGAAAAAGGATAATTATGTAGAAAACAATTGATGTCTCCAACAGGCATCAATATAGAAAACTACGAAAACTACTATCGATACTTTAATCGTGTCAAAAGATATATAAAAAAAGATTATTATAATAGTAGGCTACATATGTATAAAAGTTATATGAAGAAAACATGGATTATTCTGAGGGATGTTATACAGCATTCAAATAAAAAGCTGCATTACCCCAAAGTTTTAACATTGGTGGTAAACAAATACAGAACAGATTTCAAATAGCAAACGAATTCAACAATTTCTTCTCAGCTATTGGATTGCGAGACGCAGAACAAGTTGACAAAAAACGTGGATAACGACTTTGCACATTATCTTGATGAACCAACAGCTAATAGTATGTTTATGAGAACAACAAACAAAGAAGAATTGTATAATATTGTGAAAAATATGAAAAATAAGATTAGTAAGGATAATATCGGAATAACAACAAGTTTTCTTAACTATAAGTGAAATATATACACCCCTATGCCACATAATACATCTATCAATTGAAAAGGGTGTTGTTCTTAGGGACATGAAAATAGCCAGAATTATACCACTATTCAAATCCAATAAAAAACTCTAGTTAAAAATTATCGTCCAATTAGTATGCTTTCAATATTTTCAAAGGTACTGGAGAAAGTGGTTTGCGCTCGTTTAACGGAATACTTTGATGATAAATTCTACATTCACCAATTTGGGTTTCGTAAAAGTCGCTCCACTAAACATCCTATAATTAAACTTTTAAATGATGTAATAAGTAATAATGATAAGAAAACTAAGGTACATTAGCTACTTTTATTGACTATTCAAACGCTTTCGATACGATAAACATGATATTCTCTTAACTAAACTCGAATAATACGAAATTAGGGGCAATGTTAAAAACTGGTCTGGAACCTACTTAAAGGACAGGATGCAATATGTAGACATTGTAGGATCAGTCTCCTCAAAGAAGCGCAACATGATTGGGGTGCCACATGGACAAGTACTGGGGCCAATACTTTTTCTAATATATGTCAATGGTATTTACAAATGTACAAAACTGTCTCATTTGTCATTTGCAGATGACACGACAGTATATTCATCTCATCATGACATAAAGTCTCTTTTTTCCCATACCAGTGCTCAATTAAATGGCTTAAATAATTGGTGTAAGGCAAATAAGATATCACTAAACACCAAGAAAACCAAGTATATCATTATTCAACCAGCGGGTGGTAAACATAATTCCAATAATCACCATATTATAATAAATGGGAATCAAATAGAAAGAATCGGCAATAATTATCGAGAAACTACATTCAAATTCCTTGGTATTCACATTGATGTACATTTAACATTTAAACACCATGTATTTGTTATCTCAACAAGAATATCTCGAGCACTATATGCCATTAATCGTGTAAAATATACCTTTCACATAAAAGTAAGCACATGTTATATTAATATCATTCTCTTATGTAAAGTCATATCATGTATGGTATTGAAATTTGGGGAAATGCTAAAACTATCAATAAACTGATCGTACTACCATCAATAAACTCATCGTAATACAGAAAAAAGCTATCCGAAATATACACAATGTAAGATACACTAGCCACACAGACCCGCTTTTTAAACTTAGTAAGATTCAAAAAATTAAGGACATATACAGAATTAAATGTTATCTATTCCCGCATGATTGGTCAAATACTATTTTACCCAGCTCACATTTAGACACTTACAACAAATATAATAATCCAACAATGATCACTAGACAAACTGGAAATATTCACGAAACTATGGCTAGAACCACATTTACCGAAAATCTACCACTACAAGATTCCCAAAACAATGAAAAGAAGCTGACATAAATTCACAATCCCCCATGCCACGTACCAAATTTAAACACCAGGTTACACAAGAATTAATCGAGTTTTACATTGAAAAAGTTGAATGTAAAAACTTATATTGTCATGATTGCTGTCCAGGCGTCATATAATGAGGTAGTCATAAGACATCACTAACAAATCATAGGAAACTGATATCTGTTTAGATATTTAGATACTTGTTCTGTCTCATCATCATTATCATTATCATTCAACAATGTTCATTAAATGAAAAAAACAGCAATAATTATTATCCAATGATATTGCAGTAGTATTATTATGTTGTTGATAAAAGTTGCAATGCCATTTAAGCACAAGTTTAATTTGAAAGTAGTATGACCACTGACCAGGGGAGCTCAGAGCCAGAAAGGAAGTTTTTTCCTGTGAGATGCAGGGAGCTCTAGACGACCAGAATGGCATGCCACCTCCCAGTAATGTATTATCATTTTTTTTGTTACCTTTTTACCATTGTTGTGTTGATATATACATTGAACTTTGGTTGATTGCCATGACAACCAGGGGCAATTTCTGTGTTGCCACTCTTCTGAATTGTGATTACTTTCATCTCAGGTACTCATATGTCGAATATGGTGCTTTTATCACAAAATATCTAAGTTCCAAAACTATTGCACGAGGCGGTTGTATATACTAATTGTATTGTACCCATGCAAGACAAGGTGATAACGGCGCATTGAGATGTACTGCCCTGTCTGCACAGTGACAGGAATTAATTCTTCACTGTATATGCCGAACGTCACATAAACGAGTCTGTGTTTTTTCTTCTAGGTCGGCCTGGCCGGGGTTGATCAGCCTGGTTTTTCGTCCGAATTTAGGGTCCCAGTGGACATTCTTGTTGGCACGATTCCTCTGAGACAGACATTTCCCCAATATTGGGCACAACAAGTAACCACCAATGCTGTTGATGAGAACACACACCCAGAATTGCGTAAGTCATTCCCGGAATATACATGGGCATATTCCTGTGTTTGCCGTACTATTTTAAAACAATGTAAGTTACACTGCTTGTTTATAGGTAAGTTGATGTGGTATGCCCTGGGTGGTGATCGTATTGCCTGGGGAGATACGAGTTGCCGGGCCATACCACCGTTTATCGCCTATGTAACATTTGAAGCCAAATTACAATGGGGCGTTCATGTTCGGTTTATTCCTTATGCATGTATGGTAAAATAAAGTACACTTATGTGGAACACATTTAAAACGGTTGATAAATATATATGAGTTCGGTAAAAAAAATGAATGTATACCGTGGAAGTACAAGTCAGAAGAATTGATATATTAAGCGTACCCAATATCCCGCTAATACAATCATGGTCAAGTGGTCCTGCTAATATGATATGATGCTGGTGGTCCTGCTGAATTGCTATGACGCGGATAGGGCAAAATTATGCCGTTACGAAAAAGTACCGTTATTTTTTCTAATGTTGTCATTTTCGTGGTGTTTTGCTAACCCGAGCGATTTGAGAAAAAACCAGTGTGTGTATGAAACATTCAAGAGCATATTTATTTTAAAATATATATAATAATGCCTGCGCTGGTGCTTCTAAAACGACGTGAATAACCATCTTGAATATAGTCGATTTTCAACAACTAATACAACCGGTATTAAAAATGTTTCGCAATAAATATGTTTTGAATATTTGATACGCATAATGGCTTTTCTTGTATATGTTCAGATTATTGGAACACTGCGAAAAATAAAAATAAAAAAAATATAACGGTACTTTTTGTTAACAGCATCATTTTGCCCTAACAGCATATCAATTCAGCAGGACCCAACCGCATCATTGCACATTAGCAGGACCACTTGACCAGGGGTGTACTATCGCATGTATATATGTGGAAAGCTTATAGGCGCGCCGCTTGCGATATTGTTCGGATAACTCCAGAAATTTTGTGATATTTCGCGGTTAATATTTAGAGGATATTATTTGGTTTGTGTGATATTAGGCCAAATATCAGCCCGATAACCTCATATCAGCCCGATAACCTCATATCAGCCCGATAACCTCATATCAGCCCGATAACCTCATATCAGCCCGATAACCTCATATCAGCCCGATAACCTCATATCAGCCCGATAACCTCATATCAGCCCGATAACCTCATATCAGCCCGATAACCTCATATCAGCCCGATAACCTCATATCAGCCTGAGACCGAAGGTCGAAGGCTGGTGTGAGATTACCGAGGGCTGATATTAGACCAATAGTATCAAACCAAACAAGTAATATACTATGTATTAATTATATTATGGTGAATTTGTTACGGAAATATGATATAATTGTTAACGTATAAATTGTTTGTATAAATTGTTTTTTGTATATATGTATATATGTTTGGCTATGTTCCAACTTAAATGTTGGCTTTGCAAATAAACAATAAATTAGATCGCCTCTCAGTAACAGTGTAATATCGACAACTCTTTCAACTGAGTGACGTCACAAAAATCTATGTCTACACATTATCATGTATAGATATCAAGTTATGAAATTATTTAGCAGTGTGATATAATCACGGCATACATGTCGTGAAAACATATTACTCGGATTTGTGATATCGTAAAACTATATTACTCCTATTGGTGATGTCTTAAAATGGCACTACTCGGTTTAAAGGCACGGGCGGCGTTCGTTGCAGAAATATTCATATTTGTTCAAATCGCCACCAACAGAAGGAATATTAAAATATATATAATTTTGTTCATATGCCAAACATAATCAGCGCGTAAATAGTATAATGTCGTCAAGACGTACAATGGTGGACGTGATCAACAGCCTGCCCGTGTTACAGAAGTTGTGCCTCTGTTTACACAACACAGCGCAATTATATTGGTTAATCACACAAACATGATATAAACGCTCTTTATTGTTTCCATATCAGGAAAACAGTAACAAATAACTCTCTTTATGTTTACCATATCCGGATCTAAACAAAAGCCAGGAAACGTAACGTGTTTTGCTTTTGTTTACATATCAAAGGGAAAACAATTGACAATAACATTCTGTTTATGTCCTATTTCTGCATGGTATAAGAACAAAGTGTGTCTATGTTCAGGCCATGCGCACGGGTGTAGATATCAAACAATATGTGATCCTCCGTAGGATAGGGTATCATATAATATGTGATCCTCGTCTCAGGAGTCATGCACTCGTGGATCAATGAAGGCAGGATTATATATCAAACTGAGAGGATATGGTGATCCCATGAAAAGGGGATCACCATATCCTCTCATTTTGATATGTGATCCTAAAATAAGAAAATATATTTATTAACTAAATAACGGAGATATTTGAAGAAGTGTTTTTGACAAAATAACGGAAATATTTGAAGAAGTGTTTTAAAGATAGAACACAAGAAGTGTTTTAAAGATACCACTTGTTCTGATTGGGACTGTATAAATTTGTATTTATTATTTAGTGTATCTATTGATCAATATTACGTCTCCTGAATTACACACAATTTGAAGGTTCAAATGAGCATACTTATATACGTTCAAACTATCGATAATTCGTTTCCAGCACCACCGTCGTATAGCGAATGCGTGGAAAGACGGGGAGTACCTGGGGCGGAAGATGACGATGACGCGAAGCCCTGCCTTGACAACGAAGATTCTGTCGACGGAAAAAACCAGTACACCATGGGCCAGAAGGATTTTGAGCCCGTGTATCCGTTCTATAATTATTAGGCAAACGAGGAGCGATACATATACTTGAATCATCATTATTATCGGGTTCCGAAATTTCTTCGAAATGGATCAATTGTTCCTTGTTAGCCTATATATGCCTGATGTGGTAGCAATAATGAGCGTTTGTGTCACTTCTGTGCGAACAATTGAAAACAGCTGGAAAATACATATATCTTACTCGTATTTAAATTCGCGCAGTACTATTTTTCGCTCAGTTTTGAATTCGCGCACCTAGCTGCGCGAATTCAAAAACTGAGAAAACTATTTTCGTATTATTTCTGTGATATTTTCCTATATCTTGAAGCTGGTGACAGTTACGACTCTTAGTCATTGCGGGAGATAGTATACATGTATGTGTATATTAAACACCATTGCGGTGGATTTACATCGTGTAGTTAATAGAATACAATAGTAACTACATACATCATAATGTTGTGGCGACCTGGACTATTACTATTTCTTATACAAGCATTTCAACAATACCTATGTTACCACGATGTGTCGCTTGAATTGTGAATGGTCTTGATGGCGGTTAGCCGAATGTAAATATATGCATACATGTTTCGACATAATTGTCTATTCAACCGCTCATTATATAAGTGAACTCAGCAACATAGCGCTCTTTTATTTCATATGGACTGTGGTTTAGATTAAACTTGGGAGTCGTACTATTTTTCGCTCAGTTTTAAATTCGCGCACCGATGTTTGCGCGAAAAATAGTACTGCGCCAATTTAAATACGAGTAAGGTATGCAAATACATATTCTAACTTAAGCGCTGTCAATATCGCAATAAAGGCGCGCCCCAATATACCACCTAATCTGATCGGTATGGTAGATCGATATTTTTTGTATTTATCAACCTATCTTAAATACATATTATGGACTTGTTCGGGTTCGTGAAACTGATAAGTTAGTATTCAGGTGCTATGCCAACTGGAGGAATGTAGGATTCTACTAACATCGCCGAAAATCTTAAGTAAATCGACCGTACCACTCCATAGAAAACATTGTCTGAACTACGCTAAACATTTACTACTCGAATCGGACGCTTCTGTCGGCGATAAACTAACAAAAACGATTTCGCCATATGCAGTCACTGCATTTAATTAATACTAGCAGGGTTACCCGGCATTGCCCAGGTTAACGTGGTGTGAAACCCTCTGCATGCTGTGGATATTTGTTGGGAATAGAGAATACTCAAAGTGTTACACGTATTCTCACAAATAGCATCACAAAACATGATTATTACACAGTCATGGAATATAAGTAGTGGCTCAACTTGTCGATTGTCATTTTGTTTATCGCGATTCATCCATTCCACTAATAAAGAAGTATTTAGTTATTTACAACTGCGTATACTTCAGACGTTGTAACATGACACATGAACATCATAAACACATTAGTTCCAAAACTTAAAAGACGACAATTGGGTTTAACATCGAAATGCATCAATGGATTAGATTAAGAGTTTGAGGACACCTGGCTATCATATCTCCTTGAAGATACAGATGTTTTAAAGAAATATCCAGGTGCCCCTCTGTTCATGGTGCAAAATATTGGCAAAACATTCTCAATTTAAATGAAATGTTACTATGCATGTATAACCATTTTGTTATTTTGTGTACAGAACTTAACGACCTGCGAGAAATCTATATCCCAAAGTATTACTGGGAAAAACCTAACAAAAATAAATTCTACAGAATGTTGTCACTGCTAAATATTAGTATATTGAAAAGAGTGAGCAATTTCTTAAAATTGGCCTTTAAAAAGTTACCATGACGTTAGTATTATATTATACAATATATAAAATAAATATATATGACTTATATACCATTCAAGAAACATATTCCTGAATGTATTAGCTGTATATTTGCCTTTATTATTAATACCATACAATATGATGGAATAATTC